>JARHVA010001359.1:1090000-1615000 GCA_037957365.1 Torreya grandis
CTCCTCCAAATCTCCATTTAAGAAAGCACTCTTGACATCTATTTGGTGCATTTACCATAAAAATCAAATGAAAAGTTACCATCTTTGTTGTAGGATCAAAAGTCTCATCATAATCAACCCCTTCTCTTGTGCATAACCTTTTGAAACAAGCCTAGCTTTGTGTTTTTCCAAGGAACCATCTACTTTGCATTTTACCTTGTAAATCCATTTACAACCAATTTATTTATTTCCTGGTGGTAGCTCCATGAGCTCCTAAGTCTTATTTTTCATCAAAGAATCATATTACAATTACATGGTTGAATCCCACTCATGCTTCCCTTTGGCCTCTAAAAAATAACTAGGCTCAAATAAATGTAAAATAGCAATTGTTAGAGCAAAATTTTCATGTTCACCTCTATTACCAAATTTTTCTCCTGATCTCAATCTTCTTCTTCCATAACTTGTGGCAAGTCTCCTTCCTTTAGTGCTTCTATCATGGCAGAATACCACTTTGGCTTCTTTGTTTGTTCTGTTGGGACCTCAAAATTACCTGCATCAATTCCCTCCCTAGAATGTGATTCCATTGATGAACTAGAATCCTACTCAACTTTCACACCACAACTTATAATAGAATAATTAGAAGAAAACAATGACTCGATATCAAAAATTGTACCAGTTGTTATGAAGTATGGCATCTATTCATTTGCTATGACATCTCTATTTATCACAACTTTATTAGTAGAAACATCAATTAATTTATAGGCCTTTGACTACTCACTATACCTAACAAATATGTATGCTTTGCTTTTTACATCCAAGTTACATCTCTTTTGACTAGAAATAACTGCAAAAGCTACACAACCAAAAGTTTAAAAAGCACTTACATTTGGATTTTGACCTGAACAAGCCTCCTCTGGAGTCATATTCTCCAATGTTTTTTAGGACTTTTGTTTAGGATGTGCACCACTATATTCACTACTTCTGTCCAATATCTATATGGGACATTTTTGCTTTGGGCCATACAATGAGCCATGTCCATCACCATCCTATTTCACCTTTCCACAACTCTATTTTACAATGGAGTGTAAGGGGTAGTATATTGTCTATGTATGCCTTCAATGGCATAAAAATCCTTGAACTATTTTGGGATGAACTCACCCCCATTATCCATTCTAAGAGATTTCACTAACCCTCTCGTTTATTTTTCAACCATAGCTTTCTAAGTAAGGAATTTAGAAAAATAATCAGATTTATTCACTAGAAAGTATACCCACCTTTTCCTAGAGAAATCATCGACTAGTAAAAGAAAATAACAAGATCCAGAAGGATTAAGTTTCTACATTAGACCATGCAAATCCACATGTACCAGGTCTAATATTTCCTTAGCTTTTGAGGCTTTACCAACATCAAAGGAATGTCTGAATTGCTTCCCCAACTAACATCCAATACATACATGATGACTATCCTAAATAGAAGGAATCCCCTTAACCATCTTAGTCTTGCTCAATGTAGTCAAATACTAGAAATTGAAATGTCCTTACCTTTCATGCCATAGTAAACTTGTGTTACCAACCATAACAAGTACACTTTCCTTTGTCTCTATGGATCTTAAAGCTTATACAAGTCTTTCTCACCAATCCCAAAAGCAATAATCTTGTTATCTCTGGTAGTGACTAAACATTATTGTCATTGAAACTTTAAAACAAGATCAAATTTTGACGTTATCTCACTAATTGAAAGTATTTTTTGTTCATATCAGGCACATACCTAACATTCTTAAATGTATACTGAACTACACCATTAAAACCAATATAAACATTAGCATATCCTTTCACAAAATGAGTCATACCATCTCCCAAAGGTATAGATTCATTATTACTATCATTTTCAATAAAATCCACATACCAGTCCTTATGGCATGTATAATGATGAGATGCCCCTAAATTAAAGTACCAAGCTTGATCCACTATAAAATTAACACTTGAAGCCATGAAAGTAAAATTAAGAGATGATTCCTCACCTTCACCTTTATCTACATTCGCATGATGAGCTTTCTTTCTAGGGTTAGACATATCATGTTATCTTTTCCTATAATCTTTCTTAAGGTGACCTGGTTGATTACAATAAAAACATTTACACTTAGATCTCTAATCTTATTAGAACCACTTACTTGTGAAGTTTCTATTACATAACTATTAATTTTACCAAACTACTTATCCTTTCCCTTGATGAAGAATGCACTCTTTATAGAAGTAGATGTAGACAAAACTGTCTACTCCTACCATCTCTCCTTCTACAATAGCAATGTGGATAAATTTTCAAATTCCAAAGTCTGCTTCTCAATAATCATGTGCAAGGACTCCATAAATGACTCAAATAAAGGTGGAAGATTATGCATAACTAGAGCAATCAAATCTTGATCATCAATAGGCTTTTGCATAGCCTTTAACTAATCACTGATATTCTTGATCTATAATAAAAACTTAGAAATAGAGCCATCTTCCTACATCGTAGTAGAAAACAACAATTTTTTTAGATACAATACCCTACTAGCCTCAGAAACCTAGTATTTAGAAGTAAGATTAGTCCACAAGGCTAATACAATAGTCACATTGCTGACCTCTAAGATTAGATTATCTATTATTGATAGTTTTAATAACACAAGAGCCTCCTGATGACATTTATCATAGTCATCATAACTAGTGGTAGGACTTTGCTCTTTACCAAGCACTATTTGATCAAGGTTCTAATATTCACATATTGTCATATTCTTGTGACTCCACAAACTAAAGTTTTTGCCTATCAATTTCTAAGAATTTGGTAGTAATAGGTGTTGACTACTAGCCATTTGACTTAGTTTTTCATGAAAACAATTAAATTGGAAAGACTATAATGACTTTTATAAAAATTCCTTCTACACATTGATTTTGTATTGACACTGAATAACTCTACTAGTTTTTAGCAACAAAATCAAAACCATTTACAAGATCTCAAATTTTATACCATTTAAATAATTAAATCAGGAAACCTATAACTCCAATTTAAAAATTTATTTCTCCATCCACATCCAAATAAAAAACCCCCAAAATAGTGAAAATTTTAACTTCCCAAACACTTCCATGATTATTAATAAATGGTAGGTCCCCAATAACCCATATTGGCTAAAGTTTTGATTTATTTCAATTAAAAAATAAAAAATAATTGAAATAATAAAACTTTAGGTTAAAATTTTCATGAAAATATTCAGCCAATTAGAAAATTGGCCTACCTGTGAAACTTTAGGCATAAATTTTGAGCTTATTTCTCAGCTAAATCACAAACCGTCTACACCACTATTTAAGTTATAAATTAACTCACAATTTAGACTCTTATTTCACTAAAAATAATGAAGAATTCAATTTTTCCTCCTCTCCTTGAATTGTATGGCATCGTACATTGTATGACCTACCTAGAAAAAATAAATAAAGGCTTTAAACTGCTTTCTTTGACCTTTTAATCTTATTTGATCTTTTTATCCTTTTGAGTAGTTTTTTGGTCTTCAGGTTAAGCTTACAAATTTTTATGTCTCCTCTAGCTCTCCACTTGGTGCATGAAGCTCCTTCTTGGTAAGACACCAACCTCTTTGGCTTCCATAGACCTCGACTCAAGCTATACAAACCATGGGATTTGATATTTTATATTAGATAGAACATAGAGATTGAGAAAGAACAAGATTGCATTACATAACATACATTGCATATCCAAATAATACAATAAGGCCTATTAAATAGGAAAAAAATAAACCACCTGAGAAACATGTGAAAAAGGTGGGTAAAACAACTAACATCAACTAGCATGAAATAGCTAAGCCTGATAAACAAACTAACCTCTTAACCCAAGTGGTTAAGGCAACTAACCATAGACCTATTACCTTAGTCAATAATCCAAGGTGAATATATAATTACACTAACATATTGAAATGAAATACAACAAACTAAATAAAAAGGACTAAAATGAAGAAATGAAAGAAAAGAGATCAAGAATCTATTCTAATCCTAAAGAAATGAATTTATGTAAAATAATGCTAAATATAATAAAGAAAAATAAAAGAGAATGTGAGTCTAAAATAAGAGTCGTGTTAACAAAAAAATAAAAAGATTTATTTGAGAAACAAGTTTTTATTACAAATAGTCTTAATAAAGACAATTATTTACAATTGAGAGATCAACAAATGTCACAAAAAATGAGGTATTCATCATTTTTTGGGTCAAGTAGATAAGTTTCTATTCATATGACTACATAGTTGTAATCATCAAAAGATAGTAGGCCTGATAGAATTCAGATAATTAATTTATAAACTAAAAAAGAAACATGGATAAACTTGTGCTAAACTGGTGGGTTAACCATTAGAGAATGTATTGTTTGATATATCTGTAAATAACTATTTAATCTTAGAGATTGTTTATGTAGAGAGAGAAGTAAGATGAACTTTGAATAATTTTAGAGCTCTTCCATACCTATTATGTTCCTCCCTTTGTGTTGTGACTTTCATTTGTTTATAAAATCATCTTTTAGATATATTTAAAAAATAAGTTATAACTAACTTGTTAATTAATTATTATTAAGTTTAATTCACTTTTAAAAGTCAATTAATCAACTGATAACTTAAAATTTTAAAATTTAGACTTAATAAAGTTTAAAATATTAAATCAAATAAATAATAGATCGATAACAATTTTAACAGGTGGGTATCCAAGTCTCATAATAATATAATAAAAATAAACATTTAATTATACATGAAATTCATAATAACTAATAACTATTAAATAATAGTAAATACCATAAGCATTTACATATAATTTTAGTAAATCAAATATTTTATTCTATAGAAAATAATAACATATCCATCACAATTGTCAAAATCATATGAAAATACTCAAAGTATCAATGTATCACAATAAGTTTATTTCAATTCAAATTAAAAAAATTCAACATAAACAAAAATTCATTGTAAGTCTGAACCAAAAATTAAGTCAATAAATGGAACTCTGTTGTCAGTTTGGTATTTTGTGTATTCCATTGGTGTAGTGAGAAGTTCTACCAATTTTGTTCCCTCAGAATTATCAACTTCCAACTTGATCTTCTTAAAAAATTTAGTCATAAAAGGTTGGGCTATAGGGATTATAACACATTGCCTACAAGCCTTTCAAGTTTAAGAGAAGGCATTCTAGTATTAAGTGGTACAAGTGAATGAGTATATAATTTTGTAGTGGCTTCAAATACTTTTTTATTAGGTATTGCAACATTATGCAGTTTAGGCTCAAGTAATGAAGCATTATGTGGATCAAGTTGAAAAATAATGTGCATATGATGAGAAGATGAACTTGAAGTACCTCGTCTATGAGGATGATATATTCCATAAGCTCTTATCAAACCTCTATTACCAATAAAAGATAAAGAACTAGCTAGAAATGAATCAAGTACATTCCAAAATATGGGATTAGAAGATTTGAAATGAATGGATACCCATGATCCATAGTTAAATGGTTGAATAAATGTTTTATCAACCCTATATCTATGAAAATATTGACCTCAAGAACTAGCCTGAGAAGGAATGTCCTCACTATGTTGATCATCACCCTGACCCCATCCATTTAGACTAGAATTATATGAATTTAGAGTCCAACCTGATATCTTTATCAAACAAAATAAAATAATCTTTTCAAATGAATTTACACATCAAACACTTGTTATATCCAAAATATCTATTATCAAATAATCATCTCATAAAATTTGCATCAAAATGGTCAAAATTATAACACTATCAACTTTAAACCATATAAATTTTATTGAATCTATAAACTATTAAAAATTCTATAGGTTGCATCTTGAAATCACCAAAAATTGTAGTAATCAAAATAACAATTAAGTTTGATTCTTTTTATTTTTTACCAAAGACTAAAAGTACCATGTATAGAAAAGACTGCTATAAAATTTATCATATAAATAAATAGGTTCAGTAAAGAAATATCATCTATCAAAATCCTTTAAATATACAATTTATCTGAGAAAATTATGACAACATATACAATCCTGAAGTCACCTTATTCGATTAAATATTGAAGTTGATCTCAAAAATACATTGAATAACCAATTACTAATAAAAATTTTATTTATCTTAATATCTCATCAATAAAAATTAAAAAAAAATGATTTCCTTAAAACCATACACCATAACTCTAAAAATAACCTTTTTATTACTCTTAATTATCTTGTATCCTTTTTGTTTGTGGAGCTAAAAGCTTCAACTATGCGGACATGGAAGAGGTTGTTGAGTTCCAGGGATACCGGCGTCGACAGTGTAACCGACATCGGTCATCTACAGTGCAGAAGGGCAATCGGCATCGGCAGGAGGTCGGTTGGCATCGGTCATCTCCAGGCAGACAAGGACTGACGTTAGTTGCCTGTGCGGTTCTAGAACTGTTCGTTGCATGAACAGTTAGTTCATTGAACCGAGTGTTTGCATGTAAAAGGCTATTTTTGGTCTTGATTTGCGAGTCTAATTATTGTAAATTAGAAGTCTAAGTTATTATTTAAGTGTGGGATCTATTTATAGACCCATTGGCATGTATTTTAAAGTGTGATAGATAGCTAGTGTGCTAGTTAGAGTTGAGCAAGTGTAGCTCCTTCTAGTTCCACAGATGAGAAAATAGAGGAAGGCAAGGAAGATCCTTCCAATTGTAAGAACAGGGTGATCTATAGGTTATTGCAAGATCAAGGAGAAGTTCTACATGTGTAAGTAAGATCATTTGAGTTGTAGGTTATTGCAAGCTTATGGGAGATCTACTTGAAGTACTTTGAGTACTTGTGTACTGGCAGGGTTATTACTAACTGGTTGGAGGTGAACACCAATTCTATGTGTGAGTTGTGTGTTGGGACCATTTTTGGTAGGAGAGCGAACTCTTGATTGAGAATTACTGGGAGCCCTTGAGGTGTGGGAAGCCTCACAAAGGTGGAAGAAGTGGCATCTTCTTTATTGTATTTTATTTTTGGATGAGTATTAATACAAGATTGTGTATTGTCTCTCATATTCTGTGTTATTTGTGAATTTTAGTTACTTATTGCTTCTGGTTAATTCCACATGTTTAGTTGCTAATACAAGGTAATCATATTTTGCTCTTATTGAGGAGCAAGATCCTGACAAGTGGGATCAGAGCTATTTGTTGTTCTTGATTCCCCATCAACTGGTATCAGAGCTTTTAGTTGGGTTACTAACAGGTATTTCAGATCTGGTTAGTGTGTGTTGATTACAAGTTACTCACAGGGGTTTCTATTTGAGTAGGAGTATATCAATGGCAGAAGAAAGTAAGCTATGAATGGAGAAATTTAATGGCAAGAACTATCAATTATGGAGGATGCAAATTAAAGATTATCTGTATCAGAAAGATTTGTACTTACCGTTGGGTGGGGTTGCATGCAAGCCCATGGATATGAAGGATGAAGAATGGGAGGTTCTTGATCGGAAGGCTCTGGGATCTATAAGGCTGAGCCTTGCATCGTCTGTGATTTCTAACTTATCTTAGGCTAAGACAATGGTAGAGTTGATGGAATATTTGGCAAATTTATATGAAAAACCCTCAGCTTCAAATAAGGTATTTCTTATGAAGCAATTATTTAATTTGAAAATATTGGAAGGTGGATCTGTTCATAGTCATCTTAGTGATTTCCATGGTTTGGTAAACCAGTTAAGTTCAGTCAATATTATTTTTGATGATGAAATTAAGGCTCTCTTAATCTTATGCTCATTACCTAAAAGTTGGGAGAGTTTGGTAATGGCAGTTAGTAATACTGCGTCTGCTTCAAAAATCTTAAAATTGGATGATGTTGTGAGTGTTTTCTTGAATGAAGAAATTCACAAAAAAAGCACAGGTGAATCATTAGGAAATGCTTTGAGTGTGGAAAGCAGGGGAAGGCAAAGAGAGAAGATCGAGCATGGGAGATCAAGGTCTAAGATAGGCAGGAGATCCAAGTCTAGGTATGGTAGAATAACCTGCTAGAAATGTGGAAAGCAAGGGCACTTAAAGAGAGATTGCAGGTCAGATGAAGATCAGCATGAAGGACATGAAGAAGTAGATGTTGTAGATTATGTTGCACAAGATGCTCTAGTATGTTCCTTAGATAAAGTAGAATCTTGGGTTTTAGATTCTAGTGCCTTTTTTCATGCATCCCCAAATAGGGAATTTTTTCATGAGTATGTCTAGGGAGACTTTGGAGAAATTTATTTAGGGGATGGTAAGCCTTGTTAGATGGTTGGCAAAGGGAAAGTGAAGCTGAAATTGCAGACAGAGAACACATGGGTGTTGAAGGAGGTCATGCATATCCCAATCCTGAAGTGAAATTTGATTTTTTTTGGAAAGTTGGGTGATGAGGGTTGCACAGTAACTCTCATAGTGGACTCTTGGAAGGTTACCAAGGGTGCACTTGTACAAGATGTAAAAAAGTAGGTATGCTTCATCTATCTACTTGTATTACTGATTCTCTTTTTGGTTTATCTACTTTAGCTGTAGATTTGAAGATGTGGCTTAATAGGCTTGGTCACATGAATAAGAAGGGGATGCATGTTCTTGAGTCAAAGGGTATGCTTTCAAATTTTAAAAGCATGGATCGATATTTCTGTATGCAGAAGAAGAAAGTGACGTTTCTTGAGAAATCTGATGTTTGTGACAAGAACATGAAAGCCTTGGTTTTCAAGGAGAAGATGACAGACAGATATCAATGCAAGGGGATAAATAATTATGAGTAGATCAAGGTTGATATGGACAAGGGTTTGATCCAAAAGGAGCTCATGGGTAAAGGTCATCGCTCACAAGTAAAACACAGAGACCGACGTCGGTTAGAAAACTGGCATCGGCATCTAGACAGGGACCGACATCAGCTATGTGCAGTCTGACGTCGATAATTCAAGACAGATAAACACTAGTGTCGATCAGGGGGAATTGATGTCGGTGATGAGGTAGTCACATGGAACTGACATCGATCAGATGCATACTAAGATGTGACCAGCATCGATCACTGAGATAGATTTTGGGTGGACAGTAAGCTGTTAAGGAGTCTCAAGCACCCATATGGAGGACTTAAAGGGTAAGTAAGCCTTAAATTTTTCATTTCCCTTCTTTACACTACTTGTTGCTCATTGATGGTCAAGAACCAGGAAGTTATTAAAGAAGCAGAGCAGGTAGATCTAGGAAACAGTGGGAGCTTGGCATGGATGAAGGATGTGATTCCTTGGAGAAGAACCAAATGGGAGCTTGGGTGGAGTTTCCAGCTGGAAGAAAGCACTGAGAGATGAATGGATGTTCAGGATAAAGAAGATCGAGAATGGACACGTAAGACAGAAGGCTAGGGTATATGGTCTTGTGTAAGCTATAGGACAATGGAGGTTTGACCATTGTGTTTCTCTTTACCAAGTTGGATAATATTAGCTACATTATCTTGTTACTGTATTGTGTGCTTATTGTAGGGTTACACATACAGGGAGTTGTTGAACTAAAGGTAAAGCTAGTTTAGAGGTGTGTCATGAGGAATCTGGGAGCAGCAAGATTATTTGGCATGAGTGTGTTTTAGGGACATGGAAGGTCACAGGTTGACTTTATCTTCAGATGATTGTGTGAAACTGGTTAGCACGCTGATGGTTGGATAGTTCTATGAACAGTGTCTTGATTCACATAATGAGGTTAAGTGCATGGTATGTACTAGACCTGAGTTTGCCCAAGCAGTGGGTGTTGTCAGAAAGTTTGGAGCCAATCTGAGAAAGAAGCACTGGAGGGCAGTTCAATGGATTCTCAAGTATCTGAGAGGGACCAGCAGTAGGTGCACATGTTATGTAGGGTCAAGTTATTTTCTACATGGGTTTGTAGATGCAGATGTGGCAGGTGATTTGGATGACAGGAGGTGCACCATAGGATTTGTGGTGGTTAATCTTCAAGAGTGATCTTGAAGAGGGATACAAAGCCAAGGGAACAAACTAGATGATGTATAGGTACAAGTATAGTTGTAGTTGTTTATCTCCAAGTGAGAGATTGTTAGGTTATGGAGCTAAAAGCTTCAACTATGCAGACATAGAGGAGGTTGCTAAGTTTTAGGGATATCGGTGTTGGCAGTGTAACCGACATCGGTCATCTATAGTGCAAAAGGGCAATCGGCATCGACAAGAGGTCAGCCAACGTCGGTCATCTCCAAGTAGACAGGGACCAATGTTGGTCACCTATACAGTTCCATAACTGTTTGTTGCATGAACAGTTAGTTCATTGCACTAATAGTTAGTTCATTGAACCGAGTGTTTGCATGTAAAAGGCTATTTTTGGTCTTGAGTTGTGAGTCTAATTATTTTAAATTAGAATTCTAAGTTATTGTTTAAGTGTGGGATCTATTTATAGACCCATTGGCATGTATTGTAAAGTGTGCTAGATAGCCAGTGTGCTAGTTAGAGTTGAGCAAGTGTAGCTCCTTCTAGTTCCACAGATGAGCAAATAGAGGAAGGCAAGGAAGATCCTTCTAATTTTAAGAATAGGGTGATCTGCAGGTTGTTGCAAGATCAAGGAGAAGCTCTACATGTGTAAGTAAGATCATTTGAGTTGCAGGTTGTTGCAAGCTTATGGGAGATCTACTTGAAGTAATTTGAGTACTTGTGTACTGGCAGGGTTATTATTGACTGATTGGAGGTGAACACCAATTTTTTGTGTGAGTTGTGTGTTGGGACCATTTTTGGTAGGAGAGTGAACTCTTGATTGAGAATTACTGGGAGCCCTTGAGGTGTGGGAAGCCTCACAGAGGTGGAAGAAGAAGTGGCATCTTCTTTATTGTATTTTCTTTCTAGATGAGTATTAATACAAGATTGTGTATTGTCTCTCATATTCTGTGCTATTTGTGAATTCTAGTTACTTATTGCTTCTGGTTAATTCTGCATGTTTATTTGCTAATATAAGGTAATAATATTGTGCTCTTATTGAGGAGCAAGATCCTGACAAGTGGGATCAGAGCTATTTGTTTTTCTTGACTCCCCATCAACTGGTATCAGAGCTTTTAGTTGGGTTACTAACAGGTGTTTCAGATCTGGTTAGTGTGTGTTGATTACAAGTTACTCACAGGGGTTTCTATTTGAGTGGGAGTATAGCACAAATACATCAAAATGTCATTCAAAAATACATCATTACTATTTACCCCAAAATCAAATAAATGAATTGAATAAATCCTTATAGAATAATCATTAAACAAAATACCAAATTCATCATTATTTGTGCATAAATCATGATTATTGCAAACTGTATAAACAGTAAATCTTTCCAATTTTTTTTAAAATTCCATATGTAGGCAAAACTTTATCATATATCTATAGATAAGAACTATGAGAATTTTTTTTTGAACTAGTTTCCTACAAGACTAACAAGAATCTATTTCAAATATACATTTGAAACTAATGATATTCTTAAAAATAGAAAAGAATCTATCACAAGATGTCAAATGGAACTATGTTTTGATAAAACAAACTCTTTTAAAACATATATTTCATTGAATTCATAATATCAAAACCAATTCATGCATCTCACAAATATAAAGACCCAACTATGTGCATGAAACCTTATAAATTTGTAACAACCTTTTGTTCATGAATAACACTCTTAAAAAATTTCTTTGAAAACTACTACTTAATCTATCAACAAAATGAACCGTGCAAAATCCTTTTCAACCCAACCATAAAATTTTTAGAGCAAAGAGTGCATGCATGATAGAACTAGAAGATTTATTCAAGAAATTATTCAATATTAAAAGCTTCTTTGAAAAGCAAAATACTAAAGAACATAGGTCAAATCATATTATATAAAATTAATTTGAAGTCATTTCCAAATGATCAAACTATTATATATATTTTGAAGAAACAATATCAGATTGCATGTAACTTATTTTAAAGTTAATGAACCATTTCTTCCAAATTTAACTTAGATTTCCAACAATGAAACCCAAAATCTAAATCCATCAGAAGAACACAAAAAATTGAGCCATGCATTTCCAAATATTTATTCGAATCAAGAAAACAACTGAAGCATACCTTGTTTGAGTTTGCAATAAATATTTTCAAATCTCACCATATTGTCATCAACCCCTTGACAATATTTTCTACCAAGGCTTCACTTTCTTAGCAATCTTGACATAAATCAGACTAGAACCAATAAATTTTCCACTTAAATATTTTCATAACTAATAATTACTTGTTTGGGATGATGTGTATAGGTCACATTTGATTTCACAACTTCACCAACTTGCCAACCATTCCCATCAAAAATTAAGAAACTTACTAAATGACTTAGTGGGATAATTTTACTAATCACCAAATCAATCACCAATCTCACAAATGAAGGTGATTACACTAAATTAAATGCAAATAAACTACTAAATACATCAACTCAAAACTCAATCCTATCATCCATTTATTTCATTTGTTACCAAATCTATAGTGAATTCACCATTTTACAACTTTTACCCATATCTTGAATCATTTCAAATAAACATGATGACCACTACATCGGTTATCTTAGGTCCCTATTGACATTATATCTTAAACAATATCACCATAGTTGAATTGAACTCATATCAAGTATATGGGTTATAACTTAGGAAATGTCCATATTACCACCTAGAAATAAATCACATACATTACTTAGAAAAAGTCTCTAAGACCTCAAGAACATTTATAGCTTAGGTCATAAATCCTTAGGTTTTAGGTTTTCAAACTATTCAAAAGTATTATAACTTATGTGACAAAATTCACATTTCTTCAAACATATATGCA
The DNA here is from genome assembly GCA_037957365.1 of Torreya grandis. NCBI lineage: Eukaryota > Viridiplantae > Streptophyta > Pinopsida > Cupressales > Taxaceae > Torreya > Torreya grandis. Next base: position 1,102,806 of record JARHVA010001359.1, read on the forward strand.
CTATTAACACAAATTACTATCAATATGATAAAAATGATTGTGAAAACCTTTAAAATATAACAATTTGGTATGAAATGCCTAACAATATATGTTATGGCTTTGAAGACATATGTTGATAACAAGTAACTTTGAATGTGTGAACTTGAATGAATAGTGTTTAAATATGTATCTAACTTATTTTTATCACTTTAAATATGACCACATATTGTAACATAGTATGACAAAAAAATATGTCTAATCCAACACTAACTGTGCATATCAAGCATAAAAAAAACACTACTTATTATGAATCATTGTATATAATATAAGTTATCTCTAAACAACTTTAGAGATTGTGCTAAAAATTATTTAATTTTGAACAAACTTATGCTTTTGAAACCACTTAATTAACATTTAATTTTTTTGTTCGAATATAGTAATTAAATGTCTATTAATGTATATAAAATTGCATATTTAATTGAATGTAAATGAGTTGGCCCCTGCCATGGTTTTGGACTTCATGACACTAGATCATCTATATGGCAGAATCAGAAACATGACAAGACTTTCAAGAAAAAGAATGGATGATCAAAATAGGCTTAACAAATTATAAGATTATGATATAGGATTATTTATTTATTGGACCATTGCACAATGTTTAAATGGATTAATATCCATTAGACATGTGTATATGAATCCATAATGATTGAATTTTAAGAATGAATTCAAAGTAGATGGAACCATATTTATCTCATGTATCTAAGGCCATCTTAAAAGAATGTTATAGTTTAAATCATTTGGCATAACTTGGCATAAACTCAGAAGTTTACATGGACCCACAATAATATTCAATGTTATTCATCCCAATTCTTATAAGGAAATGTTATCAAATCCATTGATGCTCATATTAAATGGTTCCAAATATGAAGGTATAATACCAATTAAGGAGAGAAAGGATATATTACAAATATTGATTCCTGAACCATTATCGACAATAACTCATTTTACCATTTTTTATGAACACACACTTGGATATAAAGTGGTAAATAATTATTTATAAGATGTTAAGGTGGTAAATCTTACTTTTCAAAAGATATATTATGTTTAGTCCATTTGATGGAGCTTAAAATAGAAGCTACATATAGTGGTTCCATGTTATAAGGTAGTATGGTCATACACAAGGCATCTAAAAGGACATATTTATAATGGGATGAATGGTGTAGCAAGTCTAAGAGTGAAGTTTATGCATTAATATCCTTAGAGTTTATAGTAACATGGAATGAGTAGAATGGTCATTTCATGTATTCCCTTTGGCACTTTGTAGTAACATGTAATAACTCATTGTAAACATTAGAACAAAAGAAGGTATGCAAGAATGTAGATTTTGAACCCTTTTATAGATTGAATTGATTTAATGATGCATAAAACATGATAAATAACAACCACCATGAGGTACTAAAATAGGAAATAATTATTATATATATATAATAAAAATGAATTTTAGACAAAGAAAAATCTGATTCATTTACAAATTTTAAATTATCTTTTTGGGAAAATTAGAAATCATATTTTTTTTGAAAAATAGAAAACCCTAATGTAGCTAGAGTTTTAAGATCAAAGGTCGGGTTCACCAAATGTTTAACCCTAAGTTGGATATTTATCTTAATTGGATAGATAGGGTTAAGAATATATGAATGAATAAGCACAAGGGTGATAAACAACTCTATAGTAGGCTAATTATGTATGAAACTCAGATATAACATATAATGAATTTATTATATTGAGATATGCTTAAAAAATAGGAAACACAACTATGTTAGATATTGAAATGATAAAAAAATAAGATACTTAGATCATTTTGATGCTAATATAGATTTGAATCTAGAATAAGGAGGAAACAAAATGGAATAATATTTTTTAATAGTCACCAAATTATAGATGAAGTGCCTTTGTGGCCTCTGACATGTGTATCAGCCTAGGATGGTTATGTCGATGTTACTTTCTATATCAGATGCAAGTGTCTAGTATATAATACATACTAAAACTAGATGTAGCCATCTAGATGCTTCTATGTTATGTGTTGCCTTTGCTTGTATACACAAAGATCTGGGTCATGGATTATCACTCCTTGTCAAATGAATAACCCCTAGTTCTTCATCTTCATATTAGTTGTGATAAAAATAGGTTAGTATATACACAGTGTAAATCTAACTCCAAATACCCCTCTATTAATGAGTGTTGCCTTCATAAACACTACTTTTAAGAGGGCCTCATATTGATGTAGTTATCTCTTAATGTGTTGGCTTGTGTGTGTACAAGGGTGCAATGTGTGGAAAGCAGGTACAATAATGACCTAACTTGTAACTTGATAAATGGGACTCTTATAAGGCTCCTTCAATACTTTAGAACTATATATGTGATGTTACTATGATTGGTATGAAAAAAATAGAAAATGAGGAGGCTTTTCTCACTTGAGTTTTTGATATAATGCTTTTGATAGGTTGCCTTGTGAGTAGGTAAGAAATTTATAAGTGAGTCTAGAGTGAGGATTGATATTGAATATATATCAATCCTATCAGGAGAATATCTCACATTAAATCACTTGGGACTTTAGGATATGTTTAATTTTTAAATTAGATGATTTTAGGGCACTAAAAACTTATGTTGGGATATGACACTTGCATTGACATAGGTATCTAACTGGGATGTAAGTGTGTAGTCATATAAAATGCAAAAATGGGTAACTTAAGTGTGGCTAATGACACCAAACCCATAGTTACCTCTTGCTTGCTCTCATGACCCTTTTAGGCACCTTTTTGATAATTACCAATCATATGTAGGCTTTCAAGACCTCATTCCAGCTTAGTTGGGACCCTTTTTCCATGCTTATTCCATCTTCCCAGGTCCCATACCCTCAGGATAATAGCACCCAACTTGGACTATAGTGTTGGACCTTAGGGTGTCCCCTTTTTGGCACTCCTATCCAAACACATTTTAAGCCTAGATTACCATTTTCCCTTAATTTCTCATCTTTATTATGTCATCCTAGTGCGATTGCATTTAACCCGTGACCAATAGATCCCTATATAAGCCCATTCAAAGATCATTTGGAAAGGGTTGGAAAATATCACTAAGTAAGAATACAAGAAAGACTATTAAATCAATCTTCCCTATTATCTACATATAACCAACCAATACACTTACAAGCTCATTCAAATCTTTACACTAGCCCCTAGCCACCTCAAGCATATCTAGTTTTAGTATTTATTGCATTCAAATATCACAATTACACTAAGCACTTTCAAAATGAGAACTACATATGGCTTGATCCCTCTTCAAAGTATTGGTATGTAGGAAACGTGCCCACAAAAGGGGTGTGAAGCACGTCTAGTACATCTTACACACACTAACCCCCCTCTTTTCTCAAAGTCCTATTCAAGCTTATTAAAAACCTAGGATCAAAGATAAATCAACTCTATAAGGAGATTCATTGAGAGTTAAGCTTCAAAATTTCATAGGAAAGGTCATATAAGAGTGGCAAATAGAACTCAGAAAGTTTAGATCTCTATGACTAGTTTGGACAATAATAGTAGGAACAAGACTATAGCATCAAACCCTAAAGTGTCCTATTTTTGATGCTCCTATCCTTTCACTGAATGAAATCCAAATCTAGGTTCTTGATATTATCCCAATACTTCACAATTAATATCAACCTTCATCTTAGTTGGATTAACATAGTTATAAGCTAAGTTATATTTCTCTCTATTCACTTGCTATTTTTAGAAATTCTAAACAACAATCAAGATTAACAAGTCAATAAGTTAATTATGGCATAATTATTGACTGATTTATTTTACTCAGAATTTTAAATAGATAGGAATAAAAACCCCATTATTCTCAAAAAGGTTAAATTATTTGGTGAACCCGACTTACTTCATTTGCATACAAAAACCCTAGAAAATCTAGGATAATTTTCCTGCTAATTTTTCATATATTTTTTTGATTTTTTACCTGCATAATAAAACTAGAAATTAGCATTAAATTTTAAAATTCCATAGTAATTTTAAAATAATTTTTCTTTCAAACCCTAGTTGACCATACTAAGTCATAGTAATTTCCAATCATTTTCTAAATTTTTACTAGCATATTTAAATCAAAAAATCTAATCAAATTCAAAATGTCATAGTAATTTGTCAAAATATTTATTTTTCCAAATCCTAGTTGCATCTACTAGGTCCTATTAAATCACTAATTTTCCAATAAATTTCTAATTTTTTACTTGCATATCTAACTCAAAAATCCACTATCAATTTCAAAATTTCATAGTTATTATTCAAATAATTATCTGTTAAAACCCTAGTTACCCATACTAGGTCCCATTGCTTCTTGAGGTATCACCTTACTTGTGTGTGAACTTCATATCTTTTTTATGCATATTCTAGATCCTTGTTTAGATTATATCCATTTAATATTTCTACTATCATCAAAGTTAGTTTCCTTATGCCACTTAAGTTCCTTTCATCTCTTCCTTCGAGATGAAGTGCAAGAATTAGTGTCAATCTTCTTAAATTCACCTAGATTCCTACAATTCAGCCATATACCATGGATAAACAACCAACTCAGGTTCCTGTTATATATTCTACACATCCATATTACACTAGTTTTAATAAAGATAACTCTGATAATGAGTAGTATGAAAATAATGATGATGATGTACACACTGATACTCATGCTCCACCACATTGGACTACTAATCCACTTCCACCAATTGTTGATAATGAAGTTATCCTCAACAAATATTTGATCTTACAAAGTTTTTGAGAAGGACTCTGGGACCAGCCCTGAGATCATACTCTTATCTTGTAATCTATCATAGAAATTAAAAAGGCTAAGCAAGTTGAATCTTCCATTCCTTCAGAGCAACTAGTTATAAATGACTATATGAGGGAAACTATGTCTCAACAACCCCTATAGTAGCCCAACCTACCTCTATATCACTAGCTACAACTAGTACATCCTTTTCTCTTGATATGGTAGCCCTTGTGCAAGAGATAAAATCTCTTCAATCCAAGGTGCTACATCTTGATCAAGGTGCCTCTGGACCTACACAAGCTTTGAATTCTTTTTCTCTTTTGCATACACCATTGGCACATAACATTAATTCAACACCCTTTCCATAAGGTTTTGTTTAACCCAAGATTACTTGATATGATGGAAAGGGTGATCTAGAGACACATTTGAGAGCCTTTCACGTAACATACTTGGATTATGTACCAAATTATTGGCTACGTACCAAACTATTTCCATAGTGCCTAAAGGATTATGGTTTATAATGGTTCTATAGTCTATTAAATCAGTCCATCAATGCACTTAATCCTTTAGCTAACATATTACTAACACATTTTAGCATTAACACTGGTGATAAGGTTTCATACACCCAAGTTGCACAATAAAAACAAAGGGCCAATGAGCATCTCACAGATTATGTTCTTTGATATATGACTATGTTGGCGAAGATGACTAGCCCCATGGCTGATCAAGAGTTATAAGATCTCTTCAAATAGAGTCTTCTACCAACTTTTCATGAATAAATTATGTTCAAAATATTCTCTTCCTTCACTGAATTGTGTCACACACTAAAGGAAAGAGAAGCCAAGTTAATTTCAATGGGCAAACTCAAGTACACAAGTATCTCAGACACAACAAACAAAAGTAACAAAAAAGTCCCATACAAAGTAAAGGTAAATGATAAAAAGAGTCAAAATCAACCTATAGTTAATGTGTCTTTAGATCCACCTCAGTGAGTGGTTTTATCAGCACCTCCTCAACACACCTTTACCAATCTAGTAGTTTCTCTAGCTAGAGTTTTACAATAGCTATTGGAATGTAACATCATATCCCTTCTTCCTATTTGGGAAGTTGACCCAATGAAGCCTCTTCTATGGGGATATGATCAACATGAATTTTACAATTTTCATAGGGCACTAGGCCATACAATAAATAGATGCATCTGTTTGAGACACAAGATACATACTTTAATAGATGACAATCATATTGATCTTAACACTTCAATTGAGCCTCATCAAGCCAAGCCAACACAAGATAAAGCATTAAAAATATTTTCAAATCACATTCAAAATAGGATACAAGGGATACATCAGGGGTTCATCATGCATATCATGTACATCCCCCACCAGATACATACAAGGCACCTTCAATTGAGCTATATCCTTTAAGTAACATGATTGGTGTATATAATTCTAGATTTCCAGCTAGACCTTCCATCTCCTTCTCAAAGTAGGACATCATTGAGGATGATATAGATTATCATGCACTCTTTATTATATCTCACATTCATAATCATTATATTCATAGTGTTCTCATAGATAATGGATCTAGTGTGAACATGTGCACTATGACATTATTACAACATTTGGAATATTCAAAGTAGGATATTACATTGATAGACATAGTTATCATTGGATTCAGTGGGCACATACAAATTTCATTGGGTCCTATTGTACTTCATATATAGGTGGGTCCAACACATGTGGCTACACCATTCACTATTGTTCCCAGTGTAGGATTTTTTGATATGTTACTTGGTCGACCATGGACTCAAAAACTTTGAGTAGTAACTTCTATAATTCATAGATGCATGAAATTAATTCACACTAATTAGATTATTAAAATTAGTGGAATTCCATATGAGTTAAAACTCCCAAACTTAGAGCCATATTTTACTTTTTAGTTTAATCACTAAGTTCCATTTAGCCATCAGTTTTAGTTTAATCACTAATTTCCATTTAGCCATCAGTTTCAGTTGTTCCACCAATTCTAGTTCTTCCTCTAGTTCAAATTCAAACATGGTTGAGGCATCCACCACCATCACACTGAGTTTATACACCTCCATAGAGGTTTCATTCAAAGTAGACATATTTTCATGATTTTAGATAGCTCCTAGCTATAGTATTCACACCTAGGGTAGTATCATTGAGATCTCATGCATCTACACATAGAGCACATTTTTAGAGATCTTATCCTACTTTCAAATGGGTCCCTTGGATACCTATAATTTCATCCACTTATAAAAGTTATAGGGAGACCCCATAGTTAGTTTCCACTTCATATATTTTAAAGCATTTACATCATATATAACTTTCAGAGCTATAATCTTAGCCTCTCCATCGTGCTTCATGATCATGCACGCTTCCTCTCCTTGATATAAGACACCATTATAGGGAGTCTCCCATGAGACTCAATATCATTTTACCTAGTAATACCTTACATATTTTCTATTGCTTGATTTTACATATCTCCAAAACTTTTAAAAATCCAAAAAAATTCAAATAAATCAAAAACACCAAACACATTTTGATTGTATGCATCATCCATGCTTTACATTATTACTACTATTATACAATTACATTTATTATTTTATGCTTATTGTTTATCAATTTATCTACATTACTATGCTTTAATTTATCTTCTTGGAGTGTGTGCAATGACATCTAGATATTTGATTATTTCACCCTACCCATTGAGAGGGCATCCTACTTCTACATTCAAGACATACTTTGATATATTTACCCACTGTGGGAATCTTTTACATGACTACACCATCTAGGTTATGTCATTCCTACACCACACACTTTAGTTATCTTGATGATGTACATTATTTATTAGCTTACATAGATTACTCTATCAACATTCTACTAGTATATTGAACTTATATATATCTTAGCATATACCTAGTCTTGTACTAACATGTCTTGCATATCTTCACATTCTTGCTTTGACTAGTTAAATCATGATTGTATTTCTAGTTATTACATACTTTATTTTCTTGCTTAGCATTAGCATGATGTGATTGCATTTTATTGTTCCTATTTGTCTCTTTTATGTGCCTTAGGACATTTTACAATGTCCTTCACTTATATTCATTTGTGTGCCTTTGAAAATTTTCCAATGTCTCTTGTTTGTACTCTTCTATGTGCTTGTTTCAATTATATGTGTATGTAGAATTTAAACATGACTTGTATTCTTGATTTATAGATTGAGTAACATGTGCCCATGTCCCTTGTTTGCTTGGCCCCTTGGTCATATTTTGCATGCTTCTCACTTCTTGCCTTGTGTGCTTGTTACTTGATTGATTTCCAATTGTTTACAATGCCATGATCCTAATAATGCATTATTTTGATTTCTTGTATGCCATGATGGACATCATGCTCCATCCCTCCATGAAAACTAACAACTAAGAAAACTTCTCATTTTAGTTCTAGTTTAGTATATTACATTACATTGTTATATCTATCTAGACATACCCATGTTGATCTAACAATCTCTCAATACAAACCATGTTATATCTTAATATATCTTGTAAATTATCATTGTTATATCATTTATCTTTGCAACATAACACACTTGTAGGGCTCTTTCTTCTGAGGGTAGTCATTACAAGGTCTTCATTCCTATCCTCAGAAGAGGGGGAAATAAACAAGGGTTTTGTCATAGAGATAAGAACTCCTTATAGTCAAAATACAACTTTCAGAACAAATCAGAATAGCAATTAGAGGTCAAAATAGGTAGAACAAATTAGAAAAATAGTGATGATTCTAGCACAATTTTTATTTTTAGCAAAGGAAAATAATTCTATAAATGGACAATAGTGCTAGACACTAGGGTGTCCTCTTTTTGGTGCTCTTGTCCAAATAGTAGAAAAACCAAATTTTCTAGAAGCAAGTAGAAAAGTAAGTTCAACTATAGTTTTGCACATTTAGACCAGTTTAGAATCAACAATTTTTAGTAAACTTTTTCTCAAAGAATATAAATATAGGGGGCATCATGTGCAGCATGATGGCTCTCACTTCCATTTTTAGATATAGTAGTTGGTATAACTTCCAGATCAAAATCCATGTTTCAGACACTAATGATTAGGGGCAATATGCATGGCACATTTGTTTTCTTGTCTTTCTAATTTTAGCATTACCTAGGCATTCTCAGTAGTTGCATGCCTTATTCCATCTATAGGTGGTTGGCATCATTTTAGAGTGGCTTTCATACAAGCCTAATCTCCACATTCTTGAGTTCTCAAGTTCTTAAATTGATTTAATATAAGCTTAGTTTCTAGTTTTGGAGTGGCTTCTATACAAGCCTAATCTCCATCTTTTAGAGTGACCAAGAGTGGCTTAGTTTCCAGCATACATTCGGTTATCCATGCCAACATTTTTAGAGTATAGAGCATTCATGGGCTTCAAGAGCCATCTCATTCAAAACACATTTCATATCGATATCATTTTATAACTTCACTTCATGAAGTAATGATGGAGCCAAAGGACTAGTTAGCCTTTGTAATCTTGAGCTACCTATTCCGAGGGATTGAACATAGTCCAAAAATAAATTAGCACATGCATGATCATATAGATTTATTTAGTAGGTGATGATGGATCCAAAGGCATAACTTTTGAATTCTTGAGCCACTCTTAGGGAATTGAGCACTTATCTCTATTCACAATATTACTCTTGGTATAGCATTACCAACATCACTCAACATCACAATAGGTTTTATATTGGTTCACGTACCCAGTGAGGTGTATTCATTCCTTTATATTCCTCTCTCTCTTTACTTCACAATGTGGTCTCTCTATACACACCCAACATCACAACAAATTTATGAGTTTCACCCTTATAGGTAAGTTTAGGTATGCTTTCTATTTTTCCTTTATCTTAGTATTTTGCTTTGTTACATCACTAGAATAAAGGGGGGACAAATGCAGTCATATAAAATTAAAAAATGGGTAACTTGAGTGTGGCTAATGACACCCAACCCATATTTCCCTCTTGTTTGTTCTCATGACCCTTTTAGGCAACTTTTCATTGATTACCAGTCATCTATATGCTTTCAAGACCTCATTCCAGCTTAGTTGGGACCATTTTTCCATGCTTATTCCATCCCCCTAGGTCCCATACCCTTAAGACAATATCACCCAATTTGGACTATAGCACTAGACCCTAGGGTGTCCCCTTTTTGGTACTTTTATCTAATCACATTTTAAGCCTAGATTACCATTTTTCCTTGATTTATCCTCTTCATTGTGTTGGCCTAGTGTGATTGTATTTAACCCAGTACCAATAGATCCTTATATAAGCCCATTAAAAAATCATTTGGAAAGGGTTGGCAAATATCACTAAGTAAGCAAGAATACACGCAAGACTATTCAAGCAATCTTCCCTATTCTCTGCATATAGCCAACCAATACACTTAAAGCTCATTCAAATCTTTATACTATCCCCTAACCACCTCAAGTATATATAGTTTTAGCATTTATTGCATTCTCATAACATAATTTCACTAAGCACTTTCAAAGGGAGAACTACATATGGATTGATCCCTCTTTGGAGTATTGGTATGTAGGTAGTATGCCCACACACAGGGTGTGAAGCACATCCAATGCATCTTACACACACTAACCCCCCTCTTTTCTCAAATTATTATTCAAGCTTATTAGATACCTAGGATCAAAGATAAATCAACTCTACAAGGAGCTTCATTGAGAGTTAAGCTTCAAAATTTCACAAGTGGGGTCATATAGGAGTGGCAGATAGAACCTAGAAAGCTCAGACCTCTGTGACCAATTTGGACAATTGTGGTAAGAATATGAATATAATTTTGGACCTCGAAGTGTCTTATTATTTATGCTCCTATCCTTTCACTGAATGAAATCCAGATCTAGGTTCCTGATACCATCCCAGTCTTACACAATCAATATCAATGTTCATCTCAATTAGATCAACATAGTCCTAAGCTAAGTTATATTTCTCTCTATTTACTTGATATTTTTAGAAAGTCTAAACAAAAATTAGGATTAACAAATCAATAAGTTAATTATGGCATAATTATTGATTAATTTACTTTACTTGGGATTTTAACTAAATAGGAATAAAAAGCCCATTATTCCCAAAAAGGTTAAATCAAAGTGTTTAGGTAGTTAAAAAATAGGTGTAGGTCTAGAAATTATAGAGCTGAAAGATGTTAGGGTTATTTTATCTTTATTTTCATTTGACTAGGTATTAATTTCACATGTTGAATAAGGAAGAAACCAATGAGCTATCATTTTGGCATATCACATGAGTAGTGACCTCACGCACTCACCTAAGGCACATAGCCTAGACTAGTTCCTATTGATTTTATCACATGGTGGTTAATAGATAACTCAACATATAATTAGGTGATTTAGTTATCACATTTAGTCATTTTTACTAGAAAAATCACATTAGATTTAACCATTTGATTCATTCACATAGTCTACGTACTTCTTATCTATTACCATAAAAATAGTTTTAATACCAAAAAGACTATCACATCAAGATTAGTAGATATAGTAGTGATTCCATTTATTTCATTTTAAAAGATTAAAAAGGTATTTCAACAACACTTTATCTCTCTATATATCTATATCCTTGACCGATCAATCAACAACCACACTTTTTATCAAAACTAAGTGGTATTTATACATAATCCAAACCCTTCTCAAGTTACATCATTAATGCAAATAAATATGACTAGCCAATGACTATTTTAGAAAAATAAGTCATGATGAGCCATTATAATTTAAAAAAATTGATTTGGCCTAACAACCCCTATATACTCTCTCTATTTTGGATATTTGTGTTTGTGTTCCTCCTCTCTCGCAAACTAGTTCTAGATTCACATTTGATAAATCTTCAATGCTTTCATGAGCTAATTTATAACTATGTATACTTTATATACCCTTGTCCTAGTCTTACACTTTCCAAGTCCTCAATCTTATGTTCTTCATTCTCTATTTACTTTTCTTTCAGAACTCACTCTTATGCACCAAGGCCTTCCACATTATTATTCCATGTCTCTCTTCCATGTCATTCTATTCTACATCATTCTCTCTCGTACAAAGGTTTTTTGCATTGTTATCATGCCCTTTCTTTTATATTCTATGGATTCAAAAAAATTATAATAAATTAATACAAAATTTGGGTTCCAACATCACCCCTTACTAAACTATTAGTTTGTCATAGACTATGTTGTAGTTTCCTCAGATAACAAAAACTTAAGACATGTCTACTATACTTAGAATTTGAGATCTTCCCATTGGTTGAAGGTTATCTAAATGTTAGAAGTAATGATTTCCATTTCACTTCTCATTAATTTCATATCTTTAGGTTGCTCTATAAAATTATCTGTTTAAGTCATCAAAATATCAAGCTAAGTAGTTACAATTTTATGGGCATCCTTGAGTGGCCCAACATATGTAAAAACCTACCCTCAATGAACTAAGAAGTTATAATTAAGCTCCCATAAATGGGTGATTTTTTTTTCCCAATTCCTTTATGTCTTAGAATTCTTTTGTGTGTTGTGCTATGTCTTTGATATTTAGTGAATTCTTGTCTAATTATTGATGTTGTAGTTCCTCAGGCTATCTATAGTTACACTTCCAAAATTTTATTTGATCATGCCAAGTTTTAAAAAAGGCCATCAGTGATGAGAATAATATTTCCTAGCTTATTCAAAAAGGTTCAGTAGATGTCCATTAACTCTGTAAACTACTATGTTACCCATAGATTTTCCTATTGAAGATTTACCTAGTTTTTACATTTCTTGAGCAAGAGGTCCATGAATGTCTCCAAATTATTGATGGCATTGCCATTAATAGAGATACCATCTGCAAGTGATGGCTCAATATTAAAAATTGTCTAACAAAGTCCTAATGTCCTTAGTTAAGACACCTCAGTAGCATCATGTTGTCTCTTGAGCTCTTCAATTTCTTTTTCAAGCTTGCATTGTTTCATTTGTTCTTATCTATACATGTAGATAACTTCCTTATGCTTGTGTTGAAGTTAGTCAACATCATGGATATGGAGAATGTTTTTCTTATAAACCTCTAAGGAAAACTTTATTAGGGTTTCATCTACTTGAGCTAGAGAGAATTTAAGGGGATCAACCCAAATTACATCTAGAACATCTACCACCTCTGGGTTTATATTAGTGATAGCCCTTGGGAGCTCAAATAATCTTTCATCATGATATACATCCATCATAAAATACAACTTGCATAAATTTTGTTGAGTAGACACATGTTTTGAGAAATAATCCCATAAATACAATTGCTTGACTGGTATATATTGTTGAAACATAGCATGAGTAGGAAGGCTCTCATTACTCACATTTAACTATTGATGATACTCTATTTCTTGAATTTGTTTATTTCCCTTTTGAGTGTCATGCTCTATATATATAACTTTAATTCTATTTTCTTGTTGTGTGTTAGATATGATGCCAATGTCCTCTATGTTTAGAGCTTACCCTCTTCCTGTTTCTTCCTCAAACTTTGGACTTTTAATGTCCATTTTTTGCTTCGCAACAAAAAGTTATTTGTTAAGCTTAAGAGTGGGATCCTTTACAATTTGTACTTTAGTATATTATTTACCTAGTTTAAGAATCCCCACTCAGGTCACTACAAGATCTAGGTCTAATTAGATAGTTAGTTGGGATGCAACAATGTCATCCTTTTTTTTTGTATGTGTCCGATAGGATCTTGTTGGTAATGAGGCCTACCTTTATCATTTGGGATCATCTCTAGGCTATTATTATGCCATGATAAAAGTGGTGGCCTTAGGTTTTGGCCTTTTCTCCTTCATTCACACCTTTTCTTTTGCATGTGTTTCTGGTTGGGGAGAGAGGTTATATCTACCTCTTAACTTCTATATTTTTTCCTATATGGCTTAAGAATATAGTAGACCAACCAAATCCTACCTTACATGGTTATTTTGAAGGGATTGATATTAGTTTTTCTTGATTCATGCCTCTATGTATAGGCTTCTCTTCTTAGATAGATAGAGGGATTGTGAAGAGTATGAATCTCAACATCAATCTTGTCATCATCAATATTCATTAGGCATGCATCTATAATGTGATTAACATAATCCATGAAATATTTGGAATTAAAGGCATAAGATAACTTGAGCAACCCTGATAAGTTATTGATGCTGTCCAACCAGATCCATGAAAGTGAATAGTGTTAATAAAAAAATTAACATAGCTTCCCATCTACATGGGTAGATATTTGGGCATGTGTCATTCATTCCTAAAATAATATTTCATCCCCTCATACCAACCATTCATCTTTTCCTTGTAAGAGGGTGTGATGATGCTAGAACAAGTGAACTATTTGAATCTTTCAACAGGGGAATTGTGATCTGGTGGGTAGACCCACTTTAATCCTTTACCAAAATATTTTAGGATGAGAATCGTATCAAAAATAACTAGAATAAAAACTATGCCCTAAGGAAACCTATTTTTGGGTAGGTAATGCACCTTTGTAGCATCTTCTTCAATTTTCTCAACAAACAATTAAGAATAATTGTACTTGGTCCCCTTAGCTATTTGGATTACAACATGGAGATGGGCTATATCCACCTCCTTACACCTATCTATGCCCCTATCTTGGTCATGGCCAAACATGTATCTACTCGAATGGTGGGATCTATAAGACTTGTAATATACATGGCATGGCCTTCTTTCTTATATTTTAGCATCATCGTCATTCTTTTAATCACATCTTGATCATTAAGATCCACATTGACATCTATCCCTAAGCAGAGTAACCCAGTTACTTTGTTGATTTATTGAGGATTAATCTTCATTATATGCCTTGTAAAGTAGATATAATCTTTGTGGATGCATAAAATCAAGAACTGAACCACCTTGTGGCTATTTCCAAAGTAATGCAGTTGGAAAAGTTAGAGCATGCCCACATCCTCTAACAAGTTGTAAACTTTAGATCATAAGTGATCTCATTCCTTGTATTCTGATACTCAACCCAGTAGTCATGTGATAATTCACTTTATTACTAGATTGGAGATTATTGTAGTCTAGGAATTGACAAGTGGAAACTTTATATTCCCAATTATCTATGTGTAAAACTATGTTAGGGTACTACATTTCTTCTATCAAAACTGGTAGTGGAGGTGATGTTGTGGCTGACTTCTTTGCTACACATTCCATCTCTAGCGCCTCTCTGTCAGATGTATCTTATGCCAAATTTTTTAGTTCATTACCTTGAACATAATGTACACTAGAATATTCTTCTTGGATGAACACATGACTTCCTTCTTTGACACACTTTTGCTCTTCTACTTTGGGAATGACTAGTAGTGGATCTCTTCTTTAGCCTTTTTGATTTTGCCGCATTACCAACTGGGTTCCTCAAAGTTTAACACATGACCAATAAACTATCCCAAATGAATATGTGTTTATTCCTTTTAATATACCCAAGATACTTTGAATCCATACTTTAATCCTTTCTAATGGTGGATGTAGTGTCTATAACCTACAATTTTCTCACACACACTCCTATAGACACATTTCCACTCCTCTTTTCTTGAATGCACGTCACCTGAATATATGCTTCAATTTATCCAGTGAGAAAACTATGTAAACACCTTCTTCATTTATTTTTTATGTTTGTATGATCTCTACAATCATTAATTTTTCAATAGTAAAAAAATGAAAATCAAAGGTCTCTATGTTTTTTATAGGTTGAACAAATATTTTACTTTAACTACCCTTCATGCGACCATCCATCACTTCAACCATTAATAACTCAAAGGAAATGCCTTGGCACCCATTTGACATTATTTCTATTTATTATATTATGTCATTAATAAATGCATGTCCCATCCTTACTTTCAGATTTGTTGTGCCTTTCCCATAGTGCATGCCAATTGTAAAAATTCAAATTTCCCATTTTATTCATAGGAAATACCTTTTATATTTTAACCCATATTTATAAGGGCATTTACTTTGTCATCTTTGTTCTAAACTCTTGGGTCATGAACCACCTCTTGTGCACCTCCTCTTGTGCACTTTATTCACATGCCACATCTTGCACACCTCCTTATCCCGAGCTTTTATTCAATTACATGTAATTCCTCCCAACCTTTTCTTTACATGCTTCTATATTAAGTTACTTATCCGCATTCAAACATACCCCATATTAAAATATATGTGTGGTCCTCCATGTCATAACTTAGTCAAATTCATTTGTCAAGAAAGTGATAAATGACATATTTTTTAATACCAAAGAGCACCAAAAGTGTTAAAATCAAACTATAAAAGGTATGCAACCAATGCCACACTTATTTGAAAATAAAACTAAGTCCTAAACTAATATAGTGGCATATGCCTTATTTAATGAATTTAAGAGTTACATAGAATGGTAGGGCCAAAGATGACTACCATTAAAATGGCCTAGAAGGAATTGGCCATATAATCTTTTCAACTTGCAAGCACCTATTGAACATATGTCATGAATGATAAATGGACCATTCCATCAGATTTTTAATTTACCTATATTGTGTAAAAAATTTGAATCATAGACTAAGACATGCATACCAAAATGAAAAACTTTGGTTTTAATATATTGATCATGTTAGGCATTATGTTTTTGCTTCTCAACCCCTTGAATCTAGTGTATGAGTATGCCTACTTCATCCAACTAAAGTAAAGCACCCAATAAAGCCTTTAGGAATTATTATTCATTCAATATTACAATGTGTGAAATACATAAGGTAAAAGGAACTCCATCGATAAAATTTCATTAGTACTATAGACAAAATCTAAAAGAGTACTCTTGTTCAACATTTTATATGTGGTTCGATAAACCCATAAGACTGCTAAAACATGATCATTCCAATCAGTGTGCCTAATATTTCAAATCTTGGAAAATTTATTACCTAGGACCTTGTTGAAGGCTTCAAATATGCCATTGGCTTGAGGGTGGTATGTTGTGGTTTTATGGTGCATAGTCATGAATTCAGCAAGGAGGATGCACACTATTGTGTTGAGAAAGTGAGTAACATGATCACTAGTTAGACTTAATGGAAATCCATATTGTGTGATGATATTTTCCCATATAAATATAGTAGTAGTAGTAATAATACAATCCCAAGTGGTCACTACTCCAGCCCAACATGTGAGATAGTCTATTATAATAATGATATATCACATGCTAGTTCATTTCAAAGTTGGTTTAATGGGGCTAATAAAATTAATATCTCATTTCTAAAATGGTTTATGATCAAGCACTGGATGAAGGGGCATGACATACCTTCAACTTGGTTTACCTATGCACTAATAGATATCACATTAGCGTGTATGGGATTTTACATCTTTGAATAATGTGGGCCACCATAACTTAGTTAGTAGAACCTTTCTTACCATTGCATTACCTGCATAATGTCCTATTATAACACCTTCATAGACCTATTAAAGGAATTTAGTGTGCTTGTGTTATATTACACACCTTCATAACACCTCATCCCTTCCTAGTTTGTATAGGTCTCTTCCAATAAGCTAGAAAGGAGAAATATAGACAACCAACTACTTTCTCTCTTAGGTGTTAAGGTGGCTCAGTGCTAAGCCTGTTATAAGAAAATTTGTAATTTCCTCTAAATATTAGGACATGCACATAACTTGAGATATTTTCACATGTAGTAAATATTCTATTACATGTGGTAGTTCACCAAATTGAATGGGTGAGAGGTGGTTTGGGTCAAATTTAATCTTACCTAGTTTCATGACCATAAAGAACTAGAAATCTTGAAAGAAGATAATCCATCAATAAATGCATCTGTGAAACACTGGATTATTAACCATATACTTGAGTGCTTCATTATTTATATCAAAGATAAATAGATCTCCTAATAAGTATTGGTGAAACTTATGGAGTGCATAAAACATGGATAGGGCCTCATGGTTTGTAGTAGAGTAGTTCCATTCAGCTTGTGTGAGCTTCTAGCTAGTAAAATAAATAGGATGATCAAGGTTGCCTTCACCAGGTTGTGTAAGGATGGCACACCCATTTCCATGCTTAAAATATAATCATGAACATGAAATGGCTAGGTCTAGTTCAAGAATTAAAGAATGGGTGTAGTCACCAATTTTTCCTTCAGAGCCTCAAATGTTTGCTAGAGTTGAGCGATCCAAAGGAATAGGCCATTATGTTTAAGTAATTATTTGATTGGTGCTACAATGTTATCATAACCCTAAATGAACTTATAATAGTATCTTGTGTGACCTAATAAGGTGTGGACCTCACATTAAGTGGTTGGAGCTAGGAGTTGAATAATGATCACAATCTTAGTCAAATCCACTAGTAGTCCATCCTGACAAGTGATGTGTCCCAAAAGGATTCCAAATGGAGTGGAACCGATACATTTATTAAGATTTAAGGAAATCTAAAGTTGGTGATAGCACTCAATCATGAGGTGTAGATTATCACAATGGTCACACACTAAACTATACATGGTCTAGTCATCTAAGTACACCTAAAGTAAATTATAGATGAAATATTTGAATGATTTCATGATAATGCATGAGAATACTATAAATGCATTATTTAAACTAAAAGACATAACATTATATGCAAAATAACCCCACTTAGTTGTAACAGTTGTTTTTCCTTGTCTTCCTCAAGAATATTTATTTGGTGATAGTTAAAAGAGCCATCACTGAAGGTGTAGATCTCACACCGAGCACCACCTTCCAAAATTTCCTTTGTGAAAGGTGTTTGGAAAGGGTCAGTTACACATAAAACATTGAGTAGCCTATAATCTACGTAAATGTGAATTTAACCATAATTCTTGATGTTGATAACCAAGGGACTACCCACTCAAATTCATCAATTGGAGTAATAACTCTAGCATGCAACATGCTATCAATTTCCTCTTCAAATTGATTATGTAGATTAGGGTTAATCTGATATGGTTATTTCCTCATTGATCAAGTGCCTTCAGCCAACTTGATATGTATCTTACCCAAATATGGATGCACTCCCTTCATTTTTGTGTATTTATATAGAAAAATGTCTTGATACTCCTACATGATCAAGTGCCTTCAACCAAATTGATAT
This sequence comes from Torreya grandis, assembly GCA_037957365.1. NCBI lineage: Eukaryota > Viridiplantae > Streptophyta > Pinopsida > Cupressales > Taxaceae > Torreya > Torreya grandis. The sequence continues at coordinate 1,121,732 of JARHVA010001359.1, forward strand.
GTATCTTACCTAAATATGGATGCACTCCCTTCATTTTTGTGTATTTATATAGGAAAATGTCTTGATACTCCTACAAGAGTTCAATTTTTTTGGTTAACTCAACTTCATACTAGTAATTACCCATTGTGGCCATTTTAGGTGCATCCTCCATCATAATATTGTGTTAAACCATTTAGAGTGGCATAGAATATGTTTTCTACTTAGACTACATAGTATCTCTGACATCACATACCCCATATTCCATATGCAAATTTAAGTGGTCAAATGTTGGCTCTGGCAGATCAGAATTGGTACCCTAGTCAACTTGATACACAACCTTTTGTTTGCCCTATCATATATGTTCTTGATGTGTGTATTTTGTTTGAGATTCATCTTATGACAAAGCTATGGTATGAGTATTGGGTTCATGGCAGATGGACAAGTTATCCTCAGGTACACCGTGTATGTGGTGTATGTCATCTTCAACTAATCCATAATCTTCTATAACTACCTAACGAATTACTTGTAAAAATAACTATAAATCCATTCATGGAGAAGAAAATGAAGATGTTGTAAGTAGACTATGTTTGATGTGTTACTAGGTATCCATCTCCCTACGCTTTTCTTGATGGATGTACCACACCCTAGCACAAGCATGTAGAGTGTATACATTTAATTTGCTCACTTCATCACTAATATTGCTAATTTCATCTATTTCCTTTTAATTTGTCTTAATATCATATTATAATAGTCCTACTCTAATATTTATAATATATCCCCCATCCTACACTAACATTATAACATCCCATGCCTAACTAATTCACCTAAATCCCCCTTATCCACTAAAAAATCTAGTCTTATATAATATTTGGGAATTTTAAATTCCCTTCTACCTACCCTAGCTTAGGAGTATCTTTTCCTACAAGCCTACTCCCTAATCACCTAACACTTATCTAATCACTAACTTAACCTCCCTCTAATCATCATTAATCCTTCCTAATGGATTCTATAATTCTCCAATTCTAGAATCCTCTCTATCTTAGCCCTCCTCTCTAGAATCCTCTAATTCTAGAGGCTTCCATGGAATTTTTAATTCTCCCTCCCTCTATTTAAATTGGCTCATCCTCCATTAAGACCAAGTAGAAAATCCATGAGCCTTCATGCTAAATCTTTTATATTCTAGGTATGTTTATCCATTAATCAAACTATCATAGTCTTTTGTCAAAAATCAAGTCATCCATTACTACTACAAATTTTGAGTCTGTAAGAAATCCATGATCATTTAATCTTTTTTTTTTTAAATCTTGTTTAGAGAAACTAGCTTTAGATTTTATAATGTTGTTATACATGTTTATTTTATTACATTATAGTCTAATCAATCTAAATTTATGAAGTAGATTGGTAGATTTGGGTGATTTTGATATAATTTTCATATCATAATTAATTGCTCAAAATCTTGATTATACATCTAGAAACCACAAAAGGAGCATCCTCTTGAAACATACAATTTGTGCTTTTGAATGTGTTCTGTTCAAAGTTGTAGGTCAAGACAAAGAATTTATGGAACCAATCTCAAAAATTTTGTTTTTAGCAAAATTACTACTTAGGACTGAATGTGAATTATGATCTTGTTAAATTAAATTATAATTTTGTTCTTTTGAGCACAAACTGACCAAGTTTTATTGAGTAATTATCACAACATATTCCATATAATTGGTTTTTGATGCTAATTTAATTATTTATAAATTTCAATTTTACATGTACACAATGAATTTTTGCGATGCTTGATATAATTTTTGTCCATTTTTTTGGTCTAATTACAACATCATAAATCTATCATCAATGATTTTTTTTATTAATTTAAAAATCAACTTAAGTTCCTTGGTGTGACGTCAAGTTTGTAGATAGGTTTGAAGTAGATTGTCAAATATACATTATTAATTTGATAACATTTATGTACAAGATTATCTTTATAATATTTATGCCTACATTATTTAAAATGACATTTGGCTTTTAACTTCTTTTGGTCCATCCCTTAGTTCAATTTGGCCTCTGACCTGGTCATAAGTTCACTATTTTTCTTGAGATATGTGTAAGTCCCAAGAAATTTTTCAAATAACTCACATGTCTTATAGGGTATTTGAGACTGTAACATCTAAATAGAAATTTCATTCATTATTCCTTGATAGATGCCCATGTCCTACCTCAAATCCCTCATAGGCCATAGGTATGCTAGAAAAGTGAAGTTAAGACATCTATTTGGTACATTGGGTGAATAGTGTCAATGCCAAGTGAGGATACCCAAGCTACATTAACTACACACTAGATGTCTTATTCAGTCATTTAGTCAAATACATTATATGATAGAAGTAAGGTTGTCACATTTTAAACCTTGAACCTATTGGGTCTCCCTACCTTTTTTTTGTTGTTTTCTTTGTTAAGAAAAATGGCCCATGAGCCTATTAGGTGTTTTCAAAATTGGCATGTGTATCTACCATGGTAGAAATTAGTTATAACATCTAACAAAGGTTTTATTGATTAATTCTTACAACATATTCCATATAGTTGGTTTTTTTTGCTACTTTAATTATTTACAAATTTTAATTTTATGAGTATAAAGGAATTTTTATGATGTTTGATATAATTTGTGTTCACTTTCTTGGTCTAATTACAATATCGTAAATCTCTCATCAATGAATTTTTTATTAATTTAAAAATCAACTTAAGTTCCTCAATGCAACCTCAAGTCTGTAGATAGGTTCGAAGCAGATTATCAAATATATATTATTAATTTGATAATATTTATGTACAAGATTATATTTATAATATTTATGCCAACATTATTTATAATAATATTTGGTTTTTAACTTCTTTTGGTCCAGCCATTAGTTCAATCTGGCCTCTAACCTGGTCATAAGTTCACTATTTTTCTTGAGATATTCATAAGTCCTAAGGAATTTTTTAAACAACTCACATGTCTTATAGGGAATTTAAAACTATAGCATATAAAAAATTTTGCTTTTGTTATGCCTTGATAGATGCCCCTGTCCTACCTCAAATCCCTCATAGGCCATAGGTATGCTGGAAAAGTGAACCAATCAAGTTAAGACATCTATTTGGTACATTGGATGAATAGTGTCAATGTTGTGTGAGGATAACCAAGCTACATTAATTACACATTAGATGTCTTATTCAGTCATTTAGTCAAATACATTACATGATAGAAGGTTGTCACATTTCAAACCTTAAACTTGTTGGGTCTCCCTACCTTTTTTGTTGTTGTTTTCTTTGTCAAGAAAAATGGCCCATGAGCCTATTAGGTGTTTCCAAAATTATCATGCATATCTACCATGGTATAAATTAGTTATAGCATCTAACAAAGGCTTTATTGAGTAATTCTCACAACATATTCCATATAGTTGGTCTCTGTTGCTACTTTAATTATTTATAAATTTCAATTTTATGAGTACAAAAGGAATTTTTGTGATGTTTGATATAATTTGTGTCCACTTTTTTGGTTTAATTACAACATCATAAATCTCTCATCAATTACTTTTTTATTAATTTAAAAATCAACTTAAGTTCCTCAGTGCGACCTCAAGTTTGTAGATACATTCAAATCAGATTGTCAAATATATATTATTAATTTGATAACATTTATGTACAAGATTATCTTTATAATATTTGTGCCTACATTATTTATAATTACATTTGGTTTTTAACTTCTTTTGGTCCAGCCATTAGTTCAATTTGGGCTCTGACCTGGTCATAAGTTCACTATTTTTCCTAGGATATGCATAAGTCCTAAGGAATTTTTCAAATAGCTTACATGTCTTCTAGGGAATTTAAAACTATAGCATCTAAAAATAATTTGATTTCATTATGAATTGATAGATTCCCTATCTTACTTCAAATCCCTCATAGGCCATAGGTATGCTGGAAAAGTGAACCAATCAGGTTAAGCCACCTATTTGGTACATTAGGTGAATAGTGTCAATGTCGCATGAGGATGCCCAAGCTATATTTATTACACACTAGATGTCTTATTCAATAATTTAGTCAAATACATTACATGATAGAAGTAAGGTTGTCACATTTTGAACCTTGAACCTATTGGGTCTCACTGCCTTTTTTTTGTTTTTTTCTTTGTCAAGAAAAATGGCCCATGAGCCTATTGGGTGTTTCCAAAATTGGCATGCATATCTACCATGGTAGTAATTAGTCATAGAATCTAAAAAATTTCCACTCACAATCATACACTGATCAAGTTAGACACCCATTCCACCATGTCAATGCCATGTGAAGATACCTATAAGATACAATAGCAATGACTTCTTACAGCTAGCAAGCATATGATACACACATTGGTCATAAACTAAAAGAATAAATAATGAAAAATATAAATAAAGCATTATAAGGTTTAAGATTTCCCATAATATTATCTTGAATCTAAGTCATATGGTCATTAGAAATATCCTAAAAACTTAGTTTGTAATCCCATGTGCCACACTTTATAAGACTTGAAATAAGACTAATCTAATATAGTCTTGTGAAAGCTTCTTTTGGATTATAAGTATTTTGATAATTGTGCCCATAGTCTATCTATTAGATAATATTAGTTATTTTTGGCCTTGTATATATACCATTTTGATGTTTATCTAGGATAGCAAAGTTTAAAAATAATGATAAATAATAAAATTTAGCATATATAAGGGGGGAAATATCATATAATGGGATAGTAATCATAAGTTTATAAAAAAAAAATCACCATTTTAGGAGTCATTATAATAGTAATTTTCCTATCACCATTTTAATAAAAGTTTATAAATATAAAATAGATTGAATTTTTCATAACTTAAATTCTAAAATTGCCATTTGTTTGTCTTTAAAATTGTCTTTATTAAGTGCACTTTTTAGGATCATTTATGTAAGTTTGAGTCATTCCAAGCATCAAGTAGGCCTCAAATTGTTTTTGGAATTGGGTTCTCTTCCCCTCAACCTCACCCTATACCATGATAGGGAACATGCCTGGGGATCTACCCCAAACCCCACAAGGGGTGATACCCCTTGACCCCACTAGGGGCTACCATCCCCAGACCCCCACATCTCAACCCCACATTCAAAAGTTATAGTGTATAAATCCATAAGTATTTTTATCAGTTTAAATTAACATCTTCTCTTTAAGGTCACATTTTATATTTATCTAGCATCTTGTCTTATATGTCACATTTTTGTCTAACACCTTGTCTTACAGGTTTCCCCTCAAGATTACCAAATTAAAACTACTAATCACTTGCTTTTTAGATGTTTGTTAAATATTTTGGCATTTTGAAAACTATCTTGTATATATATTTTTATATATAATACTTAATTAATCATTTAATCAACTTTTTATTTACTTGTATATATTAGAGGGATACAATGGTGTTGCTCTCCTCTTTACATCCTAGTGGTAAGTCTTGAAAGATCAAAAACCACTAATAAACCCTCCCATTTTTATTTTTTAAGGGGGAAACATGACATGGAAATGATGTCCATGAACTTATCATAGTGATAGGGGGATTATGACTGTGGATTTTACCACCACACACAAATACACACTATATGTTTTTATAGAATCTAAATAAGAGGGGGAGTTATCGTTAAGCCAAGTAGGAGACCCCATACATGATCTTGTGAAGGTGAGGAATTAATTCTCTGACCTAAGTATTATATAATGCCCTACATAGACTTGGACCCCCACTATACCTAGCATATATCAAGGATGCCCCTAATGAGCCCATATAACCTAGAATAGGACCATCAACCATAACAAGTGACTTGTTGTCAAAGTTAATATCAGATCCTATAATGATCATTATGTGCATATGGGGTTGAGAGGATTTGGTATATTTATTAATGGGTCATTATCCTATAGCCTCACTTGTAAAACTATTATATGGTGTAGTCATTGAGTTACACTCCTAAATTAGTTTATTAGTGATAAGTTTGTGGTCTTCTTGATTTGGTGAGTGTTATGTTAAACTAATGTTGTTTTTGAGTCAAATTAACCTTTTACCCAAACTTATACACACATATATAGGTCTCTTTCACATGTCATCATCTTATATATCCTTTTCAATATCCTCTTGTGCATATTTTATTTGTACATTTGTATACATCCTTTTAAGCTTATCTCATTTTGCATTTTTTCTCCCTCATCACCCCTATCATCTTAGTCACATTCTAGTCTAGTCTCATCCATCTAGCACTAGTCATACCCCCATCACTTACATATCTTAATCTAATCTTAGAATACCTCTATCACATCTTATCATAGTCTAACCTCATACTCTTCACTTAACCTTAGCATTAATTTTCCCTAGTATCATCTTTCTCACTTTAGACTAAAATCCACCTTATATATAACTAATCTGGGACACATCTTGGTCCTTTTATCACCATTTCCTCATATCACCTTGTCTTATTTTACTCATCCTTAGGGTCTTAGTCCAAGTTGGTCATTTATCTTGATCTTATATTTCCTAGTCACCTTATCCCTTGTATATATAATCTAGCCTAGTCATAGTCTAACCCATCTTTATCTTTCCATCCTTGTCAATACTAGTTATCTCATCAAGTTTGTAGTTATATATTGGTCTTCAACTACATTGGCAAACAAATATTTCTCAATTAGGGTCCTCAGTTTCACTTATTTATATTCAATCAAGTTTGAATCCAATCCTATCATCCTCTTATCCTAATCCAATCTTGTCATCATATAATCCTCCTTAATTTGATTATCTTAGTCATGAGCTGGTCTTAATCCAATAAATACCTAGTTTAAATCAATCTCTTGGGATAGTCTGTCCCCCTATTGAGTCTTAGAATATATCATAGCTCACCTAGTCAAGAGATTAGACTAAATTAGGCCTTTTGTCAAAATTTGTTCCATGCATCCCATCTTCATCCCTTAACCTTTCCATTCAATCCCCTACACATGTCAATTGGGGTTGACATATCATGTCATCTAAACTTTTTCCCATCTTGATTCATTGATTTCAAAGTAAGGTTAGACACCTTGATTGAGAAATGTCTCATTGCCACTAAGGATATGCTCCTTTCATGGCTCCTTTAAATAAGCACTCAACTTCCTACAGACTTTGATAAATTACCTCTAGTCCACACCTAATCATGTTCATCTACTTCTAGCCTACATACTACCCAATCATAATCAAGCCCATTATCTACCAATCATAGCTAGTCATCTACCCCTTCCTATACTAGCAAAGGGAATTTTATCTTAAATACTTCATCTAATACTAGTTTGCCCACCTAGTCATGTCAAAAACCATCTGATCTAAAGTCTAATGCTTCCACATCTAGGTCATGAAGTGAAGGGAGTCCCTATACTCCTCTTCTTATATCCATATAATCCCTATTTTTCCAAAAAAAATCCACATACATAATGGTTTATCCAGCTATATGACATCTTTCTCCTACCAAGCCTAAGCTCTCTTAGTATAAATCAAACCAATAGTGCATATATATCATCAAACTTTGGGGAATATCATTAATCTATGTCATAATTTCCAAAATTATGTCCAAGACCTCATCAACTATGGTGACCTAAAAATTAAGAATGAATCAAATGAGTTTACATCTAGGGGTGAACAAGATGAGGTATGCCAAGATTTTTTTGTGATCATGATCAAGCCCTTCCCTTTCTAAGCCAATTTTAGGACACCAAGTCCATCTTCCATGGTTAACCCATATTTAACAAATCCTCCATTGATGATGAGTCTATTTTCAATTAGCCTAGTCATTCCCTCTCTAATAAAACTTTCTTCCATGGGCCTATCTTTGTCAAACCCCTTTTCTCTCCATAATCTATTGCACTTCTATCATATCAAAGACCCCATTTTGAGAGGTCACTTATATAGATAAATAATCATCTAATAGCAACATTGCATCATGTACATCAGAGTCACTATTAGAGTTAACACCAATCTTATCTACATCAGGATCATGTTCAACACTAGTATCCAAATCAGATTCTTTATCAAAATCATAATCCTTAATTAATGTTGTAGATGATAACCATGCCTACATTTCTTAGGATACCTCAAACTTGGATGTCAACCAATCACAAGACACATCTTTTGATCCCAATCAAGATGATAAATATTATAATAAAGTTATTATAATATTTATCTATCAAATATAGTTAGATTGAATCTGATCTTGTATCAAATGCATGTCGTATAGATATTCTTAGTGATCCTTTTGTGAACCTTGAGGAAATTTTCTTTGATGTCAAAATTGGTTCTCCTAGGAACCTCTATGAGGACTATGTTGCCCCACCACCACTCTTTGATCTCATTGAATCATCTCATTGAACATCCAAGGTCTATATTTTTAAAGTGTACAAAATGAAGGTACTATATAATTCATAAATATCATCTACATTTATCCCCCCTTTAATATAGTAATTAAATTATTGATTTAAAGGAGAAAGAATGTGTATTTGGGTGTGTAAAACACACCTTGCCTTTGTGTGAGTCTAACTTGAGTGTTTTACTAGTGACTAACTTTCAATCAAGAACATGTTACAATATATAATCGGTGCATACAATCTAAAATTTAAAAGTATTGAAATGCCTAAAAATTGAAATAGAGCAAGAACTAGGAGTACACCTATGTATTGATGCAACCATCTTGCCTTTTGGAAATTTAATTTGAAATATGTACCATTAAAATCACTAAAAATAATTTTAGGAAATATATAAATTATGAAAATGCATATATCTAAAGAGATGGAGAGAGAGATAGAGGTCATATGCCCCCAACCTTAGAGAAAAGGTAGATTGCCACCTGGCAGTTGAGACTAGCTCAACCACACAACCTAATCATACTTATAACCTGGTGAGTGTGAGTGAATTAAATCAACTCACACTATAAAACTAGTGAGGTTGGATGATACAATCAATTCCAACATATAAACTTGGAAATATTGAGTGATCAAATCACCTCAAACATACCAAAAGTGAACTAATTATTGTAGTAGATTAGATTGATACAATCCATAAAATTCCAACTTGGTGGCTGATTATAGTCCATATAAGTGTTTTAAATCTTAAATTAGCTTATTTTTGTAATATTAGGTGTACATTTTATATCATATGTACCTTAAATATGTCTCATGTTGAAGTTTTGTATAAAAATTATACCAATGTATAGAATTATGACATAAATGTGTATCTGAATCATATAACTATGCCATTTGGCTAATTTAAAATTATGTAAGTGTGGAGAATATGTTTTTAAAACATTCTCCAAATATATATGGAGAAATATAAAAATTGATATAATTTCCAATATGGAGGACATGTTTCCAAAATATGCCCCCATTGTAATCTAAAGATGTTTAATATTGAGTAAGTGTGGAGAACATGTTTCTAAAGCATGCCCCCACTAAATTTAAAACTATGAAAATGTGGAAGCCATGCATCTATGATAATCCCCCACTAATATGCCCCTCCTTGAGGTGAAGGAAGATTGAAATTTTTAGCTACCTCACCTCAAAAGGATAAGATAACCATATAATTGTGAATGAGCCATGTAGCATATAAAAGGGACATGTCTAGGTAAATATAAAATTGTATCACCATAATGTGATCATATCAAGGCCTAAGATGCATGATAAATATCATGGTAGGGTATAAATAATAAAAATATAATCTCAATAAGCAATGAAACACACACACAAGAACACTCACAAGCAAGTCAGAAGATAATGGTCTAAAGAGACTACGAACAAAGGGCATGTTCAAATGTTTCATAATTGAATGGACGTGACCTATTCAAAAGTCCATAAAATCAATAATGACATATTCAAATTTCCACACAATAAGCAGTGACATATAAAATGTTAAATAAGTAAATAAAGGCACTATGTCAATAAATAATGGAGCATGTTCAAATGCTCAAACAAACAAGACAACAACAAGGCAAGGCACTCAAGGAAGTGTAAAGGTGAAAGCATAATAAAGCAACATAAACATAGCATACTATCCCATGGATCAAATTTTTAGCAAAAAACATCAAGTATATAGCATATAAAGTACATTGTGAAACATGTAAGCATGGATAAAGTCATGTGTAAGTGCATAAGCTCAAACATGATAATGTAAAATGACCATAAAATGATATAACCTAGATGTATCATGATCAAATAAGTGGATGCTCCCAATTTCCATATGACATGAGTAGAGGGAGGGCCCAACATCTGAAACTACTTAGATCATGTATCTATGCATGCATGTATCACATTGAAAAGATATGTGAAATACATGTGTATATAGGAATAACTAATATTTTATCCATCAACATGGAACTCAAAACATAGATACCAAGTATCTAATAAGATAAGTACATGTTGAATATATTTTTGGATTTTTGAATGTTTTAATTTTTTTGGTATTTTTAGAACATTAGAGATGTCTCACACAATATATTTATGCAAGTGATAATGTTCATTGGGATTTTCATAGGTTTTCCTTCAAATTTATCTAGGTGGTATACACCTTTTCCCAATTTTTATACAACTATAAATGGTCCCAACCAATTTGGTTTGAACTTTCATTTTTTATTCTTTTCTATATTTATATTGTTTTGATTTTATTTTAGTACTAGGTCACCCACAACAAAGGATATTGTTACTAGGTGATATTGTTAGTGTAATAAAAGGATAATATATAAGATAAAGGCATGTATTCACCCTTGGGGGTGCAATATATGATATCGACACCTACCCCTACTCTATATCTATTTTAGTACTAGGTCACCCACAACAAAGGATATTGTTACTATGTGATATTTTTAGTGTAAGAAAAGGATAATATATAAGATAAAGGCATGTATTCACCCTTGGGGGTGCAATATATGATACCGACACCTACCCCTATAATTTGGTTTAAACTTTCCTTTTTTATTATTTTCTACATTTATATTGTTTTGATTTTATTTTAGTACTAGGTCACCCACAACAAAGGATATTGTTACTATGTGATATTGGTAGTGTAAGAAAAGGATATTATATAAGATAAAGGCATGTATTCACCCTTGGGGGTGCAATATATGATACCGACACCTATCCATACTCTATATCTAGATCCATCAAAAAATATCATCCATGGATCGGAGGATATATTATATGCTTTGAACTCATCATGGAAAGCTTTGGTAAGTGGAAAAGGATTTGTTAAAGGAGCTGCAACTAGTTGGTTAGCTACGGCTTCACCTTTAATTGACTTCTTGGATACAAATTTAAGATCAAATTATGTAAGTTTCATCACACATTTTACATTGTGGTTGGTTAGGTTTATTTTTTTCATGATAAAATTTAATGGATCTTCTTTAACTATGACTTGAACATCATTATTTAATAGATAATGTTGTAGATTTTGGGTAACAAAAATCAAGCCTAAACATAACTTTTCCATTATTATATATTTACATTCATAATTAACAAACTAATGACTTATGTAATAAATTACATGCTCTTTGTGATCATCATCATATTGTGTTAATAGGGCCCCAAGGTCCTCATGAGTGGCTAAGATATAAAGTAGTGGTCTATTTAGAATAGGAGGCATGAGCACTAGTGGGTTTGATAAATATTCCTTTATTTTATCAAAACTGTGTTGACAAACATCATCCCAAGTGAATTTGGTGTATTTTTTAAGTAAACATGTGAAAGGAACTATTTCATTATCTAAGTGAATAATGAAGCATCGGATGGCTTGAATTCTACCTTGTAAACATCGTAACTATTTTAGATTGATTAGCAGCTGCATTTCAATAATATATTTTACCTTTTTTGGGTCAACATCGATGCCTCACTAAGAAACAATGTACCCAAGGAGTTTTCTCGTAGATATTCTAAAAACACATTTATGGGGATTTAATCAGACATTAAATTTTTGTAAGTGTTCAAATATTTGTCATAAATTATTAACATGGACTTGGTGATGTTTGGATTTTACAAGTAAATCATCGACATAATCCTCAATAGTTTTTTGAATAAAATCATGAAATATATGAGTCACGACCATGTGGCTCCTACATTTTTGAGTCCAAAATACATTATTGTATAGCAAAATGTGCCCCATGGAGTAATAAATGTTGTCTTTTCTTGATATGAAACATTAATTTTTATTTGGTTATATCTGGTGAACCCATTCATAAATGAAAATGTCTCATATTCAGCTATGGAATTGGTAATCATGTCAATATTAGGTAACAAAAAATCATCTTCTAGATAAACCTTGTTCAAATCACTATAATTAGTATAACATAAAATGTCACCATTAGGTTTTTTAATAGGCAAAATATTAGACACCCAATTAGAATGTGTGATATCTCTTATAAAGCTTATGTCTAAGAGTTTTTGAATTTCATATTTTACCAATAATGCCACTTTAAGATGCATCTTATGAATCTTTTGTTTAATAGGTTTTGCATCTTGGTATAATAATATATTATGCATTTCCACTGATGGGTCAATCTTATGCATATCTTAATAATCCCAAGAAAATATTTTGGTAAAATCCTAAAAGACATATCAATAGGATTTTTCATCATCATGCATCATTGCAGTAATACCAGTCGAGGGTCTTTATCCATTTCATAGTTATATATTATTATTTATTAATTTATTAAAGTAGATCTCTCTATGATGAATTATGTAGTAGGAATAGTATTATGTGTGTCATTTTAAACTTATGTATCATTTATCTCACCAAAATAATCATGAGATTAGTTGGCATGAGGAAACATATTCTTATGATAGAAAGAGGGGATATTCTCATATACCCCCAAGTACTCTAGTAATGAATCATCACTAAAAAACTCATCCAATGTCAAAATTTATGGGGAGGCATTCTCATAAATTTTATGTGATTTGACCAATTTGAGCTTAGTTGTAGAATCATGCATACATTATGATTACACTTTTTGGAAACAAGGTGTGGTGCAAGTAAATTAGGCTTTATTTAATTTTAAAAAAAAACCCAATCCTTGTCAATTTTTATTATTTGTAGGATAAATATATTGAGATATTCCTTTCTCATTTTTCCTAACCCATGCCCTTTGTACCCATGTTTTATCAAATATCAAGAACCAAATGAGGATTATAAGATTGTGGTGCATGATTATGTGTTTGTTGGACCATTGCATAATGTTTGAAGGGATTAATATCCATTGGAAATGTGTAGATGAATCCCTAATGATTTAATTTAATGTATTCATTCAAAGTATATAGAACCACATTTATTTCATGTATTTAAGGCCATCCCAAAATAATGCTATAGTTCAAATCATTTGGCATAACTTGGCACAAAGTAGGTAGTGTATGGGGACCCATAGTAATATGCAATGGTTTTGTCCCAATACTGATCATGAAATGTTATAAAATCCCTTGATTCTCATATTAAATGGTTATAAACATGAAGGTCTAACACCAATTAAGGAGAGAAAAGATATATTTCAAATATTGTGTCCTGAACCATTATCCACAAGAAAACATTTTACCATTTTTTTACGAACATATTATTGACTATCTTGACCAAAAGTCAAAATGGGTCAACTCATTATATTCCAAAACTTTATATAGGGGTATATCATCATGTTATAGAGTGTGTCATGATCAATTTAATGTGATTTAATGTGTTTCTAGCTTTGTCATAGTCTAATTTAGTCCTTGTGTCATTTTATGTCACTAAGGGGTCATATTTGGGTCATAAATAAAGGTGGTAGAATTTTAAAATATGTAAAAGTGTTATATATTCTCTTCCAGCATCCAATAAATAAAATTCATTCTTATTAATGTCATTCCTAACTAAAACTTTCAAATTTCTAACTAAAAATCAAGAAAATAATTGAAAAAGGAGTTTGGGTAGTTTTATGACCTATAAAGGAGAGTGACACATGGGAAAATATTATGTAGTGATCCTTCATCTTTCTTAACTCCTTTTTCACACTTTATCTAATTTTTAAGTGCCAAAATTGGACCAAAACTATTGTTCTTCTCCATCGCTCTATTAGGTATATGAAACTAGTCAATAGGTCTTTTGATGGTATGACCAGTAAGAGAGCTTCCAGGTCAAATGCTCTTGGAGGTGGATATTAAACTTGGTATAATTAATTTTCATGGCATGATTTCAAATAATGGTTTCTTATGCTCTATTAATCATTATTAAGAAGTTGAATGTCTTGATTTTCTTGCTAATCCCCATTCCTGACAGGATTTACTTTTGTATGAGCTAGTCCATACAATCCAATTGGTTAATTTAATTATATAAGTATGTGGAATTAATTGTCTCAAGTTTACATTTTTTTTTCATGTTTGGAAGTGATTTGATGAGTTCAAACCTCTTAGGTTGTCGGTGGAGTATGTTAGTGAGGTTGTAGACATGTTTATCAATTGTAAAAGGTTTATTTCTCTAAAATGGTTTCAAATCAATGTGAGATGATATATTTAATTATTTTAAAGTCTTATTGATCCCTCTCCTTCTGATTTCACCTCACACCTATATCATCCATGAAGTTACAGTCAAGAATATTTCACACAGTCAACTTCCTGTAAGTTTCAATCTATAATCATGGTGTATGAAGTTGTGAACATGGCCATGGAGGTGTAATGAGAAGTATAAATATGTTTCATACCTTATTATAGCATGAACAAACAATTTTAACATTTCAAATTCCATGTGACTGACTATGATAACTAGTTCAACTCTACACACAATCTTGCAACACTAATGTGCACCTACAGGTTCCCTCAAGAGATAATCACATGGAAATGTAGACATTATTAATATTTAAACCCCTTAATGGGATAAAATATCCATTAGAAGATCTTTATAAGGTCTAAGATTGGTTACAAGCCTATACATTATGCATAATTCCCATATTCATAGTCACTGCCTATATACTGAAATGTCCACCTACATGTGGCATAACATAGAGACTTGAAGGTATCTATATAGAAGTCAAATCATGTTGGAATCCTTCATATAAATTTGAATATTTAATATGAGCCATGATAACCATGTTTGAGGTATTATATTGGTAATCAGACTTGAAAGGTTATGTGTATATGTAGAAACTCAGTTTAGGGACAAGTTTCCCTAAAAACTTCAAAATAGAGCCCTAACCACTTTTGATGCTACCATATGATGAAGTAACAGGGCACCTATATGAGTTTAAATGATCATTTATTATATCACTCATATAGGGGATATACCTTGTAAAATAATATGGATGTTGGATAAATAAGTATGATGTTATAAAGCTTCTAATTCATGCAATTCTTTACTATAGGAATTCAGTGTTTTCTACAGAATGGTGAGCTTCAAGTGACCTCATAAGTCCAAGACAAATGATAAAGTCATATCACCATGTTGAATGATCCTATTGAATATAAAGGATCACTAAGGATCTAAATAACATTGAGAGTGGTTGGAGTGATAGGTTTGACCTATATATGCACCTATAGGTGTAATTTTTCTTTAAAAAGACACCTACAGTTGACTATAGGTGTCTATAGCCTCATGATATAGACCTAGGCATGAAAGCATGAAAATAAAGACACCTATAGTTTATAATTATCTATAAATACATATAAATAGATACTAAATCTTGTGACACAGGTTTCAAGTATTGGTAACTCACCTACAAGATCCCTTTTTACCTCAACAAGGTCAACTATAGTTGATTGTAGTTAATAGTGTTCTAAAGTATGATTGCCTTGGTGATTATCTTATCATGGATATGATGTGAAGTGACCTAAATTACTATAGGATTATAGTGATGACTTTAATTATGTCTTTAGGCATTGTATATAATTTATAACCATGAAGTTACCACCTATAGGCACCTCTTTCAAAGCAAGACAACACAATCATAGTTGACTATAATTGAGCATATCAAAGTTAGAGGTGAAAAATGAAAAGTTGGAAAAGGTTTTATAATAAACATACATTAGAGTGACTACATACTTACAATTAAAACTTCATAATACTCTCATTTATTGTAAATAAATCATAGAGGATTTTCATAGCAACCCACTATCATACTTGACACCATGCACAGTCAGTATGATATACAGTGTGCTTTCAGGGCTTTAAAGAATTTAAAGGTCTAATGATATGATAAAACCATAATATATTGCACATAGGGTCCCTAGGACCTATTAAATCCTATCATACCATCATTTGGTCTGAGGCAATAGGGTAATTTCCCTCATATTTTGTCTTAGACAGAGGGCCCTCCCAAAGTGCTGAAACCCTACATGTTTAGCAAGTAAGGTTAGAAGAATGACTTGAAAGGTATTTAAATATTTCAATGAAATTTGGAAATTTTTATTACACATGGACCAACATTTAAAATAATGCATAGGGGTTAGGAACTAAACAAGGTGGTCTAAACCTACAAGTACGCAGTCAAGCTCTATTAGGCCTAGTCTATGCAAAATGCCTAAAAGGGAGTCCTTTCCATTTATAAAACTAGATAAGAATTTAAAATAATTATAACATGTTTAAATATAAGTATGAGTGTGTTATAAATTTAAATTTATATGGAAAGTCACATATAATCCATTTCTTAGATTAAGGTCATAATAGGGTATGTAGAATGCAGGAATCAACTTGAGAAGGCAATTTTGAAGGTTCACACCCATATGGAGGAATATAATTGGAATTTTAGGAGATAGGAGATGTTATATAGGGTCATAAAAAAAATTTTTGTGGAATTTATTCATAGGTTTAATGTCATAATTTCATGAACAATCCTTAAGGGGTAAATTTGCCTAAAACCCTGCTTAATGACTCGTTTGGAAAGATGAAGTAGAAGAGGCATCCAAGAAATATATAATGAATTTGGCAATGATTGGATATTGTATATTAATCCCTAGGGCTCATTCCCATCATACTAAATTGTACCCTACTTATATGAACATGGCATAAAATGGATTTTATTGATAGTTTTATGTGTTATGTAGGTACAAAAAGGTTTCAAAGGATGAAATTAACTTTGAGAAGAGGAATAGGACTTGATGTAACTCATAATGTTGATTTATTTCCTCAGATAGGTTCACAAGTGCCTCTATTAACACCTTCATCTCATCTAGTCCAAACTGGCATAGTGAACAAGGAATGACTATCAAGTGAGAAGGTGAAAAATCTAAGTGGGAGGAATTTTAGGTCTACCTATTGAATCTAGAGACATTAATACATTTTAAAAGTGTCATACACTCCTTTTTATGGATTGGTTTGGAAAACTAGATACCTCTTTAATGCCAAGTGTGAGGGGTGAGTGAAAAGAGGGTGATTATGACTACAAGCAATGATAACTCATGTCCAAAATAATGTTGGTGATTAGGGACACAACCAATGCATGTTTGGGATTTTTTATAAACCCTTAATATTAGTTTAATCATCTCATATGTCCCTAATTTTTTTTGGAGTGTTAGAAGAATGCCAAATGATGAAGGCAATTTATAGGCAAGCAAATGAAGAGTCCTATGCCACATTTCAAGAGTTTCATGCTTTGAGGGACATTTGTCCAAGTATAACTTTCATGGTATATTACATATTCCTTTCTCCTATATATTTAACTCCTTTTAGCTTGACAAGTATGTTTATGACTCTAAGACTTCTTTATCTTCTCTCGTCTCTCAAATTCTATAAGTAATAGCCATTTGGCTCTTGTAGGCTAATTCCACTCCATGTATGGTGAATCCCTACTATATTGATGTTTTAATTTGACTTTGAACAAATAAAAAAAATTGGTTTTGAGTTCATGAACATTTTTTTCTAAGTGTGCAAAGTGATGTATGGTGATGTTGATTGATAATATTTTATCCTTGCTTCTCCTTATCCCTTCATGTTTATGCAAGAGTTCCTATTATAATAGGTCATATAGAGTGTAGCTAATTTATTAGGATAATTTCAAGTGTAAAATTGTCCTTAGAGTGTGCAATCTAACCTCTAGTTCACATACCTTGAGTTGTCTTATGCATATCACCTCTATATTAAAACACTTATGTTAGAACCTCTTAAGAATTTGAAGTTCATTTGTAGGTATTATTTATTAGTGAAAGAAGGATTATGGTCTTGTGTAAATAATTATGGTACATCACCCCCTTAGATTAGTTTCATTTCATGTAAAATTCTATCCCTTTTCCCACAAAAAAATAGTTAGTGTAGGTAATAATCAATTCAAGTTAAATTGAGGGAGCTAGTCGTTAAACCTAGAGGTCTACTTCGACTATAAGTAAACCCACATACCTAGAAATATTCACATGTTTCCAAAATTTGGATAATACTTGAAAAACATTCTCTAGTGTGAAATATTTTTTGATAACACACACACTTTGATATAAAGTGGTAAACACTTGTTTATAAGATGTTGAGGTGGTAAATACTCATTTTCAAAGGATATATTATGTTTGGTCCATTTTATGGATCTTAAAATAGAAGCCACATATGATGGTTCCATGTGCCTTGTATGGTCATACACAAGGCATCTAAAAGGACATCACATCATTATAATGCGATGAATTATGTAGCAAGTCCAAGAGTAAAGTTTTTTAGTAATATCCTTGGAGTGGGTATTAACATGGAATGGGGAGGATGTTATTTCATACATTCCCTTTAGCACTTTGTAGTAACAAGTAAGAGCTCATTAAAAACACTAAAAAAAAAGGAGGTATGGAAGAATGTATATTTTGAACCCTTTATAGATTTAATTGATTTAATGATGCATGAAATATAACAAGTAAAAACCACCATGAGTTATTGCAATATGAAATAATTAACAAATATATCCATAATAAACATGACTTTTAGGGAAAGAAAAATATGATCTTTTGTAAATTTTAAATTCTCTTTTTGGGAAAATTAGAAATCAAACTTTTTATGAAAATTAAAAACCCTAAGGCAACTAGGGTTTTGAGATCAAAGGTCAAGTTCACCAAATGTTTGACCATAAATTGGATATGTATCCTAATTGGATAGAAAGAGTTAACAATATAGAAATTAATAAGCACAAGGGTGATAAACAGATCTATAGTAAGCCAATTATTTACAAAACTCAGATAGAACATACACCAAATTTATTATAGTGAGATGTGCTAAGAAAATAGGAAACATGGCTATGCTAGATATTGAGATTATAATGAAAAACAAGATAGTTGTTTATGATGCTAATACATATCTAGATCTAGAATAGGTAGGAATAAAACTAGAATATGTTCTAAAATAGTCATCAAATTTTAGATTAAGTGCCTTTGTGGCCTCAGACACGTGTTAGTTTGGGATGGTTGTATCGATGCTAATATCTAGATCAAATATTGGTGTCTAGTATCAAATACTTATTGAAACTAGATGTGACCACCTAGATGCTTATGGGTTCTATGTAACCTTTACTCTAGTTTATTTAGATCTAGGTCATAGACTATTTCTCCTTATCAAATGATAAAACCCTAATTCTTCATCTTCATAGTGGTTGTGGGGAAAATGGGTTAGTGGGCACACAATGTCAAGCTAACCCTAAATACCCCTTTATCAATGAGTTATACCTACATACCCACTACTTCTAAGAGGGCCTTAGAATGATGTATTTCTCCCCTAATGTGTTGGATTGTGTGTGCATAAGGGTGCAATATGTGGAAAGCAAGTATAATAGTGACCTAACTTGTAACTTGTAAAATGGGACTCTTGGAAGGATCCTTTAGTAATTCAAACTTTCATAATGATACTGGTCAAACTAAGATATAGGCAATGAGCACATAGAGATAACATATGTAAGACTTTTAAAAATGGGAAAGGTTTAGAACTAAGAGTAACAACTAAGGTTTGGATTTTTTAAGTGTAGAAGACTAAGGTGATATATAATTCATAAATATGATCTACAGGTATACTATTCTATTTAAGGGCTTCATAATGGATATTTGGAACAAGAGCTCCATTAGTTAAATAGAAGAATATCACACTGTTGTTTTTTCCCATCTTTCTTTAATGAAGAGTTTATTTTTTAGTTTGGGAAGATCTATGATTCATAGAAATAAATAATAACTTACTTCCAATAGTATGCATCGAGATGATTTATTATGTCATGATGTATTTATGTGTCATAGCTACTCTTAAAAATAATTTATTCACTAATTGTACATTTCTACCTCAACATCTCTTCTTTATTTCATTAGGATAATCCAAGTTTGCCTAGAGTTAAGGATTTTCCCTCTCATATTTTTTTCAACATTAAAACATGAAATGTGGTTGTGGTGGTGATCTCCTATGAATTGTTTATTAAATCCAAATGGCCTTTGATGGAGATTTCAAAATTTGTTCAAGAAAATAAAGAAGACATTCCAGATCTCAATGTATTGCCTTGTTTTATATGGTTTCTCATCAAACTCTTTACCAAAAGTTCAAAAATGGTGAGTTTAATCATAATTGGGAAGGGCTCAAGGACCTCAATGATAAAATAGTTTATGAGGAATGGATCAATGCCTTGAAATACATCTGTGGTTATAATGGCACAACCCATAGTGACAACATCATTGATGTTGATTATAGAGAGGATATTGTTAATAAAATTATTTAGGTGTTCCAAATCTACTCTTGGATGATTCTCATGTATAGGAGAAGGAACACCTCTGATAATTATATTAATATATAATACTATAATATAATCATATTTAATAATATTATTATATACTTTTAAAAATTATATATACTATTATGCATATCTTATTTTATATAATATATAAATATTATTATAAAAAATAAATTAGTAATTTCTAAATATTAATATGATATATAATATAATATAATATAAAAAATAACAACAATAATAATAATATTAAAATATATATTTAAAAACATATTATAATAATATAATATATTATTTTTTATTGATAATGAGAGTTTTTTATTAAAGGGCCCTCACCCAATAAAAGAGAAATAAAAAGAGCTAGAAAATAGCTGGTAAAATACCAAAAACAATCCATCAGAAGCATTACTTTTAGGTGGAAGCTAAGGAACCTAGCTAACAAGGTATAACTTAGCATAAATAGTTAAGAGGTCTAGCATTGAAACCACTAAAAACTATAGAGAGGCCAATGATGGTCCAATAGGAAAGAAATCATAAATAACCCAGCTTTGAGAAAAGACTCAACCTAGACAAAGGCCTTCAATACTTAGCAGCAAGGGTTCTCCTTCCCCTACTAGAAAGGAGGGTTTTTATGTTCCATTGTGTTCCTCCATCAATGGAGTTTAGTTCATCTAATTTAAGCTTTTCAACTTCAGACTTTCTTCCTCTACGAGATTTATTTAAGCTCCCATAATTATGTTTTGATATTAAATAATCACATTGCACAAGAGCTAAGATAGCCTTAGATCCAAAATATACAACTGAACATTTATGATGACAAGCTTCATCCTCATCAAATACTCTAAATTATCTAGAGCCTAATTCCTCATCCTATGAAAAAACCAAACATTGAGACAACACTCCATTGATATTACTTAAAGGAGCCCCTAGTTCTAAGAAAATAAACCACCCCTAATCTAAAGGTCAAAAACTACTTGAAAATTATTGGGGCCAGCTTATTGTGCTTGGATCTCATGAAAATTTTGTTGATTCACCACTAAAGAATGAAGAACCACCTTTTTAAATGAGTTAGGAGGAACTTGTTTCAATAAAACATCCTATGAGATATGTTGTTGCACCCCTAGAGAGAGAATGTGTAGCCAAATAATCTTGAAGGAAACCTCAATTTGATGAAGGGTCAATCCTTAAAGGCTCATTCCTTTTCTCAAAATGAGAGACACCCCACTTCAAATTATTAGCCTATACTGAAGGCACTTTCCCCAATTCTAAAACCAGAGTATTTAGGGAGCCAATACCATGAGGAGAGGATAAAATGGAAGGAATTAGGAACTTCTAGTTTCTTCTTACAAAATTAGAACCAAGGCAACCAATTTTTTTTAACCCACTTATTAATTTAACAGCAAAATCCTTGTTGATGCTTTAATGGACACTTTGTGCCCACTCTGATTGCATTTTAAACATCTAAAAGGAACCCATAAAAGTTTAAGAATTGGGTCCAAGAGCCAAGGGAAGAATAAATTTTGATGGAGTGATGGAGAGGATTTTATAAATATATAATGACACAAACCCTCAAAAATTTACATTGAACATTTTCATCAAAATTAATTCTAACAAAGCTACCAATCTTCTCAACCAATTGTCAAATTAAACCTGGGACTCTCATTACTAGAGGGAGATTATACACAAATGGGGGACTTTGTGATCACTGACTCAACTAGATCAAAAAATGGATCCCAAAAGCATACAAACACATCATGATTACATAAAAACCAAGGGCCATTACCCCACATAAAATTTTGGTCATCCATAGTTAATAATTTAACCATAAAATACCCATGCAATAACCATGAAAAAGAAGGTTCAAGTAAATTATGTCATACCTCCTTAGCCCATTGAGCTAGATAATCCTAGAAAGGTATCTTCCCCAAACATATGCAAATTAGTATTTTACATATTGAATCATTATCAAGGGTTTGTATAAAATTATCTTTTATTTAAAAAATTAGGGTTTCATTAGAAAAACTAGTGGTACATCTCTAAGGAATGTCAACTCAAATTTAGACTTAGCCCATCCTTCAAAATATGAACCCACATTATTCAATAATTCAATCACAACCATGACCTTAGGGAGCCTAGAATATATAGAAAAACCATTAATAATTGATTCACCAACACAAGTATTAAGGTGATGAACCAGGGTCAAAATAGAAGAAGGCATGGAGAGTAAGATCCTCTCATGGTGGATTTTTTTCAAACCTTTCAGAATTTAAAGATCACTATTTTTGGGGAGAATTTTTTTTCCTACACTAATGGTATTTAATAGGGATTTTTATTCCATAAATCCCTCTTCAATGTTGGAAACACATGGGTCAAAGGAGTAGGTGTGTGTCAATGATCATGTTGTGAGTATGGGGTTGTAGGTGAAGTCTGCACTGAATGCAAATAGGAGGCCATAATTTGGGCAAATAAATGGTCAATATTTGTAAAATTTAAGTGAGGGAAAATTAAAGGATTCTAATATTAATTCCTCTTTAAATTCTTTGTTTAACCACTCAGCTCAGACTTCTGAAGTACCTATGATCTCCTTGGTGGATCAAGGTAAGGTTTCTTATATTAAATATGTTATTGTCAATTTTGAAAATCAAGACCTAAAGGATGTTTTAGAGGTAGAAGAATGGTTTTTAGAGAGGGGTTTGGTCTTCCATTTTTATAGGTTATATCCATCCCTTTCCTCCTTTCATAAATGGCTTTTGGATTCTTGGAGATCTCTGTTGAAAGTGAATATGGAAATTTTTCCATGTGCCAAAGGTTTTTTATTATTACTTTTGATTCAATTTCTAATCAGAATAAGATTTTTCAAGATAAAATTTGGAGCTTCGATAATCACATCTTACTTATGAAACCCTGGTCTCCTAATTTTAACCCTTTGACCAAAAATCTTTTATAACAACCTATATGGGTTAGACTACCATAGTTTCCAGTCTAATATGGGTTTCTCATTTATTGACTTTACATTGAGTGTTTTGTTAAAATCTAATGAATCTTCATGGAATCTTCTTTGAACTACCTTTGCAAAAAATTTGGTTTGTCCAGATATTTCACATGATCTACCTAAAAGTATTGAGTTGAAAGTACAAAATAGGAGCTACTTTCAGACCCTCAATTTTGAAGAAATCCATTTCAAATGTTAGAATTGTTTTTAGGTAGGGCACATTTATAATTCCTATCAAAATGGTAAGCATAATCATGAATCAAATTGGGGCAAGGAGGCCGATAAGGAACAATTAGAAGTTATGGCAATTAATCCAGTTAGCCTAGAAGAATTGGCTTCAAAGTGATTGATAAGGAAAAAAAGGACAAGGTAAAATATTTGGTAAAAATAACTCAAAAATATGACTCTATTGATGATACTATTAATAGGAATGAAATTTTTAGTAGTAAAAATGAAGAAAAAATGATTTTTTAAGTTCAAATTCTATTAAATTAGGGGATGATGATGAATGGAAGATGATAAAAATGAGGAAAAAGAACATCAGATTCCTAACTCTCTAACTAGGGGAATTATGAAGGATGAAAAAAGTAATCATGGATATTCAGTTTGATCAATATGGTTATTTAGTTGAAGTGATTTTTACTTCCAATAAGTGGTTTTTTTGTTTTTTGGTAGCTATATGCCTTAATGGTTTTTACCATTAAGCCAGGCTTATTTTATTTTTTGAAATAATATGTTATAAGGACAAAGGACCCATTAAAATCTATAACAATAAAAAAAATATCCTCTCATGGTAGAACTCACTAAAAATATGAAAAGGGTTCAAAGAATTAGGACACTCCAAAAAAACCAAGTTCATAACTTTGCTCATCAAATCTGCTACCTCAAAATCCCCTCCATGCTTAGGGTTCCCCCCAACTAACTAAAAAATGTATTTAGAGTCATTTATATCCATTTCCACCTATCACCACTATTTAGGACCCTAATTATACTCGACTAGAAAACCTACTACTCTCCAATGCCCTCTATCATCAGTGTTCTCTCCATCTAAATCTTATTTTCCATATCTTATTATGTTACTATATCAAAATGTTGAGTAATAGGATTTTTCCTAAAATTATAGGTAACATGATTTTTTAAATGAAACTATAACTATAGACTTATTTATAACCAGAATACCCACACGAATGATGAATAGTATTCCTAGCCATGGGCTATGGATTTGCCTCATCGCATTGAACACAGGGTTCCATCTTATTAACTTCTTATCGATTCAATGTAAATTTCAATCTAATATATTATTATTAATATTATATATTATAATATAATATCTATTTTAATGATATTAACTATAATAATATATAATATTAAAATATAATAATAAAATATTATATATTATAATTTATTTTATTTTCATTCTGAGTGATCACCAGGTTCCAAGTTTGTCATATTTTTTTTGACCTAGGAGGTGTGCACAAGGGTGTAACCTTGGGCCACTACAAACCCTCTCTCTTTCTAGTACTGATGAGAAGGGCTTGAGGTCCCTGTAGTTAGATTCATCTCTCCCCATGCATAGTTTTTTGAACACTTTGGGTTCAAAATCCTCCTCTCATACATTTGTGGAATGGAAAGGTAAAAGATATAGACAAAATTAATCATGATCAAAGATATTAGAATTAAAAAATAACACCCTCAACTCAAGATCAAAGATTAACTACCAGAACTCTGACCTTGTAAGGTTTAGAAGAGATTCATGTGATTAAAATTTGGGACAAAGAACTTGAATACACAGTCAACAATTTTAAAGAGTGTGCCTTAATATAAATTCTTAGGGTTTGCACTCAACTCAGGTGATTTACAAGTTTGGTTAAGCAAAAATTGGGGCATATATTTATGAAACAAGTAATCCTTCCTTAAAGATTTTTATAAGTTATTTTTTATTCTACCAATTAGAGGGATGAATACTTCAAAAATGGCCCATGGTTCATGGGTAGAGATAGCCTATACATGAGGCCTTAGGATGAATAATTTAATATAAAAATGGAGGACTTAACACTTGTTATAGTATGGATTTGATTATTTGATTTACCAATAGAATATTAGTCTAAAGATATATTCAAACAAGTGGGTAACCAACTTGGGGAATTTATCTACACAACAAAGGCAACCAAAACATGTCACATGGTTGTTTATGTAAGAATTTGTTTAAATTTGGATTTATCCAAGCCTCTACCCTTGGCAATTAAATTCTAATTGGAAATGATGGAATGACTTCAGGACTTAGATTATTAAAACATTCCTTTCAAGTGCATAAATTAACATGCCCATGGGAAATTTACCTTAAATTATCCAAATAAAATTAATTAAATCAAGTAAAAATAGTGGAAGATTTCACATAACCTAAGAAAAAAATGTCACAAAATCATAATCAAAACCTCTGGAATCAAAATGAAGAAAAATCTCAAAATAGGTTCATTGGCCTCATAGTAAAGGAGCCAACTAAATTTTTTTTTGATATAATAACTAAGTAATTGATCATAGATACCTTAATTTCCCATTAGAATAGTTCACATGACAAGATTGGCCCTGAATCTATGTGTGAAGAGGGAAAGGGATGAGATTGTAGAGGAAGAATATTAGGAAGAAACCTTGAAGAGATTATAGGGTTAGAGAAATTTTCTCTTGATCATCTTAAGGAACTTTTAGATCAAAACAAAAGATTGGAATCCTCAAAATTAGCCACAAAATCACCTCAAGTGGGAAAAATTAAGCCTAGTAGACTGCCACTCTCCAACTTAATAAACTTAGAAGCTCAAATCAATATAGGAATGGGTAGCCAAAAGCAGATCTCTAATATGTTTCCCAAATCAATTGAATAAAAACTAGACAAAGAAAATCATCTTTCTCATGATCATAATTTTAAAGTAAGCACAAACTAAGTAAAAAAATTAAATGCAAGTGGGAAAGGATAAGCCCATTGTAGAGATACAACTCTCACCACTACTATGTCAAAATTTCAATTCAGAATGACTACCTATAATAATGCATAATTTAGACCAAAAATTGTGGAACCATTCTAATTTTTTCACACACATCATGTGTAATTTTTGAAATGTCTCGATATGCCCATAATTAGGGCATGGCATTATAAATGACTATCAACTTTGATCAATTTAACTGGAATCAAATTATCGCTATGTAGGCAACATTTAGGGGTAATTAATTGAAGTAAAATAATCAAATTTCAACATTGTATAAGACACCTAAAATTCAATCAAGATTGAATAACAAAGTAAAACAAATCAATTAGCTAAACTAAAAATGCATGGAAATGAGTTAATTACTTAGTTATGTCATATTCAAAAATCAACATAATATCTAAATTATGACATCATCAAAAATTTATCATGCACTAAGTATTAATGGGGACAAGTATCTAAATTAAGGCTAGCCATGCCTTATTAATTCTCTCTTTCCAAAATAATCAATATGTTTACGTCAAAAATTGAATCCATTTTTGACCACACATCTGCATCTGGATCATAGGGTCACACTTAGTTTATAAAATCTATAAATACCAAGGCCATTACACACCAATTACAAGTTTTTTAGTGTAAAGATAAAATACATAATTTCTCCTAAAGATTCATCCATTTCTTCCATTTTCATTCATAAACCAATCCAAATGGTGCATAATGATATGTTGGATGCACTTACCCCAACACACTACTAAAGACCTTAAGATCCATATCCAAGCATAAACATGCTTGTGGACTACATTGAAGGGAAGTTCATGAGAAAGGTATAACTTTGTCTAGTTTATGCTCTTTTGTTGGGTCTTTACTTCATTGACCTCACCCAATTGAGGAAGTAGGATTAATATGTTTGTTCTTATTGTTTGTTCTTGATTTACTCACTAACAACTGGACTAACCTATTTGTAATCCTATTTCACATTTGGCATGTCTGATAGGAATCCACACTCCATGCAACTCCTTGGAAACCATTCCTAGTCTTTTGATTATTAAATTTGATTGTTATTTGGAATTCATTTCCCCTTTATTCTTCTTAATTTTGTATATTCCACATTACAAGTTATCAACAGGATTTCCCTACAAAATGGTGAGATCATTCACATAAATGGTGACTTCGACCTGTGAATCAGTGGGATAACTTTATACCACTCTTTGTTTGCTCTGTGTGTTTTGGTAGATTGGTATACTTACCCTTATAAATGTTGGTATTGAAAATAAATCAACGAACTCACCCTACTAAATAGTGAAGTCACTTTTCTAAGTTTTATTGTGTTTTCCTATAATTAGCAAACCTGGACTACTAAATAATGGGTTTAACATGCAATCGATGGTGTTAATAGATAAACATCAAAGTTTTTAAAAAATAAATTTTATTCTATTTTTCATATTATTTGGAAATAATGAACTCGTCTAGTACTTGGTAGTTCATCCTGCTAATCGATGAAGTTGCCAAATCTATATCTTTGACTCCCTACAAAATTGCAAGTTTGCTTTGAAATTGACAAGATCAACCTATGGAATAGTGGGATCATCCAGTGTAAAAAATTTCAAAGACTTAAAATAATAGAAATAGACTTCCTCTTGATAACCATAATCATTATTTAAATACTTAATCATTTGTCTTATAGGTTTTTATATATTTTTAAGTATTTTACAAGGCAAACTTCAATCATCTTTTATATTTGGTGTTTCACAAATGAACAATCAATTTTGACTTGTCTCCTAAGAGTGCATGCATTTCAATTTTAGCTTAAGTGGTTTGTTATTTACATTCTTGTGTGTGTAAACCATTGTGCATATGCTCTTCCCTTGCTTCCTTTAGCGATCCTAGGTGACCAAAAATACATAAGTTTAATTGCTTGCTTACCTACCCAAAAAACCATTTCAAAGTATTCTCTTTTATTTCCCATCCATGGTGTCTTGAGAATTTGAAACAAAGAATGTTTTTTATTTTTTCTTTTTTGACTTCATGGGGTGGAGTTTATTAGCTTCCCACTGGTCTTTAGGGATGTATTGACTTAATAAGTCACATCCTAGCATTGTACCAACCTCATTATTTGATGGGGTATATAAATTGAGGTCATACTAATGGTATCTTCACTGACACATTCTTTGAATCCTAATAATGTTAGTAATACTTCACTAAGACCCCAAGAGCTAAAGTGGTCATAAAGGAACAATGCCCTTTGGTGAATGACCCACAGAATCTCGTATCTAATTGATGGATTGTTCTAAAGCACCCACATACTATAAGGTATATCGAGACCATCTAGAAAATTCAACAAAAACTTAGGATATAAGCCACATTTTTTATGATATTTTCATTGATGCAGGGGTGTAAATATATCCACCCCCAAAGATCACCTTTTGGTACAAACCTTTGAGAGAAGGGGGCTTAAAAACTCTACCAATAATTACAAAAATTTCTTTAATGAAACATTAAATTTTATCCTCTCAAAGGCAAGTATATCAAAAGGACTTAGTGATTAAATCATAACTCATGTCAATTTCTAATTTATGTTCATGATTGTTTGAGTACTATATTGAAACCAATGTTGTGTTCACAACCACATTCAAAACAAATATGCTAACTTTTAGAAAAAAATGATTAAAAACATGTCCTTGCACATTAACACACTAAGGTGTTACACTGTCCAACTATTCCAAACCATATTTATCCATTTTTTGGTGTTATGTATTCTAATTGAAACAAATCCTTGTCTTATTTGGTACCATTACGCTACCCATTCCCTTATTGGTCTCAAATTAGCATTTCCTTGTGTCACAATTCAAAATATAAATTCCAATTTTAGGTTCTATAAAATCATTTGATCTCATTATAAATTTCAAACAACTATTTGAGACATGCCTAGGTACATACACAATGTGACCTCTCATAGCCTTAGTTTTGAGAAGGAATTATACAATCCCTTAAGATACCTTAGAAATTTTTAATGCAATGAGGATAGTGAGGACCAACCAACAGTGTTTAAAGACCTCCCTCCTATTGTTATAACTAGTCAAGATTAATTCAACAATAAACTATGGAAGATAAAGATGAATGACTTTTAACACTATTAGAATCTAGAGCCAAGCTCCCACCTAACTTCCCCATAGACCGATATGTAGTCTTGTTTGCATATAAGAATTACCTCAAGAATTTTTTTTACCCAAAATTAATCTCTTATTCAAAGTACAAAACTAATAATTGTGTCATCCTGTCATGTTCCCTTTTTCGTGGACATTGACAGACTTGATGGTTAGCCTATTATACGACCTTCGTAGGCTAATTAGGATGGATAGAGGGTCATAATGGAGCTTGGCTTGACTTGGATTCACAGAATTTCTACATTTGGTTTTCATTCAGGTTATTTCAGATGCATTGGACTTGAGCTCCTACTTTTTAGGGATATTTGATATGCAGCAGAGCACCTTTATTTTGGTATGGTCATGTGCAGAATCACTCCCTGATTCACCTGCTTCGATCGGTTTGAGGATCCGACGTATATTGAGGGAGATATTAATATTTGATTGATTTAATCAAATATTAATTATTTGGTCTCATTAATAATTAATTGTTAATTATTAATTATTTGGTCTAATTTTAAATTAGAAACCCTAATGCTAATTTAAGAAAACCCTAATTAGGGCAAGCATATCTTTTGAGGGTATAAGGGTTTCACATGGAGGCCATTATTGATTATGCTTATTATTGATATTGATTCTTGTTAAGAAATTCTTTTGTGAAGACTGAGCCAAGGGTTCCAAGATTCCAATTGCAGTGAAGAACGTCAACTCTTCATTGTGTGCGATTCAGAGGTTGTGAAAGATCAACCGATCTATTGCCGAATTGAGAGATAACTTCACCCAGAAGTTATCATAGTATTACAGGTATTTGAGAGATAACTTCACTCAGAAGCTATCACAAGGGTTTACAGGTATTTTCTTTATTTTGGGTTTTTGATTCAAGAATTATCCAGATATAGATATTTTGTATCAGCCCATAATTCTACAGATCAGGATCAGGCATACAGGGTGTGTTATATCAGCGGCCGTACGAATTCCGTACAGATCCGTGAAAATTTGTACGCATCAACAGGAAGTACAGGTACCAACATCGATGAACAGATACTTACAGAGACTGACATCGGCGGAGTAACGACTGCAGATCGACCGACGACGGCAGTATAACCAGCATCGGTGACTATGTATTTTACACGGCAGGCCGAGATGAACCTGATTCAAAATTCTTTTCCAGTTTACAGAATATTCAGGCTATTCAGGCCGTACTTTCAATAATTTTTTGTATACTTGACAGAGGATCTCTATTGTAAGCTTATGAGCAAATAAATAAGAGCTTATACTGTGTTTTATTTATCTAATTGAAGATATTTTGCAGAAATTCAGATAAGCAATTTAGAGCTTTTGTTTTGATATTCGAAGGGATATTATAGTGGTATCAGAGCTTTGGTCTTTGGTATCAGAGTTTTTGTGCAGATAAGAGAGCCCCTAAGTAAGGGACATTACAGTGGTATCAGAGCTTGGGTCTTTGGTATCATAGTTTTGTGTCTTTCATATATCCCTACTGGTTGGGGATATTACAGTGGTATCAGAGCCAAATTCCTGCCATCCTGTTGGGCACATCAGAACTAATGTCTTGCCATCCTGTTGGGTAGTTCCAGGTTCAATTCGATTATCAGTATGGCTCTAAGAGGGGTCAAAGATTTGGAAGAAAGCATGCACAATGCAAAGAAGAAATTAGATCATCCATTTCAGCAAGCAAATGACACTCTAAAAATTTTGGAGGAGTTGGACACTTATTTAGGCAAGGTTGAGCATTCAAATACTTATGAGATGCAAACAACGTTATTTCCAGCGTTTGATTCGTTGGTGAAGCCCCGATTATTGAGACATCATGATGAGGTGGTAAGACTTACAACTCTCTCTTGCATTAGTGAAATGATGAGGATCATAGCTGGCTTTGATTTTCATGATGATCAGATTATGAGAGAGGTACTTTATGCCATGGTAAAAAGCTTTGAAAAGTTGGATAACATTAGAGACCCTCATTTCCCAAGGAGGGCAAGATTACTTGAAACGTTTGCAAGGTATGGATTTGAAAACATTATGATGTTAGTAGGTTGTATTGGTGAAATTCGCATGATGTTTAAAATATTTTGGAATATTTTAGATGAGTTTCATTCTAGCAATATATTGGCATCAATGCACTCTATTATGTTCACAATCTTGTTTGAAGAGGAGGATAAAATCTCTAAACTTTTGGCAGAAGATTTATGGTATGTCTAGACAAAAGGGAGAAATGTCTCACCTAGAGCTTGTATGTGGTTAAAGAATTTAATTAATAGGCCCAAGGATCGTAGTGCTTTCCCTATGACATGCAGCCACTTGCATGATGAGTTTGACAATCATGCTGATCCAGTACAGGGAGATATTAACACATCTTTAGGTAATGATTTATCTACATTATCTTCACAGGCAGGAGTAGTTGAGGATGTTGTGGATGAGCTTTGTCTTAAGGTGAGTCTAACTCAGGAGTTAGACAGTGAGGATGAGTCTGATGCTTGCATTCAGAGTGTGGAGGTGTACTCAGATGTTAGTACACTGAGTGTGGGTGATGAGTATGTTTCTATAGCTGCTTATGAGGAGCATGTCGTTGAGGCTCACACACATATTCATGACTTGGGAGTACCTGATTCTGAAGAGTTTGGGATACCAGTGGAGTCGAGTCTCCAGATTGATTCTTCTCACACATTTGATAGTATGGTACAGTTGGTTGTGCCACCGTTACAGAGGGATCAGTTTTGGGATGGATTAACACCATCTTTTGTAGATGGGATTTGCAGTTGCCAAGTACACAGTCTACAGTATCGACACATCCAGGGCAGTTGTGATTTCAGAGATTGGCTGAGTTGTGTTCGCCAATTTGATTATGGGTTCCTCTTTGCTTTACTTCTGATGATATTGCAGGTACTCACATTGATTCACAGCAGTGCAAAGCATAACTACATTTGGGATCCAGGTGGATCGAGTAGTTCATTGTTCCGAGATTGCTTGGGGACAAGCAATTTTTGGAGGGGCGGATTGTCATGTTCCCTTTTTCGTGGACATTGACAGACTTGATGGTTAGCCTATTATACGACCTTTGTAGGCTAATTAGGATGGATAGAGGGTCATAATGGAGCTTGGCTTGACTTGGATTCGCAGAATTTCTACATTTGGTTTTCATTCAGGTTATTTCAGATGCATTAGACTTGAGCTCCTACTTTTTAGGGATATTTGATATGCAGCAGAGCACCTTTATTTTGGTATGGTCATGTGCAGAATCACTCCCTGATTCACCTGCTTCGATCGGTTTGAGGATCCGACGTATATTGAGGGAGATATTAATATTTGATTGATTTAATCAAATATTAATTATTTGGTCTCATTAATAATTAATTGTTAATTATTAATTATTTGGTCTAATTTTAAATTAGAAACCCTAATGCTAATTTAAGAAAACCCTAATTAGGGCAAGCATATCTTTTGAGGGTATAAGGGTTTCACATGGAGGCCATTATTGATTATGCTTATTATTGATATTGATTCTTGTTAAGAAATTCTTCTGTGAAGACTGAGCCAAGGGTTCCAGGATTCCAATTGTAGTGAAGAACGTCAACTCTTCATTGTGTGCGATTCAGAGGTTGTGAAAGATCAGCCGATCTATTGCCGAATTGAGAGATAACTTCACCCAGAAGTTATCATAGTATTACAGGTATTTGAGAGATAACTTCACTCAGAAGCTATCACAAGGGTTTACAGGTATTTTCTTTATTTTGGGTTTTTGATTCAAGAATTATCCAGATATAGATCTTTTGTATCAGCCCATAATTCTACAGATCAGGATCAGGCATATAGGGTGTGTTATATCAGCGGCCGTACGAATTCCATACAGATCCGTGAAAATCCGTACGCATCAATAGGAAGTACAGGTACCGACATCGGCGAACAGATACTTACAGAGACCGACATCGGTCGACATACTACCGACATCGGCGGAGTAACGACTGCAGATCGATCGACGATGGCAGTATAACCGGCGTCGGCGACTGTGTATTTTACACGGCAGGCCGAGACGAACCAGATTCAGAATTCTTTTCCAGTTTATGGAATATTCAGGCTATTCAGGCCGTACTTTCGATAATTTTTTGTATACTTGACAGAGGATCTCTATTGTAAGCTTATGAGAAAATAAATAAGAGCTTATACTGTGTTTTATTTATCTAATTGAAGATATTTTGCAGAAATTTAGATAAGCAATTTAGAGCTTTTGTTTTGATATTCGAAGGGATATTACAGTGGTATCAGAGCTTTGGTCTTTGGTATCAGAGTTTTTGTGCAGATAAGAGAGCCCCTAAGTAAGGGACATTACAGTGGTATCAGAGCTTAGGTCTTTGGTATCATAGTTTTGTGTCTTTCATATATCCCTACTGGTTGGGGATATTACACATCCAACAAAGGGAAGGGACAACTTGTTGACCTATCCTAACATAGATAAATCATTACTTCTACAATACAATAAATTATCCAATGATATGTCGATCAATTGGTTATTGATTTAACTAATTATTTATCAGAAATATCATTAAATATTACCATATTAATAGATAAAAACTAATTTCTCAAACAACCACAATAACCCATATAAAATGCTACATCTAATATAGACCCATTTGCTTCGTCTGAACCAACCATTATAATGAATGCTACATAACAAGTTCCACTTGACATACAACATACATTTTTCAACCACTAAGATATAATTTTTAATTCAAAATAAGTGTCAAACAATATACAAGTGTCAAATAGTGAATAATAAATACCCAATAATTTTCAAAAACTAGTTGGTAACAATCCACCACTACAATAAACATTGGGCAGTTCCAAACACACACTGCCTACTAATTTATAACAATAATTCCTTCTCATGAACCAACAATAAGTTCCTAAAAAATAACATCAAATTTATTTGAACCAATAATATATCCCCTACAATTTCCAATAGTAATTTCCTCCAAAATAACAACGCATTACCTATTCTAATCCAAATTTGAACCAACAACAAATCCCTCATCAAACTTAGAATGTAGGTCATAGGGTGAATATACATAAAGTAAATACACAAATAATATCCATTCCTACTTATTCCACTACCAACCAAGGCCATCAAACATGGAAAAATACCTTCCCTTCATCACAAAAGGCTGCCAACATCCAAGACTAGAATATAATGAAGTAAATTGTTTTCAGACTTCAAGTAGGTAACCAAGCACCCAAGAAATATAAATTTGATGAAATAAAACCTTATACTTTTGAATTTATCTTTCTCCAAGTACCTTTCCCCCCTTATTTTTAACCTACCAAAGTTTTATAAATACAAAGGGAAAGGTAACCCAAGAGAAAATTTATAGGCATTATTTATTGCATACCAAGAAGTAGCTTAGAACAGTATATATTTACTTCATTTATTTCCACATAGTTTGGGTGGACAAGCTTTGGAGTGGATTCCCAAAATATAAAAAGGGTCAATAACCAATTTTGATGACTTATCATTAAAAAAATTCAACCACTTCTCTTACAAAATAGATCACAAACTAATAATAGTAGATTTTATGTAATACCAAGCAACAAGGGGGAGAAATCTTCTTAGCATATTTACAAAGGTAGAGAGCCCTCACTAGTAATTTTTCGTATAGTTTTACAAATAAATAGTTAGCATGTATTTTTGTACAAAACATAAATGTTGAATTTACACAAAATCTAATATTCCATTGTGTAAACACATTTGAATAAATAATTGACAAAGGAGTGCAAATTGAAAAAGCACTAATTGACAAAGTTATTGTAAAAATATACTCTCAAGCCCAAGTACCAAACCAAAACCAAGTGTAAAACCAAAATCAATCACTAATTCAAGCAAATGCAACTAAAAATATGAAGACCATCAAAAATAAAAACATGGTTGATAATGGGGTCAAGAAGTGAGACATGTACAAATAATGTAACCATGACCTGCCCAAAGTACCCCACCTAACCCTCAACTCACATTGAAAAAATATCCTCCTTGATGAGGATGTTACCAATACAGAGTTTTTAGTGACCTCAAAGAGCCCATTAAGGTGGTATTCCAAAAATTGGTAGTATCTAATATGATTGTTTGGCTTGTTCCAAAACCCTTCCCAAAAGGTCAACCCAAACTAGCATGGTATCGAGATAATGATAATTATGAGTACCATCACATGGTTGGTCATGAAATTTATAGGTGCATGTAACTGAGGCATCTTATCCAATATTTTCTTGAAAATGGAGAAATTGAGTCCAAAAAAAGAACACCCAATACCAATCAAGAGATGGGAATCTACAACAACCCCTTTCCCAAGCAAAATAATCAACATCAAAGAAATAATCAAAATTAAGGGCAAGGCCACAATCAAAACCAAGTACATGGTCATAATAAAAAATAAGGACAAGTCTAGAATCATAACCAAGTTAATTGCAATCAGGATCATGACACCCAAACTAACCAAGTTGTTTATCAAAGTGTACTATATGATTATGGTGAGGTCATAAGACATGTTATAAACAACTACATTAATACTATCAAATTCATTCCTCATACACCATCTAACACTTGTCAAAGTGTTATCCCTATATCTTGGGACCAACCCCTTTGATTATGAGTAGTTCTAACATAGGTCAGATTAATTCAATTTTGCCTTGACTACAAAGAATTACTATTCCTAAACCCCCACCTAATTCATCTAATTTAGGTAGCTCTTTCTTGACTCAAAATTGAGTAGTCACAACTAAATTCCCAAGAGTTACCCTCTAAGGCCCTTTTATACCCTCTAATGCCAATAATAATTTAAATAAGGATACTACACAACCAAAATCCAAAGTGCCTTGCCTTTTTACTGAGAAACTGTATAATATTGGTGAACAACTAATCAAAGTAGCTATGTAGATTTATATCCTAGATCTCCTGCATACATCTAAAGTTTATAAAAAAATATTAAATGATTTTCTCCAATAATACAAGGTGCCCAATGACATTGATCCATACCAATTCCAAGCACTAGTGGGACATTTGACCCTAGGTCAACAACTCACATTCGATCAAATAGATATGTCATCCCTTAATCCCCTTCACAATAATACTCTATACATCAAATCCATTATTTCCCACCACAAAGTCAAGTGGATTCTCTTAGATAATGGTTCAAGGTCAAACATCACTTAATTAAATTTGATCTAACATTTGGGATACACGATAGTAGATATGTATCTAGAAACTATTACAATCAAAGCCTATGATAATGTAGAGAGAGAATCTATAGGTACTATTTATTTACCTATCATTGTGGGCTTGTCACCCATAACACCCTTTGCTACATTATTGACATTGAGCTACCCTATATTTTACTTCTTGGTCATCCTTGAATACATGAAGTATGAGCAGTTCCTTCCATATTGTACTAATGAATTAAATTCCCTCATTCAATATTAGTGATCATTATTCCTAGTAATATTTATCCATAACTGTATTACAAAAATCTAGAGGCCAAGTATAGGAACTACAGTTATTGTCCTAGAACTGATTATGTAGGCAAAAAGAATAAATGAAAATTTCTCATAACTCTAAAATCTAATTACATTGACCCTAGTGAACTCAAGTCCACTTCCTCTTATCTACCTTCTGACTCAATTTATGCCCATTTTACTATTGAAGAGGCTGACATTTCCACATATCACAATCAAGATGCTTTACAAATTAGTAAATTATCAAAATCTCTTAAATTTTATGAAAGGACAAAACCTATCCCTAGTAGGCCTAACATGATATGGTAAAAGATGTTTGTGCCCATTATAAAACAACTAATCATGTTTGTAAAAGACACATCACCAAATCAAGATCATCCCACCAATTCTAAAGGAGATTGGTTGTATGGTGACATCTTTACTATTTGTTATAAAAACACAAAGTGCCAAGGTCTAAGGGAAAAATCACAAGGAATTCTTAAAAATATACCTATAGCAACGCATATATGAAATTGAGTTCTTGGATTCACACTACTTGGGGGTGACCCCATACATTTTGAGAGTGATAGTACTAATTCATCAACTAATGAAGAGACTCCTAATAGCAACACAACATCCCATTATAGTGCCTACAAAGAGATAACCAATACCAATCTATTCAATACCAATTCCATTCTTACCATTACAACCCATTATCCCCTTTCCTTTCACCATCCTATCATAATAGATTAGGACCAGTAAGATTCAATTATACCATTAGATGAATTATAGAAAGAAGAGTTTGTCATTGAATTAATGGGCCTAAGAGATGGATTTTCAACTGATAATCATAAATAAGGATTCAATTTCACATTGGACCTTGTCACCTACTTTTGAGAGCAAGAAAACTTCCTTGGTAAAAAATAAAGTAAAACATTGAGATCCTTTGGTGAAAACCTCTTTAAGGTGCCTTTGGACTAGGGAAAAATTAAACAGAATGATAAATCCATGGGTGAAAATGTGTTTCAAGTGCCTTTGGATGGGTAAGTTCACTCATCTCCTACAGAAGCTTAGTGTCCCCCAATTCCAAGCATTTCAGTTGGGTCAAACATAAGTGAAGAATAAAATTGAATCTTTACATAATTGGTATAGGGCTTTCTAAAAAAAATCATCAATTAGCCACTGTCAAACATGATTGATTATAATTATTATTACATGGGTGAGCCTTATGGCTCATAAGTAATTGAATAAGACCACTTTCCATCTTTGCCTACTATTTTTAAAGATGGTTCTATAATCCTTGTAGAAGATAACACAAAATTGAACATCGTCACCTATGATGATCCCAAAATAATTTACTTAGGCACATCCCTCACTACTAAGTAATGTGATTTCATTATTATTATCTTAAAGGACTTCATCAACATCTTCACCTAGTCTTATGTAGACATGTTAGGTTTATACCCATATTTAGTGGTACATAGGCTCCTTGTATATACAGATGTTAATCCAATCAAATAGAAGATATAGAAAATACATCCATGCATTGCCATTTTGGTTAAGAAAGAGATAGATAAACTATTGGGAGTATGATTCATTCAACCACTAGATTACTTAGATGGATCTCAAACATTGTTATAGTCAAAAAGAAACCTCAAGGGATTTGCTTGTGTAATGACTTCAAGTATATTAATAAGGCATACCCTAAGGATGACTTCCATTTGTTGAATATTGACATGATAGTTAACTCAATAGTAGACTATGAGATGTTTTCCATTATAGATAACCTATCATGATATAACCAGATCAAGATTACACTTGAATATTAGTATAAAGTAACATTCACCAATTTGGTGGGGGAGATTTTGTTATTAACTCAAGCCATTTGGTTTGAAGAATATTGGGACAACTTATCAGTGTGCCATGACTATCATCTTCCATGGCATGATGCACAACATTGTTAAGGAATATGTGGATGATGTCCTTTCCAAATCCAAGACACGTGTAGGACATCCTAAAGTTTTACAAATAAACTTTGAGAGACTTCATGAATATAAGGTACACCTCAATCCTAAGAAGTGCATCTTTGGTGTGACTTCAAGAAAATTAATAAGATTTAGTATATCACATTGAGACATTGAATTTGATCCTACTAAGGTCAAGTCCATTATGGAAGTGCCTCCTCCTTCTACTCTAAAATAGCTCCATAGCCTCCAAGGCAAACTATAGTCCATTCACTAGTTCATTTCATAATTGGAAGATAAATGCCATCTTTTTACTCACTTTTGAAGAAAGATGTCGCATTTTAGTGGGATAATAATTATCATTAGGCCTTCGAATAATTCAATACCTATCAGTATTAAATCCACCTACACTAGGAAGACCATTAATACTTTATAATAGAGCATGCCCTGGGGGCAATTTTAGCTCAACATGATGAGTGGGGTAAAGCACATGTAGTCTATTATTTAAGCAAGACACTTGTAACATATGAGAAAAACCACACACCAATTAAAAAGACTTATTTGGAAATGGTGTTACCTTCCCATAAATTACGTCACTACATGCTAAATAACAAGACCATTTTTATAGCCAAGATTGATCTGCTCAAATATTTATTTTTTGAATAAATTTGATGTTGAATATCATAACCATACGGCCATTGAGGGGAAAGTTATTGCAGATTAACTTGTTGAATCATTAGATACACAACCATTCAAATTTGATTTCCCATACAAGTCATTTCTATTAACTCCAAACAATGGATATCATACTTTGATGGCTCATTCACATCCTATGTATTTGGGGCTAGTATCATATTCATCAAACCATAGGATAATCTCATTCCCAAGGCATTCCATATTAGCATCCACTACACTAACACCATGGCCAAGTATGAAGCACTCATTATAGGAATTCATCTCAACATAAAGTGGAATATTTGGTAGTTAATGGTATATGGGGATTCCTAATTGATCATTAATTAAGACACATACCAGTACCAACTATAAATGAGAAGCTTGTACCCTATAAAAGTATGGTTGATAAATTCAATCCTCATTTTGACACTATTAATTTTGAATAAATCCCCAAGGCTAATAACAAATCAGTAGATGTCATGGTAACCATTGGGTCTATGATATCATTGGATAGTAATGTCAAAGAGTGTTAGTTTCTTATTGAGAACCTTCTTCAACCAGCTCACATAAACCTAGATTATAAGATGGTATGTGGTATTACTATTCCCAATCTCCCTTAGTACCAAGACCTATATACCTACCTCCAAAACCAAATTATTCATGTGAACCTATCACAAGCCCAACATAAAACCTTAATTCATAAAACTACGCAATATACCTTAATTATAAATATGTTCTATCATAGTGGCTATTATGGAATGTTACTTCATTGTTTAAGTTTAAGAGAATATAAATTAATGTTGAAAGATGTACATGAAGTAACTTATGGGTCCCACACCAATGGATTGGTCCTTGCCAATAAACACCTTTGAACTAGGTATTATTGGCCAACAATGGAGATGGACGCTTGTCAATATGTCAAGAAGTATGATGTTTGTTAATGGCATATTAATTTTATCCATGCTCCTTCTTTACCACTCCAATTTATCACTACCATGGTCATTTTATTCTTGGGGACTTGATCTTGTAGGGAAAATCAACCCAACTTCCTCTAATGGCCACAAGCATATCCTAACTATTACAAAGTCTTTCATAAGTGGTAGATCTATACCCCTTACTTATATAACCTACAAGCATATTTCCAAATTCATTTATTATCACCTCATTTATCGTTATGGCATTCCCTCCACTATTATATCTGATATTGGTGGCCCATTAATAAATAAAGATGTCAAATCCATATGTACCAAATTCCAAATCAAGAATTAAATAGCCATGGATTTTTATATGCAAGGTAATGGCTAAGTTGAGGCATCAAACAAAACCATTATTAAGATTATAAAAAAATATTGTCAATTATTTTGGTTGTGATTGGCATTTAAAATTATTCCTAACCTTGTGGGCTTATAGTACCAGTACTTATACCCCTATAAGAGCCACACCATACTCTTTAGTCTTTGGATCTAAGTATAATATCCTTGTGAACTAGTAATTTGACTCAAGATAAGATGGTTATTATCATGTTAGTCCCAAAATGAAATCAAAATAAGATAAACACACTAGCAAACATCTATAGGCCTAGTTATTAGGGGGAGCTTAGTTAACAAAACAAATATGGAAAACACAACTAGAACATGAAATAAATACCTTCCTTTACCATCCTTGGATGCTCCAAAATGATTGTTATAGTGGTTTGTTTGGTTTATGCTCATGAAGTCCGCATTAATGAAGGTGGCTAGCTCCATCTCTCCTTGGCACCATCTTTGGTTTTGGCTTGGCTCAATATTGGGGCATTATAACACTAATTTTCATGAACATTTGGAATCAATTAAACATTATAACTTTTTCATATGAGATATTTTTTAATTCAATAGGCAATGCCTCCTATTTATAGAATTTCAAAAATGGTTAAAATCAACCTGAATCGTCCATCTCAAGATAGAGATGTGTGGCTAAGGATTTATTCAATTATGTAATTAAAATTAATAAATATATTGATCAATATTTGGTATATAGGGGAAATAAATAGTCATGGAGGGTCTTAATGAGGCATGGGAGGGGTTATCCTTGATATTTTATGCATTTATGGAATAGGAATGTCTTCCCAAAAAATGATGTCACCTGATAATGAAGATATTAAATATTCATTTACAAAAATAAATTATTCAATAAGTTCCATGAAGTTTTTAATTAACCTCATAATTTTATTTAATTATCTCTTAAGCATTATTAAGCACTTTGATGCAAACCTTGGCTCTTTATGCACATACTACTCAAATTGGTCAGAATGTCTTGTTATTGGCCCAAAATTTGACTAGATTAGAATTAGGATGCAATATCAGATGTGTTGGATTTGTTATCCCATTTAGGATTTTTCCAACACAAAATAACAAATGAATGTGTCTCATGCAAGAGATTTTATAGAAAATATCAATCCATAGCACCTAGGTGCAAAATTAGCATTTTGACTCAAAATGATCTGATCAATGTTAGTTGGCTCATAAAATGCATTTCCCTATTTAGGGATACTTTGGCCAAAATAAGCACTTGAATATGTTAGTTTAAAATCTTTGAATGTGTTTTAGTGTTTTTAGGCCAAATTATGCACTTTGGTGGAAATTGGTCAAAAGCTTAGTTGAAGGTCATTAGTGGCCAGTTTTAGGTGTTTATAGGAAGATGTTGTAAACTATAGGCAAAACAATGTCTTCTCAAATAATGAGTAAATACCTATTTTCCAAAAAAATATGATGATTGAAGAACAAAGCTCCAAATGATGGTTGGGAAGCCTATGATGATTCCCCCTCGAGGGAGTGGCCATCACATATGTTGATGGATGATCCCTCAAAAAGAAGCAAGAAAAAAAGTGGAATTAACCCATGCTTGAGATTAATCTAGATGAGAAAATTCTTGCATGCATTAATTTTTAAAGAATACTAATTTGCCCAAAGGTGGTTATAATCAAGAATAAAATTCAAAATAATGATTTGCCCATAGGCAGTTATAATCATTAAGAGGACCTAGATTCATTAAAGATGATTTTTCCCCATTTAGGTCTGATTAGCAAGCATAACTCAAGGATATAATCTAGAACAAAGATTAAATATGAGTGGATGCAAATGTAGATGTGATGGTCTAATGACTAAAGAAGCCATAAATAACCAAGCATACGAGGATGCACAAAGTGATGAAAGACATAGATAAGGGAATGATATTGATCAATAGAAAAGATTCAATTATACCTACCAATGAGGAGATGCATGTCCTTATTAGCAATAATACAACTAGAATGGTTAGTGGTTTAATTTGATCAAGATGGGTGGAAGGTTTTTCCAAAGAGAAACTTATGTGGCTCCATTGATTGTAGACCTTCTTGAAGCTAATTTTTGCTTTAGCATGTGATGGTAGACATCATGATAGAACAAGACTTGGCTGAAATATGCAAAAGGACTAACTCCCAATCCAATAAACATTTGAAAACAATGCACTAATGATAAAAAACATGATGACAATGTTGACGTATGAATATGGATGGACTCAAAAATAATGTGTAGGAGGAATCACCCAATGAACACATATAGACTAAGTCAAGGCAACAATGTTGAAAGAAAACAAATAGGTAAGCGAGCAAACAAATAAATAAACAAATTTAAAGTGCACAAATAGACAAATAACCTTAAATAAATAAACAAATAGAAAGCCTAAAAACAAAATTAAAAAAAACATCCTAATAATGATTTTACCCCAATATGGTGGATCAAGCATAACTGAATAGGCTTAGATAGGACAAATGTTTTTAGATTTTTGATGTATCTTGACTCATTAAATAATGACAAGATACATACTTGTAAAATGATGAGAGGCTTTGGCTTAGGTTACTCACAAAATGATTAGAGTGTGGCTTAGGGGGACTGAGGTAACCTCAACATGAATTGAGCAAATGACCTCAAGTCACAGTAATTCCATCCACACAAAAGGTGAAGAAAAACCAACTAGGTTCCAATAGGGTTTCAAATCTAGAAAATGGCCAGTCAAATGAAAATAGTAATGGCAAGGTGATGTAGCAATGCATGACAAATAAATGTTGCCCCTAATTTGTCCATAGGTGGTTATAATCAGGTTTTCATAAACCAACTTTGATATAAGATGGAAAATGAAATATATTTTTCTTTATCAACTGTTACGCTACTTTCATAGATTTTCATTTAAACATGGATTTGATTGATGGTTGAAACTTGATCAAAATCTTCTCACAAAAGGTATAGGAATAATCAAATGAACCAAGATCAAAACAAGATTGGGTAAGATGACTAAAAATAGGCTTTGGTCTAGATAGGAATGGTATGATAAAATGGTATGGTCTTTCTTAGGATAATTATGGGTTTGGATAAAATAGTAAGAGGGTTGCCCCCAAATGAGAAGGTGATTGACTAGGATATTGACAATGGTAAAAGGATATGTAACAATGGCAATGGCATGGCAATGAAATGGTATGGTACATGTTTGGTTTTGGCTTGGGTATGATAAATGGCATATGATTCTATTGTTCCTATTAAAGTGGAGATGCACGTCCTAACCAACAAATGATATAAATAGAATATATGATTATGTTAATTGCTAGCCTACACCTCATCTGAATAGTTGCTCTATCAAGAACTAGTTGTATATTTGGTTGTCAAGAATGCTTTTGTGATCTTTATTGGTCATTGATTTTGATTCCTTCAAACATTGAGATAAGGTATATTTGTAGCCTCTACAAAGGAAAGTGTGGTTTTGGATGGTAAACAAGGATAAACAATGAATGGTAGGTTTGTTTGTGAAATGGAATGGTAGATGATACTGGAATGAATGATAGAGGGGAAACAAATGAAGATCAGGACTTTCAATCACACATAATATTTTTGATACCAAATTTGACATAATT
The DNA here is from genome assembly GCA_037957365.1 of Torreya grandis. Taxonomy (NCBI): domain Eukaryota; kingdom Viridiplantae; phylum Streptophyta; class Pinopsida; order Cupressales; family Taxaceae; genus Torreya; species Torreya grandis. The sequence continues at coordinate 1,166,533 of JARHVA010001359.1, forward strand.
TTGGTTGTGGTGGGGCTGAAGACTTGTTCTCTTGATAAGATCATTAGATTTTTCTATTATTTGGCCCTGAGAGTAGTTACCATCTAATTAGGTTTTAGATTAGAATTTATTTTGATTTGATCTTTGATATTGTCTTCGTCATGCTTTGAAGAACGTTTATGCTTAGCTATCAGTGCCTCAATGAGGTTTTCACCAATGAAGTTATCTTTATTATCTTTTAGTGCCTCCGAAAAGGTGGCCTTAATGAACATTGGCTTTTGACTTTGATTTTCTTCTAGTGCTTTCAAAAAGTTTCACTAAAAGATGCTGAGTTTGAACTTTTCATGTCCCCTAGTGCCTCTGAAAAGGTTTCACTAGGAGAGTGTTCTTCTACTACATGAATATGGTCTTGGCCTCCTTGATCTTCTTTAACTACTATGTCACCATGGATGCATTTTAATAAAGTGTGATTTTTTTAGTCCCAATCAACACTTGTTGGAGATGGAATGCCCATAATATGGCTATTTTGGTTGATAGTAATGGCCTATGGAATGGTAATGGAATGGAGAGAGGATACATAATCCTTGTAGAATATATTATGATAACTTATGTCGAAGATAAATTATTCATCCTAAAAAATTGTAAAAGGATCACAAATGTATTCAAATTGATTTACAAGGCATGCGTAATCAATATTGTAACAACTATGAATGTACTCCATTTTCAAATCTAATTCTAACTCAATGGACTCTAAATCTGATATCAAGATTGATGTTGATTTTAATTCTGATACTAAATTTTATTTTGGTTCAATAATAGAACATGATTCTAACTTTGATTCTTCATCTAATGGGTACTCTGTTACAATGATGTCTTGTTAAATGTTTAGTATTAGATAAGTAACGCCTGTGATGGTATGATGGGCTCCATAAAAACTAGATTTTTAGAGTGGGACTCCTCTAGGATGGGAAAAATGTCAAGAGACAACTCCTTAGAGATTGGATTATCAAGGGGAGGCTCTTGAAAAATAGGCATATGGTCAAGGTAATGATTTTCCCAAATGTGGTTATAATCATTAAGAAGTTACTCAATAAAGCCTGACTCATCAGAGTTAGACTCTTCAACAACTAGTATAGGATTAAAAGGTGATTCATCATAGGTTGACTTATCACAAATGTTTGTTTCAATAAAAGCATCTTAGATTGGTTGGTTATTTTGGCCTTGGTTTCCAATGATTTACAAAATACCAGTTTTAAACATAGCTTGGTCTTTGAATGATTGGTTTGGTTGAGGTTGTGATTGGATTAGTAATGGACAAAGAATGGTCTAAGGTTGGATAATGGTAGGACATTAAAGAGAATGATTGCTCACATGAGCCAAAGGATGAAGTCATGAAATGGTAACGATAGGGTGGTGTGGAGCTTGGTTATTCACACAAGCCAAAGGTCTAGGTCCTATAATGATAAAAAGACATTGTAGAGCCTGGTTACTTGTATAAGCCAAAGGATGAGGTCTTGGAAAGACAAGTTTGGGGTGTTATATAGCATGGTTGCTTGCACAATCCAAAACATCTAAGTCCTCCTCATAAACCATATCATTCCAATCTTGAGTTAGATTATAAGTTAGTTCTTGAATATGTTCTATGTATTGATTATTATGGAGAGGGTATGGATCTATATCCCAAACAACATTATTTGTAGTTGGGTCTTCAAAGTCCTTCGCATAAACCATATTATCCCAATTCATAATTTGATTTGGATTTTTTGGATTTTTACTGTGTTCCCCATATGGAGTATTATAGGGAGAATAATAAAACTCCTTAGAAAATCTATGTAGGGGTTTTTAGTAAAATTCTGTGTGGCCATTCTATCATAAGTTGGATTTTACATGACTCCACCATAAGTGTAGCTAGACATATCCACATAAATGATGAAATCTCTAAAACAAAAAGGTTTAGATTTTATTAAACTCTAAAAAACTATGTCCAAAGGACAAATAGTTCAAACTTGGTCTAACTTGGTCAAAGGTGGAGTTGTATCTCCAAACAATGATTTGATCATGGAGCTATATCTCCAAAATGGTTTGTGCTAATATTTTGCATAAAATAGTCTAACATCAAATATTATATGCACAAAAGGTCAAGCATCTGAATATAAACTAGCATGTCAAAGGTCTATGTCAAAGTGTGTTAAATAAGGTCTAAACTAGGAAAGGGAAAAGAGTTTCTAGGTATTTTATCCAAACACGGAGTCAAAATCTAGGCTCAAATAGGATGTGTTAGGAATTTTAGCCAAACGGCATCAAAAGCTAGGCTTGAAACAAAGGCATGATGTGAATTTGATTTAATCTAACAAGTTTGAAAACAACTTTGACATAGACCTGGTATACAAAATCAAACATAAACATAATCAGTTAGCATTAGGCATAAGGCAAAAGGATCTTGAAGAAAGGCTATGTTCTTCCAAATAAAGGCACAAACAATTATTAAGCTAGGCATTTAACAAATAAACCATCAATATTTTTCAAATTTAGGTAATCGATTAACCAAAGTTATGCAACCCAAAAGAGAAAAATATATGTATCAGCCCCATGAATTGAGGCTTGAATAGAAATCAATCAATGAAATCCAAACTTGAAAAGGCTAATTGAAAACTCAATGTTTAAAATTAGGATTTAAATAAACAAGCTAGACAAGATTGGATAACATGACATTGCTTAAACAAGGTCTAAATGGTATATATGTCATGGTTTAAAACAAATGGTTTTTTATACAATGGTAAATAAGTCTTGAAACAAATTGAGTAGCATATCGGCGTAAGCATGCTCAAATGATGTGATCAATGTTATGTTTCAAAGATTCAAAGGCAAAAATAGTTTGACATGTTTTGGGTAGCATAATGCTACCCTCTACAACTTAAATGACACACACACAAATAAGCTTAGCAAAAAATTTAAGGCACAAGTGTGGTGTAAAATGGCCAACATAACACCTCTTTAGACAAAAGAGTGACATATAAACAAAGTGGTTTTTATAGGGTTATAAACAAACAATCAAATTTAAGTCTCAAAACATACCAAGCAAAAATGATCAAAATACAGTAAGTGTAATCATCTAAATCCTAACAAGGGTATGGAAATATGGGGTTGACAAAATCTAATTGATTTTTTATTGTTTTAGATGGATCAATTGCATAATGATTTTCACACCATGATGCAAAATAAATACACATAATTGGGTGTCTACGGTACTTGGCTTATTATAAAAAGGTCATCCTTTTTGCAACCACTACATCTGTCACTTGTTTAATGTATTACAATGTCCAAAGTGCAGATATGCCCTGTATTCAATTCCAAGATAAGAAGATGGTTTAACCACTCAAACCTCTCATCCTAGTGGGAGTGGTTATAGTTAGTTTCAGGAGATGAAACCCTGGGTCAAAGCTTCCCTCAAAAACTTATGGGAAGTGATGAAGTCCCCCTCACAAGCCAAGTTTGCATAAAATTAAATGACTAATAGAAATATTTTAGGGTCATTTTCAAGATCACCCAAACTATGGTGAGTTTTTGGGGAGTGATTTAGATGACATTCTTTTTATGCCTTAGACTAGGAATGTTTGTAATAAGGATGACACTTTTGATTCCAAAAGTTCCTTAAAGGGGATGGATGGAAGATAATACACTCAACATCCTCCTCTTTGCCAATCAAATTCTAAGTTTAAATAATTATTGAAGATAAAATATGACAAGTGTGTTCAATTTTAAGCCCCAAATGAAAGATTAGGTGGTGTTATTTTGATCCCTTGGTCTTAAGTTGTAACTTTGAAAGAACAATTTTTCCAAAGATTTACCTAAGCATCTAAATCATTTTTTAAGCACCAAAAACAAGGTTCTTAATCCATTTTAACTTTTAAAAAAAGTCTAAAAAGCATATTTTAACAAATTCCAAGCTTGATCCTGAAATGAAAAAGTTAGTGTCTTTTAGATTTGAAGCTAATTTGTAAATGAGTGAAACAACTTCTCAAAATATGCTCTCTATTTTGAAATCATTGTTACATAGTCAATCTCATTGTTTCCCTTCAAAATCATAATTATAAACAATAATATCACTGTTATGGGTTAGATCAAATAGAAAACACAATATATCTATTTACCTATGAAATCATTTCTAATTTTAATAAAATTGATGTTTCAAACGAAATCACTACCAAATGAATTATATCACGGCCCAAGGTAACAATATCATTGTTTCCTAACAAAATCATTGTTTTAAACAAATTTTTTGGCCAAATCAATGATATCACTGCATAGGGGTAACAATATCACTATTTTTCAATAAAATCATTATTACCAACTAGAAAAGATAGATTAAAAAATCATTTTTTAGATGACAAAATCACTGCATGAGTGAACAATATCATTTTTTTGCAAAATCATTGGCTGAAAATGATATCACTACCCAAAAGGATGATATCATTGCTCAGGATGACAATATCACTACTATGGATGACAATATCACTACTCAGGTCTATAAATCACTATTTAGCAAAGAATGATTTTGTTTGCACAAAATCACTAATGTGTATAGCGATATTGTAATAGAGAGCAAAACTAAAGTTTCTAGAAATAAAACATTGTTATAAAAGGAGAAATTTAACTTAAAATTTCACTCTTTTTTCCCCTCTCACTCTAAGGTCCTACATGGAAAATATTAGTGAGTTGCTTGAAAGAACTTTGTGACCAAATTTATGAGATGTGGTCCCACCATGTGTGCTATTATGTGAACTAGGAAATTGACTCAAGAGAGGATGGTTAGTATTGTGTTAGTCCCAAAATGAAATCAAAATGAGATAAACATACTAGCATAATATCTCTAGGCCTAATTGCTAGGGGGGGCTTAGTTAACAAAACAAAGATGAAAAACACAACCAAAACATGAAGTAAAGACCTTCCTTCACCTTCCTTGGATGCTCCAAAATGCTTGTTGTAGTGGCTTTCTTAGCGTTGTGCTCATGAAGTCTACATCAATGAAGTGTGGCTACCTCCATCTCTCCTTGGCACCATCTTTGGCTTTGGCTTGGTTTGGCTTGTCTTGGATCAATATTTGGGCATTATAACACTAATTTTCATGAAGATTTGGAATCAATTCAACATTATATCTTTGGCATATGAGAGATTTTTTAATTTAATAGGAAAGGCCTCCTATTTATAGATTTTTAAAAATGGTTAGAATCAACCTGAACCATCCATCTCAAGATGGAGGTGTGTGGCTAAGGATTAATTCAATTATGTAATTAAAATTCATAAATAGGCTCATCAATATTTTGAATAGAGGGGTAATGAATAGGCATGGAGGGTCTTCATGAGCCTTGGAAGGGGTTATCCTTGATATTTTTTGCATTTATGGCCTAGGGATGTCTTCCCAAGAAATGATGTCACTTGATGATGCAGATATTCAATATTCATTTCCAAAAAGAAATTATTCAACAAGTTCCATTGAATTCTTAATAAACCTCATGATTTTATTTAATTATCTCTTAAGCAAAATTTAAGCACATTGATGCAAACCTTGGCTCTTTGTGCACAAATCACTCAAATTGGTTAGAATGTCTTATTATCAACATGAAATTTGATTGGATTAAAATTAGGATGAAATTTTAGATTCATTGGATTTGTTATCCCATTTAGGATGTTTTAAATAAAAAATAAAAAAATGCATGTGTCTCATGTAAGAGATTTGATAGAAAATAGCAATCCAGACCACCCAAGTGCAAAATTAGCATTTTGACTTGAAATGATCTCATCAAATTTAACTGGGCCATAAAATGCATTTCCCCATTTAGGGATACATTGGCCAAAATTGGTACTTTAATATGTTAGTTCCAAATCTTTTAATTTTTTTTATTGTTTTTAGGCCAAATTGTGTATTTTGGTGGAAATTGGTCAAAACCCTGGTTGAAGGTCATCAGTGTCCAGTTTTAGGTGTCTACATTCACTATTGAGATAGAGTTGCCCTCATTGTGTATTTATCTATAGAATATAATTAGTGATGAGGAATATAGAGTGGCCATATTACAAGATATAGAACACTTAGATGAGAAATAATAAGCAGCATTGGACCATTTTTGATCCTATCAAAATTAGTTACGTCATAACTACAATCAATGTATTCTCCCTAAAGAATTCAAAATTGGTGATTTGGTGCTCAAATAAAATCGAAATAACACCAATACTAAGCATAAGAAGAAATCAAAATTTAAGGTTACTTAACTTGGTCCTTTATTGTTACTAAAAATTATGGTTATAGGGCATACAGTTTGGCTACCCTAGATGGACCAAAACTCAAGGACCCTTTGAATATCATGCATCTCAAATGTTACTATGCTTAACTGATTTAAATAATTTTTTATGAGATCCCTCACTTGAGGAACCCATTTTTCCTTCATCCATTTCCCATCTAATTCCCTGAACTATTATTATTCTTCCTCCAGTTTCTTATTACCATCATGATCTTGATTATGACCAATAGGTGTTACAGGTAGATTCAATAACTATTGCTCCAAAGGCACTTCAAATTTATTAACATCAGCACATTCTTTATAGATAATTATTTTAAGTTGTGTCAATAAGGGTGTTACCTAACTAATAGTTCCTTTTAACTTCCTTTAATTTCTTCTCCTCATATTATTTCCCCACTGTGTGGTTAACTTGTTCCAATCTTGTTGTTGCATGGTATCCCCCAATGCCTCAAGTTCTATTGTTAGTTCATAGTTGTTACCGTTGTAACTGGTTTAGCTATTATTTGAACCTCTACCTAAGGTAGATCCTCTATTTCTATATGGTTCACTTTATGTTTGTGCATATTGCCTTACTTTCCTTATTCTAAAAAATCCAAAAACATTGAAAAGACCTAGGAAACAAAAGCCCTAAATATTTTTAAAATCGATAAATTTGGATTACAATTTCCATGAGAGATATAAAGCCCCAAATTTTTTTTTGAAGGAACTTCATTATTTATTATGATTAATTTTAGATCATCATTACAATTCCATTTAGTATCCTCCCATTTCTAGGAGAACTATATCAACCTGAGGTCCACACAAACTATGTAGATAGCACTTGGATGCATGGTGCATCTCAGGTTAGCTTGGCCACTCATACTTCTCCATTTTTCATTTTTGATTCCATTCTCATATTAAAAACATTTCCTTATGCTCTCACCATTTTTATAGCAACCATTGCCTAATGCTCTCACTATTTTATGAGCAGCCATTATCTTAAATGCTCTCATCATTTTATGAGTATAACTTTCCTATTTATCCTCTATAATCAAATACTTCCTTGTCATCACTTTTATTTTATCCCAAATCTTGGGAGAATTACAATTTGTCTGAAGTCCATAGGACTGTGTAGGTAATTTCCATTTACATTAGGGCATTTGGATTTCGCTTGACCACCCCTTTCTTATTCTTCTATTCCCCCATTCCTCTATAACCTATCCATTATCTTCTTAGCCTCAGGGCACAAAAATCCAAGTGTAACTCCTTACTAATCGCACATGCACAAATTATTAATAACCTACTTGGGTTTTTCTATTTATTAGGTTTGGTTTTTGGTGTGTTTGTTTGCCTATTTATTTATAAGGATTGTTTTTTTATGTTTAATACATTTTATTTTGCACTTAAGTCTTGATGTTCAAATCTTGATTTTAGGTTGTTTACATTTTGTATTTAAATTATTTTATTGCTTGTTTATGTTTGATACATTTAGTTTAAACTTAAGTGTTGATATTACATATCTTACATTTAAACTATTTATGATTGTATTTAAATTTTTTGTTGGTTTGTCTTTGGTTCAATTGTGTTATGTTTTCAACTTAGGTTTTGATGTTATATATCATTATCTTGAGTTGTAAATATTTTCATCTAAGCTAGTCCATGTAATTGACATACAATGTTATCATAGGCTATATATACTTATGATTGATAATATAATTTGCAAAATTAAAAACTAAGTGATCAAAACTGATATAGCAATGTTGCACCAAAAGCATCTCTTAAATCACAACCTATGTATACATGATCCAAACAACATGACCACATCACATGATAAATATTTGTAATAATCATGGTTATCACTATGCTAAGGATGTGCATCTCCTAATGTAAAAATATACCATATAGTCATACCACATGATGTATCCATGAGATAAACATAAATTACAACATGACATAGCAAGGAAAATAACAAAATCATGGCAAATAGATAAACATCAATATTTAAAAATAGTGAAATCACCATTTCTAATTCTTCCTATGAGCATTAAATACAATAAATGACAAAATTGAAAAATATAAATTGCAAATTACTAATACATTACTACTTGTTGGTCTTTGATACTCTCTCACATGCTCACCTAGCTACCTATGGTACAAGATATTAGCCATCTTCTCTACTTCTCTCATGTGCAAAAACTAGAGCTCTCAATTTCAATAGGGGAGGATAAAAATGAATTATTTTTACCCCCCAAGGGTGATTTTATAGCCTATTATTTGAATTTTTCACCCCTTGCCCCTATTATGTTGCATTTTTCTTCCCATGAGGCTTATGTTTGCCTTGGTGATTCATTTTTCATCCCATCTACTTTTAATTGCTCCATTTTTTAGCCTCTTTTGTTGAATCCCATGTCATTTCCTTCCCTTCAAGGGCTTGTCAACCAAAATTATTTTTTATTTCCCCACCCTTGAGGGGGAATCTTGGGCCTCATAAACATTATTTTTGGCATTTTCGTGAACCTTTTTTTGTAAATCCATAAAAATCAATGAAGTGAGAGTGAAGTTATTTCTTCTAATTGTGATCATTTTAAGCAACCTTTTTATTCTTTGAGAATCTATTACTTTGGCTAAATGTTTTTCCACACCCATTCAAAAAGGGACAAAATGTAGTCATCCAATTCTCACCACTATCATGTCAAAATTGCAAGTCAGAATGACATCTCATAGTAACACACAAATTAGACCAAAAACCACTCTAATTCATTCACACACATCACATGTAATCTCCTAAATGTCTCGATACATCCCCAATTGGGACATGGCACTATAACTATCGATATTTTGAGCCAAAAATATTAAAACATATTCTACCCTAAGGGAAACCCATTACTTTTTTTGGAAAAAGATTTAAAGTTAATAAAGAAACCTTTTTTTCAATACCTAACAAAAATCAAAGATTTGAGTGCAGTTTGCATCTTGTAAAGTTGCAAAGTGCACCCAAACCTCTGCTTCCCACTCACCCAATGCCTAGCAGAAACTAGAACTTTGGTTACACTTTGTAAATTTTCATAGTTTCAAATTTCAACTTGATTTTTGTTTTATTTTGTATGCCATACCTACAAAAATTGGAACTCTGATTATACTTTACAAAGTTACAAAGTACAACTCAATTTCTAATTTATGCCCTTCCTCCCTAACTAGTGGAGATCAGAACTTCCTCTACACTTTGAAACTTTGAAAATTTTCAAAGGGTATACAAGGTTCTAATACCCACTTTCCTCCACCAAATAACTTGATAAAAAGTGAAGATCCAAACATAAATCATAATTTTACAAACTTGAAAAATTTCCATGAAACCCCATTTTCTCGCTAACCACCACCATTCATAACATTGAATATGAGTTTTATTAATAAAATTAGGGTTTTTAAGTCATTGTTTAAAATTAAAAATTAAGGAGCTCAATGTCAAGAAGCCTATGAACTAGATGCCCAATAATGTTAAGTAAATGCCAACACCATATGTTAGTCTACCATTACCATCCTTTGTGCACAAGCATGGTATCCCTCCATTTTCCCCATGTTTTCCTTCAAATAACTATCATTATTTCTCTTTATAGAGTTATTAAATAGAATTTTAGGTTTTTATCTTGAACCTAACATCATTTCTTTTACTTGATTGCATATTCCCATTTCTTGTCTACAATTTTTAAATCTTTGTTAATAGGTTGTCTTAACTTTACCATTCATTATAAAATTCTAGGGTTTGTAAAATTGTTAAATTCAAAATATTCCCTAAAGATTCCCCATGCAAACTCTGGCAGAAACCCCTCTTTCTTTTGCAAGGTCAAACCCCACAGAGATCTAGGTTTCAAAAACACATACAAATCCCTGGTGGAGATTTTCCTTGCTCTAATAACTTCAAATCCCCATCATAAATATGACTTGATTTTGAAAACCGAAAACCCCACCAAAATTTTCATTAGACTTTGAAAGTGAAAATTACAAGTTGAAACCCTACTAGACATTTCAGTGGTAATTATACATTATATCTCTATCAAACTTTTTACCTACAATTGCAAGTCAAAACCCCACTAATTCTATAGTTGGTTTTCCCACAAATATTATTAGAATACATATTTGGAAAGGAAATGAAATTAAAAATAAAGGGATCTAGTGTCCCATCCATCTTGGACTCAAATACAAATGAGATCACCAACACATATTTAGGACATACAAACCAAGCAGATTTATGGAATATAATAAATGTTAAATTCAATAATGATTGGATTCAAAGAATTTACAATAGTGGATTTCCATAGAAAATAGCTTTCCCACTATTATTATATATCTATGAGTTGGTAATCACAATAGCAAAACACTATGATGCTGAGAAGAGGGAGGTGGTGAATGATAAAGGAGAGAGGATTTTGAATTTGGATCCTGATTTCATTAGCACCATGTTCCTAATTTTATAATATGAAAACTATTTAGATATAACCACTAAATCTTCCCAAAATTTATATCAATATAATAATGTAGCCTATCTAAGGGTATTAAATAAAATATGGCTAAAAATCTCTAGACCTACAGCGATAAGAATGTCTAAAACCCTAGCTAGAATAGACTTCAAGGATGAAGTAGGACACATTATCATACTCTTGCATAGGGTTATAGGGAGCTTGAATGCCAAGAATTATTAGTATTAAATGTACTAGTATATCTAGGTGATCCACTATTGTACAAAAGTTAGTTGTCGATTCATTTAACCTGTTAGGTGTTTACCTAGTTGTCCACATCAGTTATAGGCTTGTTACAACTAGGCATAGGTATAGACTAATCATGTGTCACTAAAAATTTATCACTCATCTATGTCATCATCAATTCACATAAGTCACAATCCTTATACACTCACCCAAAGTGCAATAGATAAAGAATTGGGGCTTGCATTGGGCTAGTTGTGCCATGGTGTAACTCATTCTTCATAGGAATTTGTCATTTACAACAATGGCATTGGAAAGTTCATTGGCATAAAATATTCTAGGTAGAGTCTAATGGTGTGTAGGCATAAATCCTATAAGGGGTTTGTTCTATAATTTCATGGGTGAAAGCCTCTAGTTCCCTTAGCTTAGCATCATTTAAGTCCATAGAGGGTTTAATGGAATACTTTAGATTTAAGGGTCATGCTTCAACTCATGCTTTAGGCACAGGTATCATCACTTGGCATGGGGTCTTTCCTATACTTAGATTATTTATATATAATATGATGACATCATCATAAATTATAGAGACACCATGAATACCCTAAATCAAAGCTTGTAACCAACATTCTTGAGATTCAGATTGAATTCATAACACTAAAATCATAGCATTCATTATGTATTTTAATAATCAAAGCTAATATATTAAACCTAAGAACATAATATATTATTTCAACCAATCTTCATATATTTAATGCTCTAAATATAGAGTACAGTTCATATTACAAAAAATAGAGTAAAAGCTTATCTAAAATACTAATGGCTCAATGGCTCACAAGCGATCTTGGGTGATACAATTAGATCCTCAAAAGTATCCAAGCTAAATATTATTCTAATGACATTCTTGACATAATATCTAGAGCCAATTATATATATCTTCACTACTCTTTTTCACATCCTCTACATATTGGTTCGAGCTTGGCTTTATATAACTTAGAAGTATCTTCATGCCAAGGTGGAGGGTACACACTGAGTGCAAAGATAGAGCCTTAGTTGATCATTACACTATCTCTATCACCTTATGCCCTTTACACTATGGATGTTATGTGTCACTTTTAAAAGAATATGCCCTTAAAAACTAGGTGCTAGATAACTGTCTGCCAGCTGGTGTTAAGTCAATGATGATTTCTCTAGTTGGCACAAAAAATGCCAAAATAGTAATCATGACAAGTGATTACCTCATGTTGAGGTATCTATTGAGTCAGTATAGATTTATACTTAGTCAAAAGAGGCCCAACATTACTCCATACAAAATTACTAATATAACCTTAGACTAGTCTTTCAATGCTCTTGGTATGCATAACTCTGACACACTCTCTTTTAGTTTAGCATTGAAGTCCTCAAAGCCCTTAATGGAAAGCTTGAGTTCTTTAATGGCATTATCTATCTCTATTGAGGTAGCATTGATCATGATCACATCTATCTTCTCTAATTCCTTCAAGAAGGCTTCAAGGTTTGCCTTAGCTTTTACAACTCCTTCATCTAGGATTTCTCCTTATTTATAGGCCTTAGTTTGTAAGGCATCAAAGAGTCCTTCCAAGATTTATTTTTGGTCTTTTATTTGGCTGCACTCTAATATACTTGTATTATATACCTATGCCATCAACTCCTCCTTCTCCCCCTTTGCCTTTTTTAGGCATGCATCTATGACTGATGCCTGATTAGAGAAGCTATAGAATATGGCATCAACATCATCTAAAACCTATTAAAGTTACATAAAGATGTCTTCTACCTCTTTTATCTTTGCATCTAGATCATGTTTTATAATGATACATGGGTCCTCCTCTTCTTATGGCATCATCTCTACCCTCAACCTTGGGAACATCTACTCTAGTAGCACACACCTTGTCAAACTTTAAGAAGTTTTAAGTGTCAACACCATCCAAGAATGATGGCTCAGATTATTTTATGCACTCAATTAGTTATTAAAATTTAAAATTCATGGCCTTTACTTCCTCTTCTACTTTGAAGCCCTAACATTATTGATGATGTTCTTCTACACTAATTTAGAGGCCATGCATGTTGGTTGACTTGACTGGGTTCATTACATGAGGGTTTATAAGAAGAGAATCATGCCCTTATTTTGGTTCCTCTATGCCTAGTATGACCTTATATAGCACCTCAAAATAATGTTCATCCATATAACTATCAAAAATGAATTATAATTTTTGGCATGTCCTTGTTGTGGTAGTTCTAAAGGGCATGCATCTATGACTGATGCCTGATTAGAGAAGCTATAGAATAGGGCATCAACATAATCTAAAACATATTAAAGTTACATAAAGATGTCTTCTACCTCTTTTATCTTTGCATCTAGATCATGTTTTATAATGATACATGGGTCCTCCTCTTCTTATGGCATCATCTCTACCCTCAACCTTGGGAACATCTACTCTAGTAACACACACCTTGTCAAACTTTAAGAAGTTTTAAGTGTCAACACCATCCAAGAATGATGGCTCAGATTATTTTATGCACTCAATTAGTTATTAAAATTTAAACTTCATGGCCTTTACTTCCTCTTCTACTTTCAACAAAATCTTCTTCTACTTTGAAGCCCTAACATTATTGATGATGTTCTTCTACACTAATTTAGAGGCCATGCATGTTGGTTGACTTGACTGGGTTCATTACATGAGGGTTTATAAGAAGAGAATCATGCCCTTATTTTGGTTCCTATATGCCTAGTATGACCTTATATATCACCTCAAAATAATGTTCATCCATATAACTATCAAAAATGAATTATAATTGTTGGCATGTCCTTGTTGTGGTAGTTCTGAAGGGCATGTACTCAAACATATAGTAATCTTCATCGGTCCACCCCTTCTCCACCTTTTCGCTTAGGCTTGTCTCAGTGCCCTCTTCCTTAGTGATGACCAACTCCATCTATTATTCTTCCTCTTCCTTGATACTAGCATTCTCTTCAACACTTCCCTCTGAGGTTCCTTCCTCTTGTTCCAATAGGGGTTCTTCCTTGGACTTGTCTCCTTGGTTCATTTATTCTTCTTCCTTGGCACTAGCTTCACCATCCTATTTATGTTAAGTTTCTTCAATTCTCTCTATTTGTTCTTTCAAGGTGCCATTATTGCCTTCCTTATCTCTAGGCATCCCTTCACTACTTGGGCATGTTTTTGGTACATATTACTCTACTGTGTTGATGGGGGTGTTAGGAACTTTTACTAATCTCTCCTCCATTGGTTTCATGCTTGTGGAAACATTTTTCTCTTCCTTTTCTTTCTTTCCCCTTTCTTCCTCAACCTTCTTTTTCTCTACCTTCCTCTTCTTTTCTAGCACTAAGGCCTTTTCTTCTTTGAACTTCATTTCATCAACCTCAACACTCTATCAATATAATCTTGTGTCATGCTAGATGCATTCATGGCCTCTCTTTTTTTTTATATCACCAATGCCATCTCTATTTCTACCTCACTATGGTCCATTTTCTTCTACAATATTCTCTTTTCCTCCTCAGTTTGTAGAAGCTATGTGGAGAGATCTTTTGATGAATCACTAGGAATTTTTATTTCCTCTCTAAGCATGGTAGTAGTGCCACCTTGGAGGGACTCCTAAAATTCTTTGGTGATGGGCTTTTCTTTCACTACTTCATCCTATAAGATGTAAACTTTCATCCCTAATTATTCTTCCTTTAGCTGTTCACGCACCTCTTGAGATTCCAATTCCTTATGCACCTCTTATACCTCCATCTACACAAAGGTTATTGTGGGAATTGAAACTAGCCCCTTAGACTTATTTTTCTTCTCCCTTTTCATGGGCAAAGAAATCCCTGGCATGAAGGTCACATGCTTCTTATTTAGTGTATATGGAGTGGCTTCATCATCAAAGGAAATATTTAATCTAATGAACTCCTATATCTCCTCAAGTGTCTTCCCTTTTTTATTTTGGGGAGACTTCTTCTATGCTACTAACACCAGCTTTATTTTATCTCTGATCTAGAGAGGAAGGTCATCATCCTTCTTAGTGTTCATGCCCTTCTTTCTCAGCTTCATCTCATAATATAGCATGTGGATGTGTTCAAGGATGACTTCCTTTTGGATGGGATGGATGTCAGTGTGATCTGAGTCATTGTTCTCATCTTTGGTAGCTTTCCCTCTTAGGTACATGTATTAGCACTGCAACCTAATTCTTTTCAAATCCATATCTTTCATTGAGACATCCAAATATTTTACATTAGGGATTCTCCTTATTGCATCCCTAAAGTACTTGGTGAAAATGTGTAGAGGAGATTTAGCCTGTCAAATCAGTTATTATCTATGAGCACTAAGCACACTACACAAGTGTTTCATAATGGTGAAGGTTTCCATTCCAAACATGTTCTCAAGGATATCTTTGGGGATGTGTCATTCCTCCTCAAATGCTTTTATATATTGGGTACACCACCCCATAACTCAATTACTTTAATTTTAGAAGAATGTAGGGGTAGTTTAAGTCTTGGTACTTCAGCACCAAGGATTCCTTTTACACCAAGAAGACCCAATGGTTGTCCTCATCGCCATCGGGCATGTTGATCTCCTCCATCACAATTAGAATTAACATTGACCCCCACCAAAAGGTCTATCATGTTGTATGACACTCAATTACATTCTTTACCATTTCTTCTTCAATGAATTTTGATATGTTAAATTTTACCCCCTATGTCATGTGGTAGGTGATGCATAGGTAGGTATTGGTGATGTCTATCCACTGACCACCAAGGTAAAGTTTTGAATTCATGAGATGCACATATACCCTCATTTCAAGTTCCTTGATGTCTTTGATTGGAAATGAAAACCCTCCCTTATAATACTCAAGGAGTTTCATAACCCTTTCAAATTCAGCATCATCTACCATCATCATGTGGATGTTTACACCAGAGTCTTGAAGCCCAATGATTCAGCTAATAAGGCTTGCTAACAATCATATGTGCTTGCCTACAAAGTACAATTTGTCCCCATGGATGTACAAGAGGAGGAAATGTGCATGTTCTTCTAGCTCTTTTAAACATGACAACTCATATAATTAAGTTATACCAATAGTTGCAAGTTTGTCTCAAATGGAGACATAAAATAATGTCATGCCTGCTTTAGTCTTGGCCCCTATATCAACCACCTAGTCTTGAATTATATATTGCACATTACTTGTGGTGTGGTGGTTTTACTCCTTTAGTCAACAGGTGTTCACAAAATATGCCTAGCTCTCTACTACCAAGACCTCTATGGGAAACTACATTTATCAGTAGGACATCTTTACAAGCACCTTCAAATCAACCTCAGTGATGCTAACTCCTAATAGATGCACTTTCTTCTTTATAGTGTTCATATCTTCTACTATTTATTCCTTCTTGTCATCATTTTATGCTTATGGTGGGATAGAACTCAAAAAAAATTTCCCCATCCTAAACTACCTTGTGTTGAAGCACGGTCTATTGACTTTACCAAAGCCTATAATTTTTGTTGGCACTCCTCAGTCACAAGATCTGTGACTTCAGCTCTTGAGCTTCACTTTTTGTTAATGACAACCTCATCATCACTTAAATTTTTTTCTACCTAGTTCTTGCACAATTCATGCCCCATACTTTTCTATAAATCTCAAAGGGAACACAATTCTTTTCTCTATCCAATTGTTCTCTTTCTATATTTTTGGGTGTTCAAGGTTTCACTCTAGTATCATTTGTTTGATTTGGATCTAGTTTAGCTCTAATTATATGCTTAATTTTTCTTAAGGTTTGTAACCTAAACCAATCAGTCTTTTTTTGCTTTATAGTCCTAATTCAGCTACCTTCTTAATTATAGGTGAGTAATGGCATGGTGACACCTAGATTTATTGAAATTGATAAAACCCATGAAATCCACAAAAATCCTATACCACATATGCATTTAATGTGGATATTTATGCCTTCACTATCACCTCAAGAAATCCTCCTAATGGTATTTTTAGTGAGGTGATGTGTAGTTCAAATAATCACTTCCTACCTCACTTTGGGTGGATGCCAGCTTGTCCTGATGATCTTTCTCACGTGTTTTGTTCACTTGGTGAAACCTTCCCCTTCCTTATGGTAACTTAGGTGCAGCACTTTACATGCACATGATCCAACCTTCATGGTTCCATATTATTTGATTGTTGTGCATTCATTTTAAGTGTGCTTTCCGTTCTTGGTCAATTTCTATGAACTTTTGTCTCTTTGCATTGGCCTGTCCTACCCCATACAAATCCCTTGTGTTGGTCCTCTAGAATTTCCTTCACCTCTTTTTATCTCTTGCACATGATCATCTTACACACCTTCTTTATATCTCTTACATAATATCATTTGGTGCATATCTCATTATTACTTAGTATAGGTCTAGCAAACTTCATGTAGATAAAAACTTAGGTGTCTAGCCTCAGGTGCTTACAAATCATCCATACTCAACTCACCTAACTAGATTTATGCATAGAAGTGGTATAATAGTTTTCTTATGAGCCTATAAGCATCACTTATTCTCTTTATAAGGACAACAACATAAAATAAAAGGAAATGTTTGGCTTGCACCAAACATCATTCAAGTCAGCATAACACAACTAACTTGTGACTAGGAAGTCAATGCTTTAATGGTATAAGCACCATTTTATTGCCTATATAGTTTCAATTTATTATTGGTGAAATTCTCAGGGAGAATTTCACCTAACAACATGTGTAGCTTGCATGCACCAATTTCCAATATGTTGTGGATAACATATGAACCTATCCACTTAATTTGTAGTTTTATTAGGTGTTTGAGGTACTTGGAGTCATAGATCAAGACCAATTCTCCTTCAATTAGTATCTTGCACTTAATATGCTTATCATGCCATAAATTTTGGTGTGCTTTCTCTATCTATTTGGTCTACCTTGCTTGGGCATGCACTTCATCCAAGTGATCTAAATCCTCCAACCTCATACTCAATGATCCTTGGTTATATAAATGACTAATACGTGTAATGTGAAATGATGGCACCATGAATTCTATTGGTAGAATCACCTATGTGCCAAACACCAATTAAAATGGTGTAGCCTTATTCATGCACTTGTAGGTTGTGTGATATGCTCATAATATAACTGATACTCAATCATCCTAGTATTTGTGACCAACATTGAATATCTTCATGAGGAAAATTCCCAATATCTTCTTGATGCCTCAATCATGCCATTCACTTATGGATGATAAGGGGTGGTCTTATGGTGTGTCACCATGTATTTTATCATTAGGATCTAAACAATTTCATTAATGAAGTGTGTGCTTTTGTCACTATTCAAACTAAGTGGGCACCCATAGTGACTTATAATGCTCTCCCATAATAATAAATGTGTTGTTTTGGTAGTTATGCATTTTTTGGTTGGTTCTACCTTGGTCCACTTGGTTAAATAGTCATTGGCCACCATAATATATCTTACACATGTGCACCTTTTTATGGGAGTAGTTGTCCCAACAAAATCAATAGCACATTTTTTGAATGGTGCCTAAGTAAGAATGTGGATGAGGGGCATCTCATCCTGGTGGTTGGGTTTCCCTATGTGATGGCATATGTCACATGCCTTGGTATAATATTTTGCATTTTGAAATAGACTTGGCCACCACAAGCTTGATTGTAATACCTTGCATGTTATTGCATCTCTAGTGCAATGGCATCCTATTATTCCCTCATGTACTTCATGTAAAATAGAGTCCCTTTCATGTTCTAAGACACATCAATGTAGGACTTCATCTTAAATTAGTTTTTATAGTTACTCATTGATAATTCAAAAATGGGTGGCATGAACTATGAGCTATTTATTCTCTTTGGTTACCATTGTCTTTGGTGAAAATCTAGATGTTAAGAAAGCAGTTATCTCTACCAAGTCCTCAGGGGTGTACTGGACATAGATTTGCACATCTAACATGTCATCCTCAATAGGCACTGATACATCACTAGAGTCAATGTAAAATAAATGGTTTGGGCCCAAATTCTATTTTCTAGGTTTGATGACAAATGAGAATTAGAATTCCTAAAACAAAACTATCCATCTACAAATGCACCTATGGAGAACATGTTTGTTCACAAGGTATTTAAATGTTTCATGGTCTATGAAGAAGATTAATGGTGTCACTAATAAGTATTACCTAATTTTTTTAGGGTGTAGACCATGGTCAGCAATTTGCACTTAGTTATTAAATAGTTCTGCTCTACTTGGGTCAATTTTTTACTTGCAAAGGAGATGGGGTGATCTATTTTGCCTTCATTAGGTTGCACCAGAATAGTGCCAATTGTAGAGCTAGATGTATCAACATGGACATGGAATGGGGTCATTCAATTGGGAAATTATATAATAGACACACTATCCAACTTGAGATTTAGAGTTTCAAAGGCATCTTCTTGTGCTACATCCCAATAGAATGGCTCATCCTTACACAAGAGATCCTCTAGTTGCATCACACTCTTTGCATGGCTCCTTATAAAAATTTTATAATATCCATAATGGCCAAGAAAGGAATGAATATCTCTTTGTGTGGAAGAAGTCTAGAGTTGAATGATTATTTCAATCTTCATGGGATCGATGAGCTGACCATATTTATAGATGATGTTCTTGAGTAAAGTGCCAAAAGGTGTCATGAATATGCACTTCTTGAGGTTCAAGGATATTTTTAACTATCATCACCTATCAAACATGAGGTGCAAGTTATCATAATGGTCTTTCATGAGCCCATACATAGTCCAATCATCAAAGTACACTTGGAGGGACTTATGAATAAAATCCTTAAATGCAATGATGACCACTCTAGAGAATATGGTTGGCACATTCTTGAACCCAAATGGCATAATGTTATAGGTGAAACAACCCCATTCTATCACAAAGGTTATTTTAGGCATGTCTTCCTCTTTAATTTGGACTTGAAGGTATCTTGAGAAACCATCAGTAAAGTATAAATTTTGCATCATGTGATGCCATCCAAGATTTCATTAGTGAATGGAATCAGGAAGGGGTCAGTGATGTAGGTAGCATTTAATAGTTGATAATCAACACAAATGTGAATACAACCATCCTTATTAATGTTAATAACTATGGAGCTCACCCATTCTAACTATTACACTAGGTAGATCACTCTTATTACTAACATACCATCAATCTCTATTTTGACCTTAGCATGAAGATCAGGGTTCATTCTATAGGGGAATTTTTTGATAGGTCACACACCATCCACCAGATTTATGCTCGTCCTTCCAAAGGATGGTTAGGTTCCCTTCATGTCTCAATAATTTTTTGGTAACAAATCTTGAAACTACTTTAGGAAATCCATAATTTATGTCAGCTTCGCATCAGACCAATATGCACCTAGAGTTGTCACCTTTGGTTCTCCCTCTAAGATGATGTCTACTTGGGTGGTTTTGAGCAATGCATGATAAGGTTCATTTCTCTCTTGATGTATGTCCTCGATTTGCCTACTCCCTTTAGTTGTTTCTATATGGAGATGAGTAGGGCCTTCTTCATTAGGGGTTATATCATCAACTTGGTGCATGAGCTTCCTCTTTCCTATCAAGGACATCTAATTGTGCACTTTATAGATATCCATATATTCATCACTCAAGTCACTATTGAGTTCCCATTCCTCAAAATAAGTTAGGAGTCCTAATAATTTCTCTCTAAACATATCTTTTAGTCACTCCTCTATGATTATAGTGTCTTCAAACACTGTCTTTTGAATTACTTGTAGTGGCTCAATCAATTATAGGTTATGTGAGGAAAATGAGAAGGTGTGCACAAATTTCTCCTTTAGGACATCCCAATTAACTATCTCATGGTGCATTTCATTGACCCCATACCAAGCTCATTCCCACATCTTCAAGGTTCTATAGAAGGCATGTACCCATAGATTCCTTGGGGCATTTATGACATAGTCAATCCATATTTCTTTGCACAAGCGTATGTGCACTATTGGGTCTGAATTATCAGAGTATGGAGAAATGTCCAAGTCCTTGTTACTTTTTTAAAACTAGTGTAGATGGTTGCTTTTACATCTTGCCATATTGGCAAGATAGGCCTTTGCACTACCAACCAATGAGTGGCATTGTTTCTCAAAGTATACCCTAGTGTACCCATTATGTCTACCTCTTTGGAGATGAACAACTCGAGGTTATGAACATATTCTTCCATAGGATTGGTCTCCTTGTATCTTAGTAATGTGGCAAGTTTACCTTTGTTCAAGTGAAATTATTTCTTCCCCTTCTTTTTGTTATAAGAGACCCATCTCTTTGAAGTGTGATCAATCTAAACCCATCCAATCCTCATAAGTTTTGGCACCTTTACACTCACTAAACAACATCTTTGACCAGTCATCTCATAAGCTTCTTCAACCCATTGATTATAAGAAATGTTAATAGTGACTAAGGCCAACTATCTATCCTCCCAAGAAAGCATTCCTTGGTCATTGGGGTTGAGAGTCTCGGAACCTTACATCATGATGTTGTAGATATAGTTGATATCATCCTCTAAATCAACACTTTATACATAGGGGGTCCTTAGTCACTTGAGAGGGGGATCACTACCCTTTCCTTGCAATTTCCAAAGGTCATATAGTGATTCTAAAAGTGCATATCAGCATTATTCATGTAGTACCATGGCCTTCCCAAGAGATTTGGATAATTATCTTATTTATCCAACTCAATTCTTAAAGTCAGTATGGAACTCAATGCCCATGATATCTATAATGGCACTTTTTATAATCCTAATTAGTTACATCTTAGATTTTCAAGCCATGAAAATTATGTGAGGGGAAAGCCTCAAGGTTGTCCTACCCATCTTATCCCATGCATTCTTTGTCTATATATTGACCTCAACACCTGTGGTAATAAGGACCTCACACACAGACCATCCATCAATGGTGGTATTCACCAAGATTTCTTGATTGTACTCCACATTCTAGGTATGCCTGACTTCTCATGCCCTTTCCATGTATGGTATAGCAACTTTAAGTAGTTTCTACCCTACATGCTCTAAAATCAAGTTCTTCAATAGGGGCATCATCCCTTCTATTTGTAAGAGGTATAAGATCTTTGTTAACTCTTGTACCTCAACCTCTTGACCATCTTGATTCTTACAAGAGGAGATAACTTTCACCTCTAGATCTTGCACCAGTTTGATCTCTCCTTATAGTTTATAAATCACACTCATAGCCTACTACAATACATCTTTTTGGTTCATAGGGTATGGGTAAAGCAAATCTTTATATTAAGTCTACATTATACACTTAGTATGACTTGGTTCCCCATATTCTAGGTGTAACTCTAGTACTAGCACAACTCACAACTTTGATTGGCTCTGTATGGGTCGATTGTTCCTTTGGAGTCCACTTCTCTACTTTAGGCTCATGCTTGATCATTATTGTACCCTTTTTTGTGTTAATCCTACCTTAGGTTAGCTTATTGTACAAGTTGGGGTATTCCTCAACCTTATGTATTCCTCAAAAATACCCACATGTTGGATGTGTAGTGTAGTTATGCTGATAGTGCTCAGTCAAACCACACTTGTAACATGATCATGATGGAAATATTCCTCCACCATATCCTCCACCTCACCCTTTAGTGCCTCTATATTCCATAGCCTATATTCTATTGGCCATATCCTTTATTTCCTTGATTATCTTTCCCCTTGATTTTTGTAGTGGCCTATCATGCACCTCTTTCCATGTTATTGTGTATCTCATCAATCACTCAATATTTAGCTATGGTATGATTGTAAATGTCACATAATTGTTAATAAATGGTTATGTTAACTTGACTAGCACATTGCAATAAAGGGCAATTGTGAACATTGTGCACCTCATAACAAACCTCATAGTTTTAAATTAATGTGCACACATTCTTTCAAGGGTAGTTGTTCCTGTTATGGCCTTATGTTTCATAATCGGTACACCATAACCCACTTTAAGTGTCTTGTGATGAACTAGTGATAATTTTATGGAGTTTTTTGGCCACAGATGGAATCTATGCCTCCATGAATGGGTCAATTTTAGTGTTTATGCTTTTGACTGCCTTAGCTCTGAGCATGGATTCAAGCGCTTTATGAGGGTCTATGAATGTCTTCATGGAAATCACTCTTCTAAATGGTACTAGAAATCCCCTAACAAACCATTACACATGCTACGAGGGGTGAATATCATAACAAATCTTGGAAATAAGAGTTTTGAATTTGGTATTGTACAAGCACATACTCTCTAATAGTCCTTGGTTAATTTCTTTGAGCACGATGATGCTCTATTGTTCAAACCTAGGTATATCAAATTTTTTCAATAATGTTTCCTTCAAAGTGTCATAATCAATCATAGCCTGGTTAGGATCAAATTTCCTATACCAAGTATGGTTATGATCAAGCATAGTTATCATGAATTGGGTTGCCTTATGTTCATATTAGGTTATACCCCAAGCAAACCATTGTAGTTCACATTTTATCACATGCTCTTCAAAATTCTCTATGTCATGATACTCTAGCAAGTGCATGGCCATCTCATAATAAATTTGTTGTGGGGGGTGTTGACATATGAGGTGCTTACCCCCTAGTACTTGTCCTAGAGGTAGTCCTCTAATGCCTCTAGCTATTGGGTTAGGTGTTGGTATTATTATTATTACTAACACCAATGATGATGAGGGCATCGTACTACTAACTTATGGCACCAAGACACTTCTTGTGGGTTGTTTCCTAGTCTGCATAGTTGATATTGGCTAAACTAGAATACTTACACTTACATTCTATGTTGTCAATCTAGCACCCAAATATCTAGAGGTATCCTCACTCAATTCTTCATAAGGAACAACTTGTTCAATCACAAAATTATAGTCTAAGTATGTAAAATGGTCAAAGTTAATATGGATAATAGGGTTAATTATCACTCTTCTTTTTTCTCATGGGAGATCTAGCACATGAACTAGTACTATAGGCTCAAAGGGGGTAGGCGTTTCTAACACATCTTCAATGGTCAAATTCTATAGGGACCTAGTACATTCTTCACTCATCAATAGTTGGGATCAATCTATGGCTTCATTATTCCTCTCTTTTCACTACTAAAATTCAATAGATCATTCTCTATGCCCTTCTCACTCACTATGAGTTCTCTCAACACTTTTAGGTTCTAGATCTTCCATCAACCTGTATCTTTTCATGTTATAAGTCTACCACCTAAGTTCTAAAGTGTCAATCTACTCATCCCCTTCCATTTTTCTTTACTTACACATCCCCTTATTCCCCATTACACTAATCATATGTAAAAGGACTTTAGCCTTCCATTTTTATGGTTTCAAATCCATAATCCACCATTAGTTTCTTAAGTTTAATGCCAAATTATTTCATAAACTTTTCTCTAATCTCATGTAAGAATCTATACTCTACTTATTTAGGTTAGGAGTAAGTTAAAACTAAGAACTCAAGCACATAATTGTTTAGCACTTTTTTCCACCATTTATCTATAGCTCTGGTCCAAGTGGCATCAAGGTTCTAAAACTTCTTTAAGTACTCCTTTATTTACTCAAGGAATTGTGTGTAGCTTCATATTTTATGGGTCACATAAGCATCCAACCATCGGTATGCATGTTTGGGTAATTCATAAAATAAGACCTCATACAAAGCATCATACAGGTTATTTTGAACCCACTTCCTTAACTTTTGTTCTTTACAAGATGAATGTTTTAGTGCAAAGCTATCTTCCACCTATTACATCCAACACTCAATGTTCTTGAGGGAGAGTCAGAGTATTGTTCTATTGCACCATTGTAGCAATAAAATTCAACACAGGTCCTGGTAATGGAACCAAAATGTTGTAGAAAATTTAGTTTTCAATTAATTAAATCTATTTGGCACTTACCTAGTTATCCAAGTTAGTTCTAGGCTTGTTATAACTAGGTGCATACATATACTAATTCTATGGTGCTCAACATATAACACTTAAATGAATTGACATCAATTCACATAAGGCATAAGCCTTATGTGCTCACCTAAAGTGCAGTAAATAAATAACTAGGGTTTGCATTGGGTTAGTTGTGTCATGGCACAACTCATTCTTCATAGGACTTTGTCATTTACAATAGAGGCATTAGCAAGTATAATTGGTGCAAGCCATTCTAGGTGGAGTCTAATGGTGTGTAGGCATAAAGCCTATATGGGGTTGGTTATATAGTTTCATGGGTGCAAGCCTCTAGTTCCCTTAGCTTAGCATCATTCAGGTGCTAAGAGGGTTTAATGGAATACTTTATATTTAATATTCATTCTTAGTCTTGTACTTTAGGCATAGGTATCAACACTTGGTGTGGTGTCTTTTTTATACATAGAGTATTTCTATATAATGTGTTAATGTCATCATAAATTATAGAGATGCCATTAATCAAAGCTTGCAACCAACATTATTGACATTCAGATTAAATTCATAACACTAAAATCATAGCATTCATTATGAATTTCAATGATAGAATCTAAGATATTAAACCCAAGAACATAATGTATTATTTCAATGAATCTTCATATAGTTAATTCTCTAATACAAAGTATAGTTCATATTGTGAAAATAGAGTAATAGCATATCTAAACTACTAATGTCTCAATCACTCATAGGAGATCTTGGGTGATACAACTAGATCCTAAAAGGTATCTAGGCTAAAGCTTATTCTAGTGGAATTCTTGACATGATATCTAGATATAATTATGCATAGCTTCACTACTCTTTTTTTCATCCTCTACATACTGGTTTGAGCTTGGCTTCATATAACTTAGAAGTATCTTCATGCTAGGGTGGAGGTGCATGACAGGTGTTGATTTGGATCCTTGGTTGATCATTCCACTAGCTCCATAACCTTATGCCCTTTCTGCTATGGACACCACATGTTACTTTCACAAGAACATGCCATTAAAAACTAAGCACCAAATAATTGCCTGCCAGTTGGTGTTAAGTCGACAATGATTCCTCCAGCTAGCATAAAATATGCCAAAATAGCAATCATGATAAGTTATTGCCTCATGTTGAGGCATCTATTAAGTTGTTGTAGATTCATAGTCAAAAAGAGGCCCAACATCCACCAAAACAAATAATACATTCACTAGGCCTAGTTAATTTCTAATTCTATCCACAAATTGTTGATGGAGGTCCAAACAATAGGCAAGTTCTATATGACATCATACTTTGTCTACATATTATTAAATGGGAGACCATTTTCCAAGATTGAACACAGTGCCTGATCAAATAAACAAGGTCTTTAACTACTACCATGACCTCACCCTTAAGGCTCGCAAATAAAATTTTAGAAGGGTCAATGATGCTTTTGTATATAACATCATAATTATGTTTGAAAAGGAGCTAAGAAGGATAATATTTTTTGATGCTACAACTATAGAGATTATAAGGTGGGGTGGATTTTCCATTTAGTTCCCCTCATATTTATATATCAGAGTGGGAGGTTTCAGCAGATGCCCCTACACCCTTCTAAGGTATGTAAGTGACAAATGGGACCTAATGTAACTTGTGAGGCAACTTGAAAAAACCCACAAGATTTTATCAAGCGAGCATAAGTCATGGATCCACTTCCCTATCAGCATAGGGAGATATACCTACCCTTCCTTATCAAAATCCAAATGTGTGGATGTTAATATGACTCAAATGACCTTGAGATCTCTTTATGTAAGGCCCTTCTATGATGTAATTAGCTATGTTACTAGTATAGTAGGTGCCACATATTCCTAAATCCATTTATATGACGATTAATAAGAAGATATGTAGGATGAAGAGGAGGTTAGACTAAGAGATTATTCAAGGATGACCCTAGAGTAGATCAAAGATTACAATATGGCACCAGTAACTAAAGACTTGAAAGATTATGAGTAGTTGGTATATAGGGTCTATAATGACAATAAAATCTACCTCCAACCTCTCCCACTACTCAGGTGGTCCATACCTAAATCCTTATCATTGATTAATAAGACCACTCAGGGTATGAAAAGAATAATAAACTAGTTGAGGAGCAAAGGGGTCAAAATAACCAAAGAGACCCTGACTATTTTAGATGGGTTAATAAAAGTGAAGGAGAAGGGTGTGGAAAAAATAGTAGAGGGTCCCAATATTGGAACCCAAGTAGACCAAATAGAAAGGGAAAATGGTGTTACATAAGTGAAATCAAAACCAAAAGGCAAAAAAGGGCTCTTTTAATAGCCAATAGATAGCAGCACAACCTATGGATCAATAAATTTCAACTTTTACAAAGGATAGCTATTATTCAATTGGTAAAAATAGTTCCCCCTCCTATCTCCACTATTCAACCAACCATAGTACTAATTCCTCCTATCACCACTACCCAATCATCTCAAACATTTACCCCTCCTATTTCCACCAGTCTATCAGTGCAAGTAATTGAACCTTTTGTTGAGAAGTGTTGTCATTGATGTTAAGGTGCATTTGGTGAAGATACATGGTGAGTGGTCCTTGTGGTATGAGCTTGTGTACTTAATGTGATAAGGAAGCCATTTGACAAGATATAATTTTAAGGCAACTTAATTTTTATTCTATTGGTTTATATCATGATTTAGGTCAGCTTAATGATTGTCAGTGTTGTCACAAAGAGGTTTGATGATCAAGTAGTGAAGAAAGGTTATAAGGATATAGGCCTAAATGATATCATGAGATCATGTTGATTAGAAATATATTATTTAAATGGTGTGATATTAATATCTAATGAGTACAAGGTAAACATTTTTGAGTATTAATCCTTGAGTATAAGGTGTCTTGAGAAGCCTAGTCATAACAAACATAACCATATCATGAGCATGTGCATGGTGAGAATGAATAGGTACATGAAAAGGTATTAAATTATTTTAGTATAATTTAAGGCATGTGATCAAGGTGTATAATCATTGAGGAGTGTTTCAAGGTTAGTTTTCAAGTTTTAAGTGCTTAAGAAGCCTAGTCATGGCACTAGTCATGGCATGCAAAGTCCTAGTGAGAAGGTTTGAGCATGGTGGATTGGTGAGATGGATGAATATATGAATAATATAATATATGGGATTTATTTAACATGTATTTGAGGTATTTAATCACTCATGAGAGTCTCAGGGTGAGCCTATAGGGGTAGGACCTTCAGACCTAGTTTGCACCTAGACCCTTTCTAGACCCTACCTGACCTAATGAAGTATCATGATATAATTTCAAGGAATATGAAGGATGTATGGAAATATTTAAGCATTATATATGCTTATTTATCATTTTATTTAGGTTTAAATTTCATGTAAAGAGTCATAAAGGTCAATTTTAATGCCTAATGTAGTTTGCAGGTCAATGTCTAAGCAAGCAAAAAGAGAGAGTATGGCTTAATGGGGTATGAAGTTATATTTACAAGGAAATTATGGATATGAAATTATTTTTAGAGGTATGATATGTTTTTTCAATCATTTTCACAAATTTTTAGGTCATGGTTTGCAATAAAAGGCATGAAAAGTGATTTTGAGGCCTCTTGAGTACATACAATGAAGGTATGCAAACCTGAGAAGGAATTTTATGTGTTAATTGGCATATGTAACCTATAAATAAGAACCTAATATATTCATGGTATATTTTTAAGGATCATAGATCAAAATTCTAGGCATTGTTTTTTGGATTGAGGGGTTATGTTGTATGAATAATCATTAACAGTTTAAGTGTGTTTAAATCCTCTGAGAACCCTAATAATGACCCAATGTTGAAGATATGATTTAAAAGTGACCAAAATGGATTATTATTATAATTAAATATATTATAGGTTGTATTAAACTCACCCAATCACCTTTAGGTATGATTTAGTTATCAAGGGTATGCAAAGACCCTACATGAAAGTGCACATTTCTCAAAAATTTGTTGTAGTAATCAAAGTTGACCAAGTAAAAGTTTGAAAATAAATGGAGTTTGAAGTTTTAGACTCATATTTTATGTCATTTGTGATTTATTAATTGGTTCTTTCCCTTAAATGTGCTAAACTAGTCATCCAAGTTAGCTAGTCACTAACAGGCCTAATGGTGGAAATAGTGAGAAACCCAGGCATCAGTGAGAAGATGATTAGGAATGTGTTATCATGAAATAGGGATGAAACAAAGTGCATGGATAAATTATTTAGGAATTGTAAGGCATGTTCATGTGTGGTATAATTTTTATATTTTAGTGGTTATATTGAAAATTTTGCTCATAATTTTACTTGTCTGGCTCAGTATGGTCTATGTATAGTGAGGTTATGAGATTGGTATGCAAGACTATTTCCATTTGACCATATTATATTTATATCTAATAATGGTATAATCATATCATAATATCATCCACATGAATTATAACTATTTTTAAATGGTCATACATGGGTTAAAGGTCATCACCATGATTGTGCTTTAAGGCAAACTGGCAGTTTTAGGTAAGCAAGTTATAGTGATGATTTTGAGGCTATATGATCTAATTTTATGTATATAATGAATATGGTTTTATTTTTTATGACTTTAAATTATTTATTATGCTTTTTTAAAATATTAGAATTCAGTGAAAGTGGTTGAAACATTGAATCCAAAATGGCTTATCTAGTTCTAATCTGACTATGTGTAGTGAGGTCAAAAGATTGGTCTGCAAGACTAATATTTGACATTAGAACTTGTTGATTTTGTATCTAAGAGTGATATATATATATATATATATATATATATATATATATATATATATTTAAAAGGATATTTTTAAATTATTAGTGCTCATGGGAAGTGTTCTTTCAGACATTAAAGATCAATTTGTTTATGATTGGGTTTTGGAGTGTGATAGTAGTTCTAAATTGACTATTTGTAGATAAGTGTTTGAGTCCTTTTGTCTTGTGTAATGAAGTACAATTCACTTGGTTAAGTTGTTGAGGTATTTAATAATATACGTATAGGTTTTATTTCTATGTTTGTTTATCTAATTGGTGTTTTATCTCTAGTAGTTCAAGACATAATTTCTGTGTATGCACAAGCTTAATTGTGAACATTACTAATGACATGATTCAAGTGGTGGTTGGAGATAAAATGTTTCATAGACCTAAGATGAGCTTATTATGGGTCTATTTGAGTGGCATATGAAGTGTTCCTTTCATGTGTGGAGTTTGTAAGTATTATAAAGAGATCAAAGGGTAACATTCTTGGCCCAATGATTGTCATTGCACCAAAAGGTTGACCTTTTGGTACAATGGCAATTATTGGGCCCAAAAACATGTGCTAATGAAGGCCTAATTAAATTAGGTCTCATTAAGGCCTAAAAAGAGGTTTTGGTATTTTATGTCATGTATAACCTATTATAATTATTGATACATGTATTAAATGTTTGATAACACCTATTTTAAGGGTGATTGAAGTGTGTAAGTGTATATGATCAACCAAGAGGTATATGAACAAAAGGCTTGTATATATACAAGGCATTTTTAGGCCTATTAGTGTGTGTGCGTATGTGTATGTGAATTTGAATGAAATGGTCTAAATTTGAGTATAAAGAGGTCTTTTATAGCATCATACAATTGTATAAGATCATTCATGATGATATAATAGTGTGTTTTCATATGAATATCAATTTCATATGACCTAATCAAGTCAAGAAGAGGGCTAGTTGAGCGAATAAGGCCAGAAGGTAATTTGAGAGGAATCAAAGGGTGAAGAGCTAAAGAGGTGGTCATCATCAGCTAGTTAAGCAACAAGGTGTTCTAAAGGTGATCAAAACAATTATGTGGCTAATTTTTTGTTGAGTCATCTAGGGGGTTGGTGTCTCCTTGCAAGTTGGTACTTGTTAAAGACTAGTTGAGTTGGTGTTTAGCTAGTTGGGATTGGTACTCCATGTGAATTTGGTACTTCATTAAATTTGGTATGTGTCTTATAATACTATAGTCCATTTACATATATCAATGGGTTTCTTCCCCTCAAAGTTTTCCCACATATATGATGTGTTCATATGTTTCATGCTTATGTGGATAGGTGTTTATGCTTGTTAGATCTATATGTTTGCTTGAATGGTTCATGATTGCTTAAGTAAAATTGATAAGAAATTTTTTGAAGACAAATTCACCCCCCCTCTCAATCATTTTTCTTTAAATATTTGGTATCATATCAGGTCCCTTGAAGTAGGCATAATATCCTAAAGGATATCCTAGAAGCAAAGATGGATAGCCAGTAAGCACAAGGTGGTTTGTCTACTAGTAAGGCTTCATTATTAAATGGGACTAATTATGCCTTTTGTAGCATCATAATGAGGGCATATATTATGTCAATGGGTCATGACATATGGATTTTAGTTTTTGATGGATATACTCTACCTCATATACCACCAACTAATGCAATAGGCAAGACAGAAAGTGAGAGCAATTCTAAGGCAATGAATGTTATTTTATGTGGCCTATTAGAGGTAGAGTTTGTGAAGGTGGTGCACTATGAGTTATCCAAGGTTATATGGGATAAATTGAAAACTATTTATTAAGGAGACACTAAGGTGAAGATGGCCAAGTTACAAACCCATAGAAGATAGTTTAAAATTTTGAAGATGAAAGAAGAGGAAACCATTGCATCCTACCTGTTGATGAAGTTATCACTACCATTAGAGGATTGGAAAAATAAGTAAAAGTGTCTAAAATTATTCAAAAGGTATTGATATTACTAAATCCTAAGTTTTATTCTAAGGTATTTGTAGTAAAAGAGATGTAAAATTTAGACAAGATTGAAATGGATGGGCTTAATGGCATCTTGACTACCTATGAGATGAGAATAAATAAAGGAAGGCCTCCCAAGAATCAAGTAGCATTCAAAGCTAATAAAAATTAAAAATAAAATACAAGAAGGTCAAGGATGAGGAACGCTCATATATTGAATATGATCAATTGATATCCATGTTTACTCGAAAGTTGAGGTTTGGATGTAGTAAGTACAAAGGTAAGTTGCCTTTCAAATGTTTCAATTATGGTAAGATTAGTCACCTTGAATCCAAGTGTCCTAACAAGGATAAAATTGAGCATGATGAATAACATGATGAACATCATGGAGAAGATAGGAAGGTATATAATCTTGACAAGAATAAGAAAGATTTCAGGAAGTATGAAGGTAGGAAAGGGTCATTCAAGAACAAGAGAAGTTTCTACACCAAAGAAAACAATAACTCATCTGATGTAAGTGACATGAGTACATCTGATAGTGATGATGGCAATAATGAACCTAAACATGACAATAATAAAACCTCATTCATGACAATAGAAATATACAATGAGGGTTACTCAAATGGGAAAGGCCTTATGGTTTATGAAGAATCAGATGAAGAAGAAGCTGAAGTGAACCTTGAAGTAGAATTAGTGAATTCTCTAGAGGATTTGAAGTTCCAAAGAAAGAATAATCACAAACTAAGATAATTATTTAAGGACTATAAAGAGTATATTGGTTTATTTGAGGAGAGATTAACACATCCAAGGAGTATGATGAGATCATCAATTAGATTGAAGCACAAATAGAGATAGCCATTACAAGCCTAGAGGCTAAATAGGAAGATTGAACCAGGTATGGAACTAAAATAAAATCCTTGAAAATTGAGTTGGATCAATCATATAGTAATTTGAAGACCTTTTTGAAGTTTGAAAAGAGTAATAATGCTCTAGATAACATCTTGAGTAGCTAGAAGTATAAAAGTGATAAAATAGGTCTTAGTTTCAAAGAAGACCAAAATGAGGAAGCTCAAGTCAAGTAAAAATCTAATGAATACAAGAATCTATAAATGAAAATACCAATCAAACAACCTAATGCTATGTGTTATGTTAATCCATTCAATGGTTACTATTATGCATACAATCAGTTTGGTCATATAGCAAGAGAGTGTGGAAGACTCTCTTAAAATAAATATTCATGGGATTATAAAAGGAATCATCAATCAAGAGGTATGTATAAGGTTGTTTTCTATAGCTATCATAATATGGGACACATTTCAATATTTTGTACTAATAAAAATAGAAAGCCTTCAAGTCAAAATAAGAGGTTTGAAGCTCCTAGAATTCAAGAGAGAAAGCAAATGAATGTATAGAAAATAAAGATAGTAAAGGTGATTCATGATCAGTCTAGAAGCTCAAATACCTAATTTTTATGGTAGAGTATATTTTATGTGAGAAATCAAGTCAAGAATAACCTAGCCAAAAATAACCTCCAATTAGGATTTTGACCAATTTCTACCTAAAGTGCACAATTTAGACTAAAAACACTATAATGCATTAAATGAGTTGAAATTGACATATTCAAGTGATGATTTTAGTTAGAGTATACTTAAATGAGGTAGTTTAATTTATGGACCAGCTAACTTTGATCAAATCATTCTGAGTCAAAATGCCAATTTTGCACTTGGGTGCCCTAGATTACTCTTTTCTATCAAATCTCTTGCACAAGACACGTGCCTCTGTTATTTATTGTTGATAACATCTTAAATGGAATAATGGATCTAAATCATCTGACATTGAATTCCAATTCCAATCTAGTCAAAATTTGGACCAATAACAAAGCATTCTGATTAATTTGAGTAATTTGTGCACAAAGTGCTTAATCATGATTAAGAGCTAGTTAAACCAAATTATAGCCTAATTAATAATTCCATGGAAACTTGTTGAATACTAATTTTTAGAAATGAATATTGAATATCTACATCATTTTTTGACCTCATTTCTTAAGAAGACATCCCTAGGCCATAAATGCCACAAATATCAAGATTCATGCCTCCCATGCCTCATCAATGCCCTCCATGCCTCTTAATTTTCCCTCTATCCCAAATATTGATGAGCCTATTTATTAATTTTAATTGAAAAATTATATTAATCCTTAGCCACACATATCAATCTTGAGATGGATGGTTTAGGTTGATTTTGATCAATCTCAAAAATCTATAAATAGGAGGCCTTAACACATGAATTTTAAAGGTCTTGATAATGCAAAGTTATAATGCACAAATGATTTCAAAAGCTATTGTAATTAGTGTGACCATGCAAAATTTATTCCAAGCCAATCCAATCTAAAGACAAAGGTTCCAAGAGGATGTGGAGGATAGTCAAGCTCCATTACAATAGACTTCATGAGCACAAATCGAGCAAGCCACTACTACAAAAGAATTTGAAGCAGCCAAAGAAGGTGAAGGATTCTTGGTTTTCCTTAATTTTTAGTTGTGTTTGTCACTTTTTTTGTTATTAATCTCACACTAGTAACTATACATGAAGGTGTTAGTTTAGTGTGTTTTTAATTTGATTTTATCCACTAACACAATATTAATCTCCCTTTCTTAGTCAAATTCCTAGTTCACATAATGGCACACTCGATGGGACTAGAATAGCTTCAAAAAATTGATCACAATACTTCTTCAATCAACTCACTTACCTTTTTTATGTATAATCTTGGAGTGGGAGGCTTAAAAGAGTGAAAAAATTAAATAAACACATTTTTTGTAAGTGGCAGGTTTGACTGGACACAGTCACGAGATTATCCTACAACTCATGGTACTGTCATTCAAAATCACAATATTGTGCTTAATCATTTTTTATTTTTAGACTAACTTTGTGTTTTTGTGTAGGGTTAACAATATTTCTACTTTAGAAGTCATGGGATTACTCTACGACTCATGGGGTTGCTTTATCAAGTCATGATATTATCTAAGTATTAGCAGTTAAGTGACAATACCATAACTTTTAAAGTGGTAGGATTATCCTGATACGAGCGATATCATCAAACTGAGTCACATTATTGTGACCAAACCATCTATAGTTTACAATATCACAACATTTAAAGTTGTGATATTTTCTTGCAAGTAGTGGGATTATCATTCAGACTCATGGTATTGTGACTAAATGATTAGTGGTTAGCTATAATACTGCAACTCTTAAAGTTGCAAGATTATTCTACAAGTAGTGAGATTTCTCTATCAAGTAGTGGTATTATACCATTGTGTCAACCCAAAAGCTCATTTTTCTAAGTTGATTATTTCATCTTTAAAAATACTTCAAAGCTAAACCACTTGCTAACATTTTTCTTGTAGGACCAACTTGGAAAATTGCTAAAACATGTTTAAATCATCTTTTGTATACTTTAAAATGAACTAGGAACATTATTTTGGTGCTTAATATAACATTTAGGTGCTTAATTAAGTTTTTAACATTAGTTTTTAAAGTTTACAATTTTAAGACCAAGAGGTCAAATGAACACCACCAAATCTTTCATTTAGGCTTAAAATCGAACACACTTGTCAATTTTGTTTTCATTGTTTCAATTAGCACTTTGTTTTCATAAAATACAAGGATTTTTCATGTATGTTCTTCCATTTGTCCCCTTTAGGGAACCCTTGGAATCAAAAGTGATTTTATTATTTGTAAATTGCCTATTCCAAGGAATTGAAAGAACATCATCTAAAGCACTCCCCAAAAACTCACAAAAGTATTGGGTGACCTTGACAATAACCCTAAAGTCTATCTATTTTATGTTTTCTCTATTTTCATGTAAACTTGGCTTGTGAAGGGGACGTCATTACCTCCCACAAGTTCTTTAGGGAATATTTTACCTAAGGTTTCACCTCTCGACACCAACTTTATTTGGCTCCATATTGGAGTTTCACATGAGACATAATGGCACTTTAGACATCGCAGTACACTAAGCGAACAACAGGATGTAGTGGTTTCAAAAAAGACTAGACCTTTTTGCAACAAGCCAAGTGATATGGACCCAAAATTTGTGCTTTTATTTTACTTTGTTTGATGTGAAATTCATTTTGTAATTGATTCCCCTAGAACATTCAGAAACTTGAAGATCTTAGACAAATCCCCACTTGTCATGAAAGTATTGTTGGTGTAGGGTGAACCTCAAGGTCTATGTCATAGTACTATCAATTGAGAGAAGGGGGTGTAAAAACCCTACTATATAATGTGCATTTACTTTTGGATGAACACTTAAAATCCTCTCAAAATGATGTATATTGATAGATTCTAACAATACCAAGTGACCTTGTCAGTTTAGGATCTAAGAGTGAGTAATTAGTTGGTTTTATCCTAGATTAATATCTTGTTTAGAGTCAAAACTTGGTGTAAATAAATGATGCAAACCAAACACATCATCCCCAAAATTTAAAAGTTGTTTAAGTCCTTCATTTATAATCTAAATTTTAAATTTCACCTTTATAAGTTCATAGGGTTGATGTGTTAATTGGGTTCACCATTTCCACTAAACTTGAGGGAACTTAGGTTCAATTTTCAATTTGGGTTCAAGGTCGTTTAAGACACTTTCACCACTTGATAGACTTAAGTCATTTTGTGTTAAACACTTGCACTTTGAGTCTATGTGCCACAACCCTTTGAGTCAAGAAAGGTAGTGTTATTCTTGTGAAAAACTATCTTTTCCTTATATATTTTTTAAAACAAGCATTTCTTCACATCTTTTGGGTAGTCTACCACTGTTACGCTACCCAAAACATTTCAGATATTGTTTCATAGGCCCTCTTGCATAGAGTTCAAATTTATTCCTACATTTTTTAAAAATAATCTGAGTATACATTTATGAACCTTTGTCTAGCACAGTTACATTATTCATTTTTTGTCTAGCTTATTTGTCAAAAGAACCAAGTTTTATACCATTATTTGTGAGAAAATAAACTATCTCTAAAGTGCTTTTTTTCATACCTTATACCTATTTGATCAAGTCCATGTCCAAGAATCAAATGCCTAGTGTTTATTAGAAGTGTTTCAAATATTTTAGATTAAAACTTTCATCTATTTTAAAGTTTAGCTTTTGACATTGTTTGGCCAAGATTCCTAGCGCATGCCTTGTTTGAGCCTAGTTTTTAACGCCACATTTTAGCCAAAATACCTAGCAACTTTTAATTTCCTAGATTAGACTGATTTGAAACACTTCAACCTTAGCATTTGGCATTTTGATTTTTGGTTCATTCACTAAATTTTTTTGTGTAAGACATGTAATGTTAGACACTTAACGTTAGCTTGAATTATCACAAATCTTTGCATAAACCTTTTGATCCTTTTAACGAATCTAGACCAAGTTTTAACATCAGCTTTTAGGCATTGAGTTTTTAGAACTATCTTCCCTTTCTATTGCAAAAACATTTACTATGGATCTCAACATGTATTCCTATACTCATAGTGGACTCATATAAAATTCAAGGATTAGTAATGTGGTTGCACAAGAATAAATGGTACAAGACCCTTATGCAAATAATATTGCTTATGAGATAGATCCGTATCCCTCTTATAATACTCAATTAGGGGCACAAAGCCAAGATCTATTGGATAACTATTTGTTTAGTACACCACCTTATTCAAAATAAAACCAAGAACAAATTTCACAATACCTAGCTACAATACCCACGGATGATGAACCAGTTCTTCAAAAGTCATGCTCTACTAATACACCTTCCACATATGATCCATTTTTATTTGAGTGTCATTTATTGGAGAAAAAATATGAGATCTTGGTTAGAGCCATAGAGGCAGGGGCCAAGTTTTTATCAGACTTCCCCCATGAGAATTTACCAAGCCTAGTAAGAATACCCCACAACATAATTTACAATCAACAGGCTTCTTCTAGCAATCCTTTGGATCTAGTCCAAACAACATATTAGGACCCTAATTTGCCTAATAGAGGTAGAAACCTCAAGGAAGACCACTTTAACCAAATGTAGATGGCATATCAAATCTACCTAAATCTAGCATGCAATTTCAATCAAATGACCATGGTGAGCAAACCTCTTATTGACTTCATTCCTTCAATAAGAGTTTTGATAGAGTTAATTGGTCAAGACAATTAGGGTTTAAACCCATTTGTGTAAAACACTTTGGTAGATAATTTTTTGTATATGCCCATTATTGAAGAAGTATCTTCTACTTCTATACATAATAATAAGCAAAATATAGTGGACAATATGCAAATAATGTCCAATCCAAATCAAAGTGGTACTAACGCACAAACAACTAGTCAACAACATGTGCCTGTAGTTAATACCATGAGTGGACCATCATACCAGGGAGTAGGAGTTTCTACATCCCAACCTCAACTAGTTGCTTCATCAACTATGCAACTAATAGGATTAAGTAGTTAAATAACACCCAATGTTATAGCTCAACAATAGAATGTGATGAATCCTACTCCTCCTCAACAAGGGATGAGTAGTATTCCTCAATAGTAGGCATAATCTAATGTACCAAAATAATAGAGCTTGAATATATTACCACCTCAACAAGGGGAAACTAATGTTCCACCTCATTAGGTAGTGGAAAATACACCTCTTTAGTTGTAGACCAGTGTACCAATCCAAAATCAAACGATGACTAACCAACAATGTGTAAATATTGGTCAATGATAGATGCCAAATCTTCAACATGCTTTCACTTCCCAACAAGGATTTTTGTAATAAGGAGGCTCTCATGTTTCTCAAGTACCTACTAGATAATAATCGATTCAAAATGTGCTACAAGTTTAGAGATAGGGTCTTGGTCTACAAGTTCCCACTCAACAGTAAGGTTTGATTAGTCAGTAACATGTCCCTTTTCAACCATAGCAGGCATAGTATAGTTATATTCCTCCATCCCAACCATAAAATCCTCCAAGTAAAACCTTCATAGCCAACCCAAACTAGAATATCGCATAACCAAATGTGAAATTTCAAGTAAATCCTAATCTATGTATGCATATTCTTGATCCATTTCCCAACCAAACCAATATACCACAACAAATATATCCACATACCCTACTTAAAGTGTCCCACTTGTGTCCTCCCAACCATCTATCCAAACCAATATTCTCCCTCAAATCAATGTTCCTCCCAGTTTCCTATCCCAAGAATTGCAATAGATAAAGGATTTAATTACTACCATTCAAGCTGGAAAATAGACTAAAATTTTTAAGATTGGATAATGTGTGTTCTTATCCACTTAACATTAAGTAATTGCATATACCATTTCCTCCAAGATATGAACCATAAAAACTCAACAAATACAAAGGGAAAGGTGACCCTAAGGCCCATTTAATCAAGTTCTTTGTCACATGTCAACTAGTGGCATATAGTGTTATATACCTTCTGTTGTTGTTTCCAAGGAGCTTGGCTAGACAAGCCTTGGAGTGGTTTTTAAAATTGCCTAGGAATTCAATAATATATTTTGATGATATTTTCTAATAAGATTGTACAACACTTTTCCTATAATCTCAAACATGATATTTCATTGATTGACTTAACACAAGCAAAACAAAAGAATGGTGAGAGTTTTGCAAGTTATCTACAGTGATGGAGAGCCCTTACAAGCTGAGTCACCCATAATTTAATAGATAAACAATTAGATGTGTTTACTAAAAATTTGCATAATGAGATAGCTTATCATCTAGAACTACAATGTGCACATACTTTCAAGGAGATCATCGACAAAGGCTTGTTGATTGAGTGAGCCCTTATTAATAAAGGGATCATCAAGCTTATATCAACTAATCAGAATCAAGGTACCAATCAGGGAAGTGGCCAAAACCAACATCCAATCCAATGTTGTAAGCATAACAACTAAGACCTATGCAACAAATGCAGCAACCTGTACCATTACAAACCCCTCCTCCAAGGAGAATTATGCCTATGCATTGTGTCTTTAGTGACCTAGGAGAGCCTATTGAATCTATATTTTTCAAACTTGACACTGTTAATATGATTAGTTTGTATATACCAAAACATTATCTACAAGGCATTCCTTATCCTGATTGGTACCATGAAAATGAATTTTGTGAATATCATTGAGTCAATAGGCACAATCTATGAAGATGTGTGCAAATCAACCAGTTGATTGAGAATATGTTAGAGAATGGAGAAATAACATTAGATAATGGTGCTTCCACTTCTAATCAAACTCTTTGTATTTATCAAAACCCCTTTCCACAACATAAAAATCAATAATAACATAACACATAGTAGCAACAAAACAATCAGCAACAACATAACACCTGGCACCAATAAAATAACTAGCAACAATAACAATACCGATCGATGTAATAACAAAATCAATAGTATCAAAATCAAAGGCCAAACTAGAAAAATCAATAATAGAACCCAAAACATCAGAATAATGGACACAACCAAGGTCAGGATGGTAAAAACCAAACAAACTTACCATGCAGTTGCACATGACTAAAATAGGGTTGTAGGTCATATTATAGGAGATAGTGTTAATACCATCTCCAATAATCCTAAACTAAGTAATAATCAATCTAGAACATTTTTAAACAATACCACTCAATAAAATTACATGGATAATCCTTCTTTGACCTAGGACTACACATAAGTAAACCAAAAAATTAGGACTCCCACTTTTGAACCATATACTGATAACTCACCTTTGCCATGTGACCACATACAAGTGCATCGACAACCGAGACTTGTCCTATCTAGTCCCACACCATTCCTAACATTTATTAGAAATTATGGTCTAGCATTTAATCTTAATTGTGTAATCACAACTTAGATGTCAAAGATTACTATCCCAAGTCCACAACCATCTTCCACTTTGCCTGTTATCCAACCAACCGTTCAGTCTTGGAATAAATAATTTACCATTGACCAAGAAAAGAAGTTTGATATTATGGAATAATTACAAAAGACACTAGCACAAATTTCTATTTTATATTTGTTGCAAACATCAATAATCCACAAGAACATTTTGAATGAGTTTTTAGCCCAATCCACTATTTCTAGTGACATATCCCTTGATAAATTTCAAGCTTTGGCTGGATACCTAGCTCCATCCCAACAAGTCACATTCAACCAAAGTGATATGTCTTCCCTTGGCCCACTCCATAATAATCCATTGTACATACAATTTTATATAAAGTGGCATAAATTTAAATGTGTCCTTATAAATAATGGATCAAGCCTCAACATAGTGTCTCTAAAGCTCATCAAACTTCTTGGGTACACAATGGCAGATCTCCAACTAGAAATGATAACTATTAAATCCTGTGATAATCAGGAAAGAGAATCACAAGGCACCATTATCTTACCAATTATCATTGGGCCTTTAACCCATGATACACTTTTATATATGCTTGATCTTGAGTTGTCATATAATATGCTTCTAGGTAGGCCTTGGTTACATGAGATTCATGGATTCCCATCAATGTTGCACCAATGTATCAAGTTCTCTCACTCAAGGATGGAAGTGAATATTCTAGGAGATTTACACCCATATGAACACTACAAACATATTGAGGCCTAGTTTAAAATCAAAATTACTAATATAGCATGAATCTAAATTCCAAGCAGGATAAAGGAAAGGCCATACTTATTGATCCTCCACAAGATAATTTCATAGATC
The DNA here is from genome assembly GCA_037957365.1 of Torreya grandis. Taxonomy (NCBI): domain Eukaryota; kingdom Viridiplantae; phylum Streptophyta; class Pinopsida; order Cupressales; family Taxaceae; genus Torreya; species Torreya grandis. The sequence continues at coordinate 1,207,877 of JARHVA010001359.1, forward strand.
CTAATACCTTGGATTCCTTTTCCCACATGCCACCTCCTGAAGCTTCCAATAATTTTACCATTTTAGCTAATATCCTAAGGGAGTATGTGACCCATGATACCTTCCAAATTTCTAATCTTCCTCAAAATCTAAAGACCTTTGGATGACCTAAAGTTATCCCATGTATGCATTGGCAACAAAAAAATGAAGATAAAAGACATGTCATGTTTGTACCAGCATCTAGCCTAGAACCAAACCCTCTTAAATGGGATAAATCATGGTTGTACAATAAAAACCAATATGATTATTATAAAAGTGCAAAGTATCCTATTCCCAATAGGATCACAGAGCATTAAGATTATGAAGGAAGAGGCCTCAGACCGAATCAACAAGGAATCATTGAGCTGATTTCTATGACTAAGTACAAAAGACCCTATGGACTTGAATTTAAACTACCTGGGGATGATACCACATATCTTATTCAAATTCCATCACCAGCAACTAGTGATGATGATGCTAACATCCTGATTCAATCCCAATCATATCTGAAACAGAGTAATTAACCATGAAAGAATTTTAACCTTTATTAGTTCAAATGAGCATTTCCCTACTAGTAGGTTGTTCTAATTCATCATTACCCTCTATGTTAATTTATCATAATCCTCAACAAATTTTATCATATTTTCCATAATCAGGGTCTAATAATTATAACCACCTACGGGTAAATCATTACACACCATCCCACGTGCATTTCTCAATGATTATAACCACCTTTGGGAAAATCATTATGTTGTAACCACTTTACATTTTTTGTCCATACAAGGGCACATTGTTATCTTGTTTATCTATCCTAACTAGGGTAGCTCAATCTTCTACATGATTATAACTGCCTTTGGGCAAATCATTGTGTTATCATACCACATCACCACTATCATGGTATAATGCTTATAACTGCCTTTGGGCAAACCATTGTACATCATCTCATTTGCATTCTCAATGATTCTGCCTACTTTTTCAATATCATTGTGTTATCCTCCCATCATTTTCCTTTTTTTTGGTCCCCTCATCTCCATTCTTTCTTTTGAGGGACTGCTTGTCAACCTTTCTTTGTGCCAACCATTCTTTTGAGGGGGCATCATACAGTTAGTTTATCAGCATTGCATTTATAGGCATACAAGACCATTTCATTCTTTGAGAAGATGTTACTATGATTATATCTTGTAATGCCTTCCAAAATAGGGGAAAACTATAGACACCTAAATCTATCCACCAATAACCTCTAATCAGGCTTTTGACCAATTTCCACCTAAGGTGCACAATTCGGCCTAAAAATACTATAATGCATTAAATGAGTTGAAATTGATATTTTTAAGTGCCAATTTTGGCTAGGGTATCCTTAAATCAGGTAGTGTAATTTATGGGTCAGCTAACTTTGATCAAATCATTCTAAGTCAAAATGTTGATTTTGCACCTAGGTGCCCTAGATTGCTCTTTTCTATCAAATCTCTTGCACAAGACACATGCCTTTATTATTTATTGTTGATAACATCCTAAATGGGATAATGGATCAAATACATCTGACATTGACTTCTAATTCCAATGCAGTTAAATTTTACATTAATAACAAGGCATTTTGATCAATTTGATTAATTTATGCGCAAAGTGCTTAATCATGCTTAAGAGCTAGTTAAAACAAATTAGAGCCTAATTAAGAATTCCATGGAAACTTGTTTAATACTAATTTTTAAAAATAAATATTGAATATATGCATCATCAGGTGACCTCATTTCTTGGGAAGATGTCCCTAATCCATAAATACCACAAATATCAGGATTCATGCCTCATATGCCTCATCAATGCCCTCCATACCTCTTAATTGCCCCTTTATCCCAAATATTGATGAGCCTATTTATTAATTTGAATTGAAAAAATAGATTAATTCTTAGCCACACATCTCAATCTTGAGATGGATGGTTCAGGTTATTTCTGATCAATCTCAAAAATCTATAAATAGGAGGGCTTACCACATGAATTTTAAATGTCTTGATAATATAAAGTTATAATGCACAAATGATTCCAAAAGCTATTACAATTAGTGTTACCATGTGAAATTGATTCCAAGCCAAGCCAAGACAAAGTCAAAGGTGCCAAGAGGAGGTGGCGGATAGTCAAGCTCCATTTAAATAGACTTCATGAGCACAAACTGATCAATCCACTACTACAAAATCATTTAGATCATCCAAGGAAGGTGAAGGATTATTGTTTTTCCTTACTTTTTAGTTGTGTTTATCATTTGCTTTTGTTATTAAGTTCACTTTAGTAACTAGGCATGAAGGTGTTAGTTTAGTGCATTTTTTATTTGATTTCATCAACTAACACAATACTAATCTCCCCTTATTATTCAAATTTCTAGTTCATAGTAAGTGTTCCTTTAGGCATTCAATATCAATTTGTTCATGAATGGGTTTTGGAGTGTTATGGCAGTTCTGAGTGGACTATTTGTATAAAAGTGTTTGAGTCCTTTTTCCATATGTAATGAAGTATAATGCACTTGGTTAATTTATTTAGGTCTTTAATATTATGTGTATATGTTTTATTTCCATGGTTGTTTATCTAATTGATGTTTTATCTTTAGTAGTTCAAGACAGACTTTCTAGATATGCATAGGCCTAATTGTGAACATTACTAATGGCATGCTTTAAGTTGTGGTTGGAGTTAAAAGGTGTCACAGACCTAATATGAGCTTAGTAGGATTCTATTTTATTGAAATATGAAGTTTTCCTATTGTGTGTGGAGTTTATAAGTATTCTAAGGAAATCAAAGGGTAACGTGTGCTAGTGAAGGCCTAATTGAATTAGGTCTCTTTAAGGCATAAAAAGAGGTTTTGGTAATTTATGTCATGGAAGACCTATTGTAATGATTTATGCATGTATGAAATGTGTGATAACACCTATTTTAAGGGTGATTAAAGTGTGCAAGTGTATATGGATGACCAAGAGGTATACGATCAAGAGGCTTGTATATATACAAGGCAATTTTAGGCCTATTGGTGTGTGTGTGTGTGTGAATGCAAATGAAATAGTATATATTTAGTAGAAGGAGGTATTTTAGACCATCAAAGGAGTGTATAGGATCAGTCATGATGATATAATAGTGTGTTTGTATATGAATATCAAGGTCATATGACCTAATCAAGTCAAGAAGAGGGCTAATTAAGTGAAGAAGCCTAGAAGGAGGTTTGAGAGGAATAAGAGGGTGAAGATTTGAAGAGGTGGTCATCATAAATTTATTAATAAATAAGGTGTTATAAAGGTGATCAAAAAAATCAAGTGTCTTAGTTGGTTCTGAATCATCTAGGGGGTTGGTTCCTCCTTGAAAGTTGGTGCTTGTTAAAGCCTAGCTGAGTTAGTGCTTAGTTAGTTGGGGTTGGTGATCCATGTAAAGTTGATGATTCACTAAATTTGGTGTTTGTATTATAGGATTGTAGTCCATTTGTATATATCAGTGGGTTTTCTTTCCCTTGATTATTTCCCACATATGTGATGTGTTCATGTGTTTCATGATCTTATGGATAGGTGCATATGCTTGCTAGATCTATATGCTTGCTTGAATGGTTCATGATCACTTAATTAAAATTGATAATAAATTTTTTAAAGACTAATTCACCCCCCTCCCTCTCAGTCATTTTATTTCAACACCTTCATCTAACCCATCTATGAAAGTAATTCCCATGGCATAAATCCAATCAACACAATTAGACACTCAAACTCCACCTTCACTTCCCACTTTTCGAATCACTTCCACCTCATACCCAATATCAATTACCACTCCATTAATCACCAATAAAACCCAACAGTACATGGATATGGATTCAATCATCCTGACTATAATCCCACTACACATCCTAACCATTGGGATAGATACCACTTCATTTTCATCTCTAATCACACTCCCCACTTTATCTACTCTAGGTGTTCCCACCATATTTATTGATTCATTTGTTTCCTTGGATTCCACCATTCCATAGGTCCCCCTTTTCCAACTACCTATGCCTACTTCTCCACTCATTTCACTCCCAACTCCCTCACCCTAGATAAGCACATCAATACCCACTTCACCCATTCAAATCCCTATTTCTTCCATTCCCATAGTAAATCAAGCCCCAACCAAGGAGGTCAAAATAGAAGGACCCATTGATACAATTGTGGCTACTTAACCCAAAAATGGGAAATAAATCACCAAATTACCAATCAAGGATTCAATGATAATATTAGTTATAGACACAAGACTTATCATAATAACCTCTAATGTAGCAACTTTAGCTATGGATTCATAGATGATAATGCCTACTTAGCTATAGATTCATAGGTTACCACTCCAAGTTGGCTAACACAATCAGTAACAAAGAAAAGGAAACTAATGGTGTCTCCTAACACACTAGACTTTGGTCTTTTAGAGGCATCCAAATGACCAAAGGTAGGCCTTAGGACCATATATAGAATATCATATGATGTTTTAGGGGAGATATATGTGGAAATGGTATTTCTCCCACCAGAAAAATAAAAGGAAGATCTAGTGGTGACAGATTACCAAATATCTAAAGTGCACCTAGGTCATCTAATAAGGGAAGGACTAGAGCATGATGTTCAGTCAAGCATCAGCTCTCTTTTTGATAATATGGATAGTGATAAGGTCACTAAAGTGAACTAAAGAATAAAGTTGAGCAATTTATAAATGCCTTGAGGAATTTTAATGAGCTAGAATCCCAACCAACTTAATGTCTTGCTCAATTCCCTGACAAAGAAACATTTGAAGTAATGATAGAGATTGGTATCATGGGAAGGGTCATAAAAGACTAGGCTACTGAACTCATAATGAAAGGAAACAAAGTGATAAAGCTAGAAATGGACTATTATAAAACTCTAAAGGATGATTGTGCATATTTAAAAGCACAGATAAGCAAGTATGAGGAAGAGATTGAAAGACTAAACCTATTCTTTAGAAAATTATAGGTTGTTGACCTAATTGACACTAACACCCTCATGTCATAAAAAATATTAAATATTTCTATAGAGCATGAAGATCTGGATAGGGTATACCATTTAAAAATCAAGATACTCACTGAGAGTATTAATAAGGCCAAATTTACACATGATAAGGTCACCGATACAAACTATGACATTAAAGATTTACTTAGTAAATTGCCATGTGAAAAAACATATCATCAAGATCAACGTCTTTCTATTCAAGATATTCAAGATAAATTCAAGGAGGTAATCAAGAGAGAACCAACATGAGATATAACCATCAACCTGAGTTCCATCCATAGATTCATCAGATATCACAATACATTGGATCAGATAAGAAAATATACTCAAGTCTACAAATCTACATCCAGGGAACTATTTGAGGTGATATCATAATGTGAGATCAACAACATTTATAGCCTTGGTTCTGATGAAGAATGTCTTCAAGATATTCAACAACATTAATGTTTATATCAAGAAGATATAAAAAAGGACAAGGATTCTTCAGAAGTCATGGTTGTGGATTAATTCTTTCAAATTAAATGTAAAATACATTCTATAAATTACATTCTTTATTGTAAGATATATTTTAAAGTTGTAAGTTATAAATTACAACTATCATTTTGAAAAATATTTTTGAGAAAGAACCACTTGTAATTTTCAAGTATCTTTTTGAAAGGTTTTAGTTGTAAAGTGCAAACTTGTAATTTGCACTTTTCCTTTTGACAAAGTTTGAATTGTTTCACATGAAAAAACTCAAGTTGTAATTTACACTTTATTTTTGGTCAAAGTTGAATGACTTAAAAAGTTTCAAAAGTCTTCACTTCAAATTAAAAATTAGATTTTGCAAGTTATAACCTAAAATATATAAAAGCATTCAATATTTACAAAGTAATGGTTCATTTTGGTGCCCCATTCTTTGGGAGAGATAACATTGGCATAACTCAAAGAATAAAGGGTTAAACTAGAAGATTACAATAGATTTATCTACTCCTCCAACACTTGTTGAAGCACCTAGTAGTTGCATGTTTACTTTCATGCCATCTACTCCACTAAGTATGGCATTTCAAGTTGAAGAGGAGAACATTTGCATGAAGTTTCTTGGATTTTCTTACTCTATAACTAGGCGTAAGGTATTTTTAACTCCCTCTCCTTCAAGAGATTATTTTGTATAAATATGGGTAACTTAGTGTAGCACATCTACCTTTTTGCTATTACAAAAATTATTTTATATCTTGAAGAATTGATCTACATTTTGTAACCTAGAGAAAGATAATAGATTGAAGTTTTACCTTTCATGTGTTGTGTCTTCTTTATGTATGTATGACTATTTATTAAGTTTTTGAATGCTCTGATTCTTGTTTCAATCATATAGATTCATTTATGGTATTATTTATGCCCTTTTGAAAGCTTGTTGGTTAAAACAAAATAAATTTGTTCTTTATTTGATAAAGATTCCATATTACCTTTGATCTGATATTTGTGCAAGATTATGCTTTAATAAACTCAATATATTAAACATTCAATTATGTTAAAATAAAGCAAGCATTAATTTCCACTATACCATTTGATGAAATCACCATTTTTCCAATTTTAAAACTCTTTATGAAACTCTTTTCCTCACATTCAAACCCTAGTTAGCAAAAATATCACTAAGAGGTATTAGTTTCATGTGAGCTAGTCTTATATCAGTTACACTAAGCTGAGTGAAAGGAAGTCATCTTTCTCTAGAGGTTCACTTTAATTCAGCAAGGTCCCATAGCTTGGAGGTGATCCCATTGTGTCATTAAATTTTTCATGTTCTACAACTCATGCTACTAATGATATTAAAAATACAAGAATGGGTGTAAAATCTAAGTGATAATAATTTTTGGCACACCTGATGGGACCCAAAGATCATAGCTTAGAGATTGATGCTATTATCATCAAGCATTGTATGAGCCTCGTACACATTTCAAAATCACCTAGTGACTCTACTGATTTATGGATTTAGGAAATCCAATTTTAAGTATGACAAAGATACAAACAAGATCATCTACTAAAGGTAAGAGGACTGACTTGAAATAACTATCATTCCTCTATAAAAATAAATCAAGATCAATTATACCTTATCCTATAATATATCATGCAAATCTATTTGCATCTCTTATAAATACGCATAGTTGTTTCATTCCTCCCATTATGTCCCTAATAAATCAAAATTTCATAGCCTTCAATGGAGGCAACCCACTTTAATTGGCCTAATATGATGATATACCCACCTTGACTCTAAAAAACCTTATATATTTTACTAGTGAAACTTCCACTACTCCCATTGAACATATACAAGTTATTACTAACATTTGCCTAGTTCGTAATATAGCACAAGAAAATGTTGCTTTCAAACTTCTTGCCTTCTCATTCAAGGGTAAATCTTTATAGTGGTATAGAAATATGCTTCCTAATTCCATCCATTTTTGGGATAACTTAGGGTCTACCATATGCACACAATTTGAGGATAAGAGTGACCACCTCTCACTAGTTGAATAACTAACCACTATTAAAAATGCTCCTCATGATTTCATGATTGATTTCAATATTTGCTTTAAAAAGACATGGAATAGAATCTTAGTGTTATTTAATCCAACCCTGAATAATGCTTTCTTATATTACTTGAGAGATTTAAATAGTGATATAGTTATCATGATTCAGTCAATGGGTCACAACACACTCCCCAATGCTTATGACATAACAATAAGAGAAAAAAATTGCCTCATTCAATTTATAAAAATTGATCCCCAACCTCTGATGCCACTATTTTTATAAGTGCCTCCCACACAACCCACTATAGCCCCAATTCACACCACAAGTAATGCACTAGCTTTAACTCCTACCCATTTAGATAATTTATACGAGGTTTAGTCACTGCTCAAAAGCTTTTGCAATGAGTTGGTAGTTATTAAAAGGCAATAATCCAAAAACTATAAGCCTTATTAATAAGCTAACTAAATATACCAACCCAATAAGCATCCATACCAAGGGAGCTCATAACCCCAAAGTCAATCCATGCAAGCAAATCCTCAAAACATCTATGCTCCACCTACACTAGGTACTTCTAAAGCCATTATACCTATTTTGAATAACTTGGTTAGAAATATGAGTGGTGTTATCCTTGTGCTCAACTACATAATCAAAATTCTTGTCCTAATGGTGTCATCAATCAAACCTTGATGGTAAAAAGTATATCAAACACCCAAAGACAATAAGAAGAAGTTATTTCCTAGTAGGAAGATACACAAGAGCCTGACCAAAATGAAGTGACTCTTTTAAACTGGTAAGAGGAGTATTTGTGTGGCATGGATCATGAGGAAACACTAACCAATGGTGGTAGTTTAGTGGTAGTGAATACATGCTCTAATAAGATGGTAATATAAAGTGATCAACCCCCCAGGGTTGATCTGGCTATAAATTCTAAAGTTATACAAGAGGTTACAAAATGCAACACATTTCAAAGACCACCCAATGTGCCAATGGACTAGCCAAAGTCAAGATTTTTTACCCCAAATCTCATGAAAGAATATATAGCTCCCACAAATGCACCAAAAAAGGTTGGTAACATTCCATTCAGTATTGTAGAATAAATGAAGAAAACTAACTTGAATATCACCATGTGGGAAGCATTATCTATTCTAGCATAGAGGGACTTGATTTAAGAAGCTTTAAAAAACTTCTAAATAACAGATAAATTCCTATCTAAGGGACCCATTACTATGGTTAATTTTTGTCAACCTCAAATGGACACAAAATCAATTAAAATGGTAAACCTCCCCCATTTTACCTTTCACTCATAATAGGGAAAAATCTTGTATATAATTACACGATAGACTTTAGAGCTATCAGTTCTATTATGCCCAAGAAAATCATTGATGCTCTTGGTATTAAATACACACCTATCACAAAAGGCATGGTTTAATCAGATGGGATTACTATCCAAATAGTTGGGACTATAAAAGGTTTAAACCTTACCATTCATGCATGTCCAAGCTTATCAATATCCCAATATATCTTAATTATTGATCTACCCCCTATTTTGCTATCTACCTTTCTCAAGACTTCACTATAAAAATAGGAGGGTATATATCTTTTGATTGGTCCCATATGTTTCTTAGGAAAAGATATGGAACTAGAGTGATAATAAGAGCTAAGCCAATTTGTAAAGACCACATTGTTCCATACACTCCTATCCCTATGGACATGAATTGCACATTGCAAGATCAGGAGGAGGAACTTGACCATGAGATTGCAACATCCATGGAATAAATGCTATAAATTCATCTAGATGAGTGGGGATTATCTCTCTAATTTGATCCCTATGATTATTTCAAAGAAACTAGGTTGGGTACATATTGCATTCATGAAAATGATGCAATCATACCAAACCTTATGAAACCAGATAAGGATCTCAAGGGAATGTGTCAATTATTATTGGATAGTTCAAGAAGAAGGAATGGTGAAGGTTTAGGTATTGTTTTGATCTCTCCCCAAAAAGAGATTTATTTCTATTCTTTCAGACTTCAGTTCATCAGCACTAATAATGTGGTTGAATATGAAGCATTGATTTGAGGTCTTCAGTTGCCCAAAGAAAGGGGAATATATTCACTACAAGTGTTTGGTGATAGTGAACTGATCATTCACCATGTAAGATCTAAAATCACAACCAATAATAACTTGCTAAGATCTTACAAACATAGGGTTTGGGACCTGTTAGAATATTTTATCACTTTAAACATTCAAGTGATACCAAGAGCATAGAAAAAGGATGTAGATCTCATAACCTTAGTGGATTCTCGATATAACCTACCTAAAGAGATATAAAATAACAATATCCAACATGTAAAATTAATAATGAGACCATATGTCACTAATAATGCTACCAACTAGTAATTTTTTGATAATGATTAGTAAATTGTGAATTTTTTACAAGAAGAGGTTGAATTCTCAAACAAAAATAAATCAATACTCCAAGAACAATACAGGGATCAAATAATTCAGTTGAAGATAAACAAGTTTCCCATGGGTATTATTAATTTGGAAATCATCTTTAACTCTAATGATCAATTGAAAGGTGAGAAGAAAAATATCATGGTCAATGAAGAAGATTATGATCTAGTAGTCATATTAGAATGCAAAGCATTGAAGATTAGAAAGGTATGAAATACTTATGAAAGTCAATATTTTATTATATTATGTCAAAAATTTGATGATAACTTTGCTTGGAGTTATAAAGATCTAAGGGGTTTTTACCTTAGCTTATCCCAACACATAATAGAACTTGACCCAAATACCAAACCTGTTAGACAAAAATAGAGACCAATCAATCAAAAAATAGAACCCTTGATGAAGAGTGAGTTGTTCAAACTAATAGAGGCTAACATAATTTTCCCTATCAAACACTCATCCTAGGTTCCTAACTTGGTCCTTGTAAGGAGAAAGAATGGTGAAATTAGGCTTTGTGTAGATTTTAGGGACCTAAATAAATCATCTTTGAAGGATCATTATCCCCTTCCACTCATGGATCAAAACATTGAAATTGTATTAGGATCTAAAAGGTTTTCCCTTTTAGATGCTTATTATAGATATAACCAAATCCTAGTATAGGAATCTGACCAATTCAAGACTATTTTCACTACAAAATGGGGCATATATTCCTATAAAAATATGTATTTTAGTATAACTAATGTTGGTGATACATTCCAAAGAGCCATGGATATGGCTTTCAAGGGTTTGATAAATAATATCATCTTGGTGTACCTAGATGGCATCATTATTTATTCAAAACATGATGGTGACCACCTAGATCACCTTAAGAAATTTTTTGAAAGGTGCAGAGAATTTGGAGTTTCCCTCAATCCAAAAAAGTGAATTTTAAAAGTTTGTTGATGGAAACTACTAGGACACATTATTTCAAAAGAGGGTCTTGCAATATAAATAGAGAGATTAAGTTTTATATCTTCACTTGCACTTCTGAGCCATAAAAAAGGATTATAAAGTTTCCTAAGAAAGATCAACTTCGTAAGAAGGTTCATTCCAAATTTTTCCTCCATGGCCAAGCCCCTTACTTCCATGCTTAAGAAGGGGGTTAACTTTAGTTGAACACGAGAAGGAAAGGATACTTTTGAAGCCATTAAGTAGGCTATTTCTTAATCTCCTACACTGGTCAACCCAAACTACAAGAATGATTTCTTTCTCTTTGCTTTTGGAGGGGAAGGTAGCATATCAGCTATTTTGACCCAACAGGATAAAGAATAGTTAGAGAAGCCTATATCTTTTTTCAATCAATCCTTGAAGGATTACAAGGAAAAGTACAATTTTGTCAAGAAGCAAGTATATGCTATAATTAAAGCTCTCAAAAATTTTAGGCATATGCTCTCCAATAATAAAATACATCTGATGGTAAGTCACCAAAGTGTCAAAGATTTCCTATTGAACCAAGAAATAAATGAGAAGAGAGCAGGTTAGATCAGAAAAGTAATGGAATATGATGTGAACATCAAAATAACCAAGTTCATAAGAGGCAACGTCTTATGTGAATAATTTGCTTCTGATATAAATACTGTTGATTTAGTTATTGATGTAGTATATGATCAATAGGCATCCCAACTAGCCACTCCACATCCTATCAATAACTAGATCAGTGACATGATTATCTTCTTATAGACTGATGAATACCTACATGAGTTCCAAAAATCCAAGAAGAGGTACTTTAGACTCCAATCTATTCTTTATGTTCTTGTTGATGGGATACTATTTAGAAAAGATATGAATGGAGTTATGTTGAGGTCCATTGAGCATAATCAAATTACCAAGGTGCTCAAGGAATTTCTTGATGTCTCATTAGGCAGACATTTCTTTAAAAGAATCACTACCATCAAAATAATGAGGGCAGGCTACTATTAGCCTAACCTATTCAAAGATGCCCATAAATGGTGTAAAACTATGATAAATATGCCTACTTTGCATGAAATCAAATATTTTTAGCTCTCCCTCTCAAACCAATCCAAGTTGACCAACCATTTGCCTAGTGGGGATTGGATTTTATTGGCATGATCAATCCACCATCAAGTCTAGGCCATAAATGGGTCCTTACAACAACTGATTATCTCATTAGATGGGTTGAAGTAGTTGCATTGAAAGATGCCATGGAAGCATCTATCCTTGAATTCATAGATGGTGTTGTCATGTAATTTGGTGTTCCTTACACCATTATCTCAGACAATGCCAAAGCTTTCATGGGAACTCAGGTGAGTGAATGGGTGGTAAGGCACAATATATACCTAAATACCTCATCCAATTATAACCCATAAGGTAATGGCTTGGTCAAATCTATCAACAAAAATCTTTTAAGGATTATCAAAAGGACAATGGAGGATAACCAAAGGATGTGGCACACTAAGGTAAAATTAGTACTTTGGGCTGACATGATCACTCCTAAAAGAGCCATTAACAATTCTCCATTTATATTGGTATATGTAAGGGAAGTTATGATTCCACTATAAATATAGTTACCATCCCTATAACTTAATCATCAATTCAAATCGATTTAAAATGATGGAATGGTAGTGCAATTCATGAAACTCATAGAGCTAGAAGAAGTTAGAACCAGCGAATGCAAGTTCTAGAAGCAAATCAGGCTTAAATAAAAATAACTTTTAACAAAAAATCATCTAACAAGAGCTTAAACAAAGGAGACATGGTTCTAAAATAGGATGTTGAAAGGGAAAAACTAGGCAAGCACACAAAGTTTGATGCAATATGGAGTGTTCCATACATAATAACTCAATGTAAAGGATCTAATATATTCTAGCTAACTAGACTTGATGGATCAGATCTACCTATCCCAATCAATGGGATATACCTCAAAGTTTACTACTAAGGTTGAAATTCTTTCCAAAACATTGTATATATTTAGGTTTAGTTGGTTTTCCCAAATAAGTGCTTTGACATAGGTCTGCAACTCATTAGGAGTTTTATTTCCTTCATTTGTTTCTATTTTTTTTTCCCTATTTTTTTTTGTTTAGGAAATTCTTAGTCTTTTTATTCTCTAGTTAGAGTGTGTTAAAGCTTAAAATGACTCCATACCCAATAAACTAGAAGGCTACTAGAAATAAATTGATTAGCAAGCAATCACACTATAAAGGTCACCAAAAATGTTGATATTTTTGAGCCAAAAAAATCAAAACATCTTGTACCCTAAGGGAAACTCATTTATTTTTTGTGAAAAATATTTAAAGTGATCAAATAAACCTTTTTTACAATACCTTGCAGAAACCAGATTTGAGTGCAGTTTGTAACTTACAAAGTTAAAAAGTACACCTAAACCTCTATTTCTCACTCACCTACTGCCCAAAAAAAATTGGAACTCTAGTTGCACTTTGAAAATTTTCAAAGTTTTAAAATGCAAATCAAGTTTTGCTTTCCACCATATGCCATACCCATGGAAACTGGAACTCTGATTACACTTTGCAAAGTTTCAAAATGTAACTTGAGTTCCACTTTCTACCTTTCCTCTGTACCCAATAGAGATCAGAACTTCCACTACACTTTGAAACTTTTCAAAGTTATAAAGTGTAGATAAGGTTCCAATAATCACTTTCCTCTACCAAATCACTTTAAAAAAACTAGAGATCCAAATGCAAATCACAATTTTTCAAATTTGCAAAATTACTCTAAAACCTTGTTATCCTGCCAACCACCACCATGCTTAGCATTAAATGTGGGTTTTATTAATAAAATTAGGTTTTTTAAGTCATTGTTTAACATTTAAAATTAAGGTTGGAACTTCATGATAATAAGCCTACAAACCAGACACTCAGTGATACCAAACAAATGCCAATACCATACATCAATCTACCATTGCCATCCTCTCTGCACAAGCATGATATTCCTCCATTTTCCCTACATTTTCCTTTAAATAACTATCATTATTTATTTTTATAAGGTTCTTAGATATAAATTTAGGTTTTTATCTTGAACCTAGAATCATTTCCTTTACTTGCTCACATCTTCACATTTTTTGTCTGCAATTTTTTAATATTTCTCAATAGGTCATCTAAACATTTACCATTCATAGTAAAAGTCTAGGGTTTGTAAAACTATTAAATATGGAATATACCCTAAATATTTCACATGTGAACTCTGGTATAAATTGTGATGCTATGAATTTGATGATGGAGGGGAGGTTAGATCAAGTGTTAGTTTCACAATGAAATCAAATGAAAATAACACACTAACAAAGCTTAACACCTCCATGCCTAGATCATAGGGGGAGTTTAGTGAAGAAAACCAATTGAAAGAGCACAACTAAAAATTTAAGAAAAACCACCTTTCTTACTTTCCTTGAATGCTCCAAAAAAATATCTTCATTGGCTTGCTCTACTTATGCTCAAGAATTCTATGGTAATTGAGCTTGGCTATCTCCTTCTCTCCTTAGCACCTTGGTTGGCTCATGTTTGATTGATGTAGCTTCATGACTTGATGGCTTGGCTTGTGTTTCACAATTTTGGCATTATAACTCTATAGATTTCAATATTATCATAAAACTAGCATTATAACATTACTATGTCCAAGCTCTCATAAATGAGAGGCAAATACTTGTATTTATAGGTTTATCAAAAAGCTTATAATGGGTTTAAACATAACCTTAGTGAGTTAATTAACCTTATTATAATTAAAAGGTGTTTAAACCTCATGACTGACATGGAATAAGTATGGGTGAGATATTTTGGGATTTTTGACAACTCACAAAAGGTAATTATGAATTCCTATGATATTCTTTGATTTTTGAATTTCTTTTTTGATAATTCATTAATTTTCTCATGGTTAATTCAATTAGGCATTTGATTAGGTTTTGCATTTTAATTAATTCTATTTAGGCATTTTATCATTTTTCAAGATTTGAATTAATTGATATGTGCATTTTCCCTATTCAATTAGTTTATAGGCTAATTTGCATATTATGAAGATAAATTTGAGATGTTTAGTGATTCTTAGGTTTGATTTGCAAAGGTTGGTAAGAATTAGTCTAAATTCTAGTATGAAACCATTGGTGGCCAATTTTAGGTGTCTATAATTTTCCCCTATTTGGGAAGGCATTGCAAGCTGTAATCACAGTAACATCTTCTCAAATATTGAAAAGTTTTTGTATGCTTATGACTTCAATGACAATGGATGAACTGTAGGGTGCCCCCTCAAGGAATTAGTTGGCAAAGGAGTTGGAAAATGATCCCTCGAAATAAGAAAATGAGTGGACTAAACAAATGAAAATGATGGGGTGGAATAAACTGATTTACCCAAAGGTGGTTATAATTAGTGGCATATAGAGTTGTCCCAATTAGTAAAAATAAATAAGATGATTTTCCCATATGTGGTTATAATCATCAGCATAGGTGGGATATAAAAAAGATGATGATTTACCCAAAAATGATTAGAATCATCAAAAAAGGCATAGGGTAACAAGAGATTGATTTGCCCAGAGGTGATTATAATCAGTTAAAGGGAAAACAATGATTTGCCCTTAGGGATTTATAATCAATTAAAGGGAAAACAATGATTTGCCCCTAGGTGGTTACAATCATTGGCAAGATAAAAACATGCCCTAGTTTGGCAGAAGAAAGTGAATGATTTTTCTAAAGGTAGTTATAATCATTAACCCTCAAATTGATGTAAGTGCAATGATTTGTCCAAAGGTAGTTATAATAATTATAAATATAAGTGGGATGGTGTACAATGATTTGCCCAGAGGTGGTTATAATCATTAGACCCTAATTATGGCAAATAATTAGGATGGTATACAATTATTTTCTCATAGGCAGTTATAAGCATTGTATCCTAATAGTGGAAAACATGATATGAAATGATGATGGCAAATATGATGATGTCAAATTGATATAGAGGATAAAGATGAATTAGGCAACCTGCTAGTAGGGAGATGCTCATCTGAACTAGCAAGGAGTAAAATTCATTCATTGTTTAATTACTCTATTTGGGATATGATTTGGCTTAGATCGAGAATGTTGATAGTGTTGGTGCCAAGGAGATATCATTGTTGTATTTACTATGTAGAATTTCTAAATATAATTTTTATTGTATCACGTGATGGTAGGCATTATGATATAACACCATGAGGACTTGGCCAAAATATAAAGAAGGACTAACCCCTAATCCAACACTCAAAAGAAAATAATGCACCAATGATAAAACCATGATGATAACGTTAACATGTGAAATATGGATGGATTCAAGAATAATTCACATAGAATCACTCAATGAATGCATGTGTGCTAAATCAAGGCATAGTACTAAAATCAAAAAAATAGGCACATAAACAAACAAACATAACATAACATAAAGAAAAACAAACCAAACAAAGAGAAACAAATAATAATAATGGTGAATCATAATGTTAGTACAAAAAATATGACATAAACAAGATGATGAACACTACCCCTAAAAAATAAGAGACAACTTAACAAACAAACAATATGGGAGAAGACAATAAAATAAAGGGGGTGGTCAGTTATCTTCATATGCATTAGGCAAGTGGTGTTGTTTACATAGTTCCATAGACATAATATCAAAAAAAAAATTCATGCCAAATGTAGTTCTCCCAAGATATGGGATAGAAGAAAATGATGAGAAAGAAAACATGATGGATGTGATAGAATAATAGGAATGGGATTGCAAAATGGCAAGAGAATGGGATAAAAGGCCAAAAAGGATGGGGAAACCAAATGACAAGTGGTTTTTTTGTGATTTAATAAGGGTTCCCAAAATCCTTAAGGCAAATAAGCGGTCAATGTTTTTTGGTTTTTCTAAATTGATTTTACAAATGTTTTTGGAAATTTTTAGCATCTCAACTCAATCGAGAATGATGAGACACTAAATGATTTAAGTTCACAAAATGGTGAGAGTGTTCAAATTTGAAATTGCCCATAAAATGTTAAAAGTGTGGTGAAGGGTGACTACCTTGACCTTAACAAGTATTTAGAATGGCCAACATAGTCCCATTAGGACCTCAAGTCATATTAGTTTCACCTTTCAACGAAGGAATTTAACTAGTGTAGCAGCCAATTCAAACAAAACAGGCATAGCAGGCATAATGGCATAGTATGACATAGGAATGGAAAGTTAGTATGTCAAGATATAATAAATAAATGTTGCCCCTAGTTTGCCCATAGATGATTATAACTAAGAAACAATAGTATAGATTAATGATACTAATTTGCCCATAGATGATTATAATTAGTATCAAGATCGATGAGACATTGATTTGCCCAAATTTGGTTATAATCAGGCCCACATAAACAAAGCATGGTATAGAATGGAACAAGAAATGAAGGATCTAACTACCAAAAATTCTATTTTACTACTCCAAAATATAACCTTTGTCTAGAATTCTTGAAATAACTATTGAAACTAATCTGATTCTTCATGCTAAAATTGGAACCAATGAATGAAAAAAGGTCAAATAGGCTAGGTAGGGAGGGGAAAAACATGTTGGTCAATATAAAAGGTATGGTAGAATGGAATGGTGGAATGATAAAGTGATGGAATGGTATAATGGTATGGTACAAAGAATAAAGTGAATAATATGGTACAACATGAAAGGGTCCTCATATACAATACACCAAGTCACTCAAGCAAAATAATGCTTGAGGTGTATAATATTCATTGGATCATCAAGTTCATCCTCATATGGTGTGGCAAGCCTATATGCTCCAACACCATATTCCATAATAATGATGAAAGGATCTACCCAATTGAGATTGAACTTTCCCTTATGCTTCTTTTCGATCGTGGTATTCTTTTGGTTTTCTTTAAGTAAAATATCACCAAGCTCAAAGTCTCTATATTTCATGCATGGATTATAGTGGCCACCGTGTTGATTTTGATATGCTTGTAGGTTATTGACTACATCCATGCATTTCTCATCAAGTAATTCTAGCTCTTGTAGGTGAGCTACACGATAGTCTTTATCTTCTAGGACATGCTTTAAAGAGATGCATAATGAAGGTAACTCAACCTCAATGGGAAGAATGGCCTCAATACCATAAACAAGTGAGTATGGAGTTTCTCCCATAGGAGTGTAGTGATTGATATGATATGCCTAGAGGGTGAAAAATATCTAAAAAATCTAATCGTAGCCTGCATCATTGAAAATATTTTTAAGGATGTTGATAATAGTTTTGGTTAATGATTCTACCTAGCCATTACCTTGAGGGTAATATGTCATGGAGAAATGTTGTTTGATTTTATACTCAAAACATAGTGATTCAACATCTTTGTTCTTAAATGATTCACCATTATCAAATATAATGTTAGATGGGATACCATCATGGGAAATGAGATGGTTAAATACAAATTAGGAAATTTGCTTTCTAGTCATGTGAGGGGTATAACTTCAACCCACTTAGTGAAATATTTTATGGTGGTAAGGATATGTTTATGTCTATCAGATGAGGTGGGGTTTATCTTCCCAATGAGATTGAGGTCCCATGTAGTAAATGGCCATGGTGTCAACATTGGTTTCAAATTCATAGCTAGGGCATGAATCAGATTGGCATGCTATTGAACTTTATCACATCTTTTCACATATGTTGTTGCATTTGCATCCATCATTGGCCAATATTACCTAGAACACAAGAGCTTTTTAGACAAGATTTCTCCACTAGTGTGGGTTCCACATACTCCATCATAAACTTTTCATAATGCTAATGTAGATTCTACTAAAGGTAAACAATGAAGCAGAGTTCCATCAAAATTATAGAAGTATAGGGTTGGTCCAAGTAAGGTATAACATTGGGCATTTTAGATTAAGTCTTTGGTTTATTTTTGGGATAATTCTATGGGCATAATTTGATCATAGATGTAAGTGTAAAGGTCTAAATACCAAGTAGAGATGGGACCAAAAATATCACATATCATTGTGACAGTTGAAGGTTCATGAGTTGGTGCTTGTAGATTTTCAATAAGAAACTGGTATTCTTTGGTCATATCTATATGTCGAATCAATGATCTAATGATAGCCATGGAATATATTATTTTGTTATTGGCCCTTGGTATATGTTCAAATTGAACATTGATAATTTGTTGTTTGATAATTTTGACCATAGCCTTGTAGGGAACTATCTTGTCATCTTTGGTCTGAAAGTGGTCTTTAACCCAATTGATGATTAACTAAGAATCATGATAAACCTTTAGATGTTGTATGTTCCATTGTACTACCTGGAAAAGACCTAAAATAAGTTCTTCATATTTAGCCATGTTTTTGGTACAAGGAAAGTTGATTCAGAATGATTTAAGGATTACATTCCCCTGTGGAGTGATAAACAAAAGGCATTCCCCTAATCTATGTGTTGTGAATGATCTATCAGAATATAGCTTCTAGTGTTTCTCCTCAAGAGGTGTGTCAATGATGGTCATAATGGATTTGTCAGGAAATTGGAATGTTAATGGTTTTATATCTACAAGGGGTACTTCAGCAAGTTGATCTGTAAGAACTTATCCCTTAATGGCTTTCTAGTTGACATATTCTATCTCAAACTCATTGAGAAGCATGATCCACTTAGCCATATGGCCTTGTAAAGTTGTTTTATATAGTAGATACTTGAGCGGATCTACTTTTGAAATGACCATGGTCTTATTATTTAACATGTAATGGTATAGATTTTGAGCCATGAAGACCATATCTAAATAAGATTTTTTAATAGTCATATAATTGTGCTCATATGTGACCAGTGTATAGCTTAGATTATACAAGCTAGAAGTTCCCCTAGAGATTTGTCTATTGTTGATAGGTATAGAAATAATGGTTTTCCTAGCATAGGAGGCAATAAAACTAGTAGATTTTCTAGATAGTCCTTTAGCTATTGAAAATCTTTCTGACAATCATCATCCTAAATAAATGTTACACCTTTCTTTAGTAGGTGTGTAAATGGGTGGCACTTGTCTACCAATTAAGATATTAAGCATTTAATGGATTAGATCTTACCATGCAAACTATGAAACTGCTTCAAATTGGTCAGTGGTATCATTTTTATTATGTCTCATACTTTGGTTGGATCAACTTCTATGCCCTTATGAGACACAATGAATCCAAGAAATTTTCTTGAAGTAACTCCAAAAACACATTTCTTAAGGTTGAGCTTGACTTTATATTCACGTAGTTGTTCAAATATCCTATTCAATGTTATTAGATGATCAGCCCTAGTCTTTGATTTACCTAATATGTTATTGATGTAGTATTTAATAATATCATGCATCATATCATGAAATATGACTATCATGGCTCTTTGATAGGTGACCCCTAAATTTTTGAGACCAAATGGCATAACTTGATAGTAGAATATTCCCCATGGAATGGTGAACATTATTTTGTGTTGGTATTCTGGTGTGATTTAGGTCTGATTATATCTTGAGAATTTGTCCATCAATGAAAGCATCTCATAACCCACTGTGGAGTCAATGATCATGTCAATGTTTGGCAAAGGAAAGTCATCCTTGGACCAGGCCTTGTTCATGTCTCTAAAATTAGTGCATATTATGATATCTTCTAGATTTTTTACTGATGGGTATGACATTGGAGATCCATTCAAAATAGTTAATCAGCTTAATACATCTCACTTTCATGAGATTTTTCAACTCTTTCTTTACCAATACAATAATGCGAGGATGCATCTTACACAAATTTTGTTTCACTAGTTTAACATCAAGATGTACTACAAGGTGGTGAACAACCAAGGTGGGGTCCAAACCAGGCATATTAGAATAGGCCCATGTAAATAAATCAACAAATTCCATCAAAAGGGATGTAAAAGACATCATGTTCCTCCTCGGTGAGGGACACACCTAATTTGATCCATTTTGGGTCATCTAGAGTCTCAATGTTTACCTTTGTTGTGTCTTTCACTAGAAGGGTTGAACCATCTTCAAGAATAATGGGTAAAGATTTGAACTATTTTGTAATGTCAAAATCCTCTATTAGGATTGATTCTTCAAGTTATCTTAGGCATGATGAATCAGAATCCCCAAAGGGTATGGATGGCCATGTAACAAATATAGTTGGAAGCTCTTAGATAATTTGATCAAAATCTTATTTTTCTTCAATATTGAACTTGGATCCATAGGCAAGTTCATCATTGGTGATCTCCTAGATGACTTGATCAAAAGCTTGTTGTTCTTCAAGACTAAACTAAGACCCATAGACAAGCTAATCATTGGTTGTCTCTTGGTCTATGTTTGAAGAAGGTTGAATAGCCCAGTCTAATGGCACTTGAAATAGGTTTTCACCACTAGATTGGCCTTTATCTTTACTTTTCCCCTAGTCCAAAATCACGTCAAAGAGGTTTTCACTTTAGGACCTCAATGTTTTATTTAATTATTTTTAGCTAAGGGTGTTCACCCACTCTCTAAAATAGGCTTCAGGATTCAAATTGATTGAAAACCCTCTTTTGTGGTCTCCCAATGGAACATTGTCCCTAAGGCCTAGAAAATCATAAAAGACCTCATCATTCTAAAACTCATCAACTGGTACATTAGATTCTTTTTGGCCCCAGTCTATCAAATGGGGATAATATAATGGTAGTAGATTATGGTGAATGACTAGTTGAAGGGTATAAATGGCATAATTTTCAAATAAATTGTTATGGGTTAGGTCATCAAATTGGCTATGATCAGACTCTACTTCATTGTCGACATCTTTGTCACTAGTCATTAGCATTGGAACTTGAATAAGATACGTAGGGTCACCCCCAAATAGATTAAATCCAAGTCCATAGGTTCCTTTATAACTTGTCATAAAAATTGGCTTGAGTCTTCCTTGTTGATTTGGCCTAAGGCCTCCTCCTTCATAGTCTTGGTTCTCCATGAGCTGATTAGGAATGGGATATTTGGATCTTTTATAACAATCAACCAATTTATTATGTACAACCATGATTCATCTTCTATAAGAGGGTCTTATTCTTGGCCAAAGGTTGATGTAAAAGTGATGAGTGTTGAACTATGCATTTGCCCTTTGCCCTTTCTTTGTCATTGCATGAGTGGTTTAGTTTTTGGTCTTCCAAAGAAATTTGGTTTTTGTGGAAGCTTTACAATGTGAAAGGTGTCATGGGTCAATTATTTTCCTGGGCCATTATCTAAGATGGTATAATGATTTGACATTTTAGGAGGTGGCATGTGGGAAAGTGAATCAAGGGTATCAAGGTCAATACAATTGGCCTCTGGTGAATCAACAATTTTGTTTTCCCCCTATCCTTCTTCGCAACTAGATTCTATTGAAATAGTAGTTATAACTTTTTAACTTGACCTCTAAATACTTATATTGCTCATATGGATACAAATCTCCTGGAATAGTAACCTCCATTCTTGAATGGGAGAACTTGATACACTAGTGTAATGTCAAGGGGATTATCTTGTATATCCAAGGTCTACCCAGAAGCATATTATATAACAAATCAACATCTAACACATGGCATAGTGTATCATGGGTTAAGGGCCCAATGATAACTAGTAAGCTGATGGTGGCTTATGATTCTCTTTCTTCATTATTGTAGGCTTTGATGGTGATTATTTCTACTTGGTGATCTATCATCATGTACCTAAGAAGCTTGATGAGCTTTAGAGACACAATATTTAGATCGGATCCATTGTCTATGAGGACACGCTTCACTTTGTGTTGCATTATGTAAACTTTAATGTACATTGGATTATTATGAAGTGAGCTAAGGGAGGACATCACTTTGGTTAAATGTCAATTGTTGGATTAAAGCTAGGTGTCCAACCAAAGCTTGAAATTTATCAAGAGATATTTCATTGGGAACTTTGGATTGGCCAAGGAACTCTATCAAGATGTTTTTGTGGATAATAGATGTATGCAATAAATCCAAAATGGAGATTTGTGCTGGTATCTTTTGTAATTATTCCAAAATGTCAAACATCATTTCTTGGATAATAATAAATGGTTTGTTCTAAGGTAGAATGGTTGGTTAGATGATGGGTGAAGTGGTAGATGGTTATGGGCCTGGTATGGTAATCCTTGACCACCAAGTTTTGATTGCACAATCAGGATTAGGTATAGGACCATTATTGCTAAAAATGATGGTGAAGGGGGACCAGAAAGGATAAGTCTTGGTTGTCAATGCACTTGTGTGTGGTCACAAGCTAATGACAAGTTATCAATATAAGGTCCAAACATGGGAATCCCTACTTACTAGTTTGCCTGTATGTGGTCCCAAATCAAGGATGGATTACCAACATGGGTTGGTTTATGGGGGATGATTAGTAATGGTATTTTTTGATTGGTACTTGGTCTTAGATTAATGTAAATGGTGTTAACATGACCTACTATAATATGGCCTACAACCATGTTGTAGTCATGTGCAATTGCATAGTAGGTCTATTGGTTATTGGCACCATTCTAACCTTGGTTTTGTCCATTATTTTATCATTTTTAGTTCTACTATTAATTTTGTTGAGTTTATTGGTTCAGCCTTAGTTGTTGATATTATTATTATTGATGTTGCACTGGCTATTATTGTTATTATTTTTGTTGGTAATTAAGTTAGGGAAAAGGATTCTAATAAATGTCTAGGTTCTAATTGGATGTGTAAGCTCCATGATCTAATGTGATATCTCCATTTTCCAACATATTCTCAATCACATGTTTGATTTTCACACAATGTTATAAATTATGGCTATTAATCCAATGATACTCATAGAATTCATCTGGTTTATACCAATCTAGATAGTTAGCACCCTTAGGAATTTGCCCTTCTAGAATAGGCCATTTAATCAATTTAGTTGTAGAAAGATTGTAAAACACTAATTAAATGGGTTCTCCAAGGTTACTAAACCCATGATGAGTTGGTTCAATTCTCCTTAGAGGAGGTTTTTGCAAAGGCATAGGTTGTTGTGTTTGTTGCATTTCTTGTGTTGGTCTAGGTTATTGTGCTTGTTGTGCTTACTATGTTTACTAAAGAGGTTGTTAGTTAGGAGTTATGTGCATATGTTACATATACTATGAAAATGGTGTTTACACTATTTGAACATGTCATGACTCAGTTACTCCATTTTTTATAACATTCTTGTTGTGATTGAACTGCTTTGGTTTATCATAGTTATTGTCCTAGGTTTGTTGTGACGCTTGTGCTTGGACTAAATTTTGATTCTAGTCATTATTCTAGTTTTTATTTAGGCTCTAATTTTATGAGGTTAGTGTAATGATCCCTTTGTTAATGATGGTTATTTCAATCAGCAAACCTTTGTCAATGATTTCCTTAAAAGTATGTGCACATTACAACTCCAAATAGTAAGATATCTCACTATGTAGATTTTTGGTAAACACAATAGCTAATTGCTTATCTGGTAGACTATGGGTAAATCAAATTGTAAGGGCTTTCCATTAGTGTAGATAACTTGTGAAGATTTCACCAACCTTTTGTTTTGCTTATGTTAAATATACCAATGAAATATTGTGCTCAATATTATAAGAGAAGTGTTGCATGAACTTGTTCAAAAGATCATTAAAATTAGATATTGAATTCTTGGGCAACTTTAGGAACCATTTTAATGCTTACCCTGCTAAGCTTCTTATAAATAATAGCAATAGGTATATGTCACTATAGGCCACTAGTTGGCACGCAATAAATAATTACATCAAATGGGCCTTGGGGTCACCTTTCCCCTTGTATTTGTCAAACTTTGGTCGCTCATAACCTAGAGGAAATGGTATCTACAAGTACTCCATGTTGAAAAGGTAAGAACATATGTCATCCAACTTAAAACTTTTGGTCTACTTCCCTAATTGGATGAGTGAAATTATATCCTTCATTTATTTTAACTCTTGTGCGAGGAAGCAATAGGATCATTGAACTGAGGTGATGGTTGGGATATCAAAATTGAATTACTTTGACTAGGGTA
The DNA here is from genome assembly GCA_037957365.1 of Torreya grandis. Classification (NCBI taxonomy): domain Eukaryota; kingdom Viridiplantae; phylum Streptophyta; class Pinopsida; order Cupressales; family Taxaceae; genus Torreya; species Torreya grandis. The sequence goes on from JARHVA010001359.1 coordinate 1,232,836, forward strand.
GATTGGAGGTATTTACTAGGAAATCTTAGATTGGTTAGGTAATAGACTAGGAATATGAATGTACAAATTGGGGTGTGACTATTGAAATTACACATATTGTGGTGTGATATTATAGTTGGGATATGGTATGTAGGCCTGATGTTGGGAATACTATAGTTAAGATAGAGGAATATGGTTGTACTTTCCTTGTTGAAGTTAAATATGGGACATGTTATCTATTAGTCATACCTTCCTACTTGAAAGGGACTTTTGAAATAAGGCCCTATCTTTGAACTTATGGCACATTTTACATGAAAGGTAATTATTGCCTAATAGGTACCTGAGGAACATTGTACCCTCTTGGCTACATGAATACCTATTGGGAAGTAGATGCATGTTGGAGATTTGGAATTTATCACTAATCAATACTTGTACATTATCATTTAGACATCATTTGGTTATGGATTAGCATGTTAGTCTGTGACTGAAGAGGTATGTTCACTACTACCTAGAAAAGTGGAACATTGGTTCACCCTATTGAGGTGAAAATATATTTTACCTCTGCTATGTGGGTATATTAGATGATACTTGTTATTGTGAATATTACTTTTCACATATCAGGGTGGAGTAATATTTGTCACATTTTGTAGTGGTGTGGCACAAGTCATTGGTTGATTACTTAATTCTTGTTGTTAGGTGCTTGAAGAAATATCTAGTTGAGGATTAGAGGTAGTTGGTTGAGGTTGGGAAGTAGAAACTCCTACCCCTTGAGTTTGAGAACCACTCATGGTGTTATATAATGGCATATTTTATTGTTGACTATTATTTGTACATTAACACCACTTTGGCTTAAATTAGATGTTATTGTGTATTGTCTACTAAGTTATGTTCACTATTCTGCATACAAGTAGAAGACACTTCGATGGTTGAAGTACTAAACATGTTTTTTGCTAAGGTGGTTTACATAACTGGGTCTAAACCTTGATATTATTGACCTTTTAACTCAAGTAAGACTCTTTTTGAAGGAAGTGACTTAATAAGAGGTGCATTTGACATGGTCATATGATTAAAGTTACATGTTAGGTTTTGATAGGTCTGGTATGATGTCTACATTTGAATGAAGTGGTCTTCTATGAGGCCTCTTTATATGACAAGAATACATATATATTGATATTGTATTGGTACAATGGCATTAGGTTTGTTAGAAGAGGCATGTTTGTTGTAAGACACATTATAAGGCCCTCTTACTAGACTAGGCAAGTTTTTATGTCCTACCTCCACGGCTCTATTAGGATCATAGACTGATGGCATTATATTGTAATAAGGTTGTTATTGGATGTTTTTGACAACCAATGATACACTATAAAAATATTGGGCCATCTATTCTTGGTCTTATTCCATGTATGGACGTGTGTTAACCAAATAATTGGCCAAAAAATCTTGACTTTGTTCCCCTAATTGAGTGTTGTAAGGTGGATAAGAATCTATCTCCCAAATAACATCATCTCCATAAGGGTCTTGAACAAATTCCTCTTGTGTGACAACATTTCCACATCCTATATTATGCATGATTCCACTATGTGTATAGTGAGACATGGTCAAATCAATGGTAAATATTTTATGACAAGCAAGGATTAGAGTTATACAAACTCTAAAAAGACAAGGATCAAAATAGGTGTATCTTGGTCAAAAGGGGTGGAGTTGTATCTCAAAAAGGTCTATGCAAATATTTTGTAAAAATATTATAAAATCAAATGTCTAACATTAAATGTCTCACACAAACAAGGTCAAGTAAAATGAACTAAAAATAAGATGCCAAACTCTAGGTCCAAAGATGTTTCAAATAGGTCTAAACTAGGAAAGGTAAAATTTGTTAGGTCTTTTGTCCAAATGCAACATCAAAATCTTGGCTCAAAATAAGGCACGTGCTAGGACTTTTGGCCAAACGTACCATCAAAGGCTAGACTTGAAATAAAGAGAATGATTTTAATCTAACAAACTTGGAACATTTTAACATAAACAAGGCACTTCATTCTAGACATAAACATGATAAAACTGGTATAAGGCACTGAAAAAAGGAATTTGGAGATAGACTAATTCTATCAAACAAAGGCACAAACAATATAGTTTTTGAATTTGGGTCAAAAATTAACCTAAGTTACATAAGCCAAAGGAGAAAGATTTGTGTATCAACCTCTGCAAGTCAAGACCTAAATATAAATCAATCAATGTTTGGATCTAAACTTGTAAAATTTAATTAAAAACTCAACTCAAGAAAATTTGGATTTAGTTGACCAATAAGTGAGGCAACTTTGAACAACATGACTTCACTAAAACAAATATCCAACAAGACACATATGACTACTTTCAAAAGCAAAACTTTAGACACAAGACAAGATAAGTCTATTGAAATAATTTGAGTAGTGTAAAGGCATTATCACTCTCAAAAGGTATAAATAATGTTTTGTTTCAAAAAATTCTAAGGCTCAAAACTTGAATTGATTTGGGCAGTGTAATGTTACCCATTTCAATCAAGTGACACAAACAACATTTTTGACACAAAAATTTTATAAGTTAAAGTAAGGTGTCAAATGGATAGCATAATGCCTCCTCAAATAATGGAGTGGTGTAGATAAGCAAACTCATTTATGACATGGTATAATAAATAAAGTTTTAGATACAAAACACCAAGCAATAAAGGAATAAAGACCAAATACAACCAAGTAAATCATCCTAGATCCTATCAAGGTGTGATAAGTGGGGTTGACTAAAACTTATAGTTTATGACCATATATATCAATCCTAAGTGTGGCTAATGTTACTAATTTGATCTGTCAAGGCCAAATTACTACCCCCATAACTCAAAACTTTCAAAAAATCTAGTCCTTAGCCCTTTGTAGCTAGTCAAACCAAGGAATTCTAGCCTAAAAGTGCATTTTTTGAGTAAAAATGTCAAAATTGAGATTTAAAAGGTCATTAAATTGTCCAATTAATCTTTATTCAAGTTCAAAAATATGAAAATATCCTAACCCTAAATTTTCAAGTCATGAAAAGGTGTTTTCATGTGTCTTATAAGCCAAAACGTGTCCTTTTCCAGCCCACACATGCCAAATTTGCAAGTTTTAAACATGGAAAAATATAATTTTGCATGACTATCATGTATTTTTTATAAAATATTCTAAATTTGGTGGTGGAAGAGTTGAATTAGATTTTAAAGACCAAAAGGAGCTCTTTTTTTACATTTTTTCAAGAGATAGTACAAAATCCATATGGATCTATACAGAAGGGGTAGGGGAGACCAACTACAGGGCATATCCAGGATTCATCAAGATTTTATTTGATTTTCATGGCCATATAGTCCCAAAACCAATCTTCTATTGACACTTTCCTTCTTTGCATAAAGGGACCTACCTGTAGGTTTTCTAGTGGTACAGACTGCTGAGAAAGGGTAAAACTCTAAAATTTAGGGTGAAGAAAGTAGACTTAAAAGTATTCTTTATGGTATAAGTGGCTATTCAATTAGATTATCCAAGATCATGAACCATCTAGTTGAAGATAGGCTAATTTTTGCAGGCCTACAACCAGAAAGGCAACTGATTTTCTCCATTTTCTCCTCACCTGGGTAGAGTTTTAAGGAAAATCAAATTGTTCCAAGATCTTGGGGACTTGTTATACCTTTTGATGGCCTTGTAAAATTTTTATTCATGAAATTCAAGGTCAAAAAAATCCCACAAACTTAGCTGATTAACCTTCAATGTAGTATGGGCTTCAAAGGTGAATTATACGGTCTTTAAAGAGGAAGGCGACCTCAAATTTTCAAGAAATTTGTGTTATGCAAGGTTTACATCAAGTTTTCATGATTTTCAAGTGTAATTATCATAGGTTCTTCTTGTTTCATGTCCAATAATGCCCATCTCCATGCTCAAAGTGCTCAAAGGGCTTATTTAGCATTCTTTAAGGAATTTTTACAAATTTTAAGGTTTTTAGAGAAAATAATGTTTTAAATTAACCTCTTTGCACTCCTATAATGGCCTCCAAATTCATGTGTTGTGATTATTTTATTCCAATGTTTTCATAATCCTGCCATCCATGGTCTTGGCATGCTCCTTCACCTCCTTTCCCACCTCCATCTCATCCACCTCATACCATTGTCCTACTCTGCCCTTTTCCATTATGTTTTCACCTTTTTCCATCTCCATTATTGTGTTTTCATCATTTTCCACTATCATTTCACCCTAAATCCCCACCTCCAATCCATGTTATCACCATAAATAATCTAATGGTAAGCATGATCAAGGAGTTATAGACTTATAGAACACCAAACACAATCAAAAGTGACCTACAATAGTATAGAATAGTCAAGGTGTTTGATGTTGTAATGAAGATAGAGAACATGAGAGATACATAAAGGCCTATACATATGTCACCACCATCAAGGAGCCAAAAATTGACAAAGGATCATTATGAGCATGAAAAAAGAGTGTTTTTAGGCTTTTCAAGGTCAAATTATAGTCATGGATGAGGACCTACAACAAGTAGTAACTCAGTCAAGTATGGTCATATAGTTCAATGAAGCATCAAGGTTAGGGAAGCCTTCTTGAAGATATGAAGAGAAAAATCAATCCATATATGGTTGAAAGATAAGCATGGAGATGAAGGTAGGTATCTTGATCCTAAGGATTGGTACTATGCAAACATGGTCACTTACAGCAAAAGGAAGTACAATTAGGTACATGTATATGAATCACATTAGTCAAATAGTGATATGAAGATATCTCCAAATGAATAATGTAATGACCTTATCTATCACAACATAGATATTTCCAATGGTTAAAATCTGCCTTTGAGCCATCCTCAAAGTCACATATAGGATATTATTCATATAGTGTTCCTTGAATATGAGTCCTACAGTTACCAATCATGTTTAAAATACTTTACAAGATGATTTGATTCTCTTATGTTAGGTTATCATGTTTGTGAGGAATTCCATCATGGTTTTATGATAAAATTTCACTTGTCATTCTTTTAAACTCATGCATAAGTACCCTATAGTGCCTAAATGCACCTAGAGGCTTATAGGTGTATTCAATTATATGGATGAGGGTTTGGTCATCTAAGGATGTTTTTAAGGTTTATGATCAAACCTAATGTATGACATTGTATCTTGAAAAATTAATAAATATTTAAAAATATAATAGGGATAATTAAGGGTTTTCCATGAGACCTATATCCATATATACCTATAGCTTATAATAATAAGCTATAGTCATCCATCATGATGACCTACAGGCAATTATTGCATAGAAGTGATCAAACATGTTCCAAGAGTTCTAAAGCTTGGTAAGAAAGATGAAATTAAATAGGAGATCCTAAGAAATGGAGGGAATATAAAGTTTCAAAGAGTGATATAGAGGCTTACACCTACATCCATTCCCCAATGATCACCTACATCCAAGGTGGAAATGGTACTTGGATTAGTCATCAAGGGTTCTGAACTCTTAGCAGGGGTTTTTTTTAATTTTCAAGAAAAATGTGATTTTAAAATGTTTTTATAGAATTTTAAAGGTCTAATTATGATTTTTTAAGTCTTTTTGAAGCAAGGGAAGAGTCATTTTCATCTTGGTGAATATTTTCACTTTTTACAGTTCCGGACACCCTTTTGTGACTCCTGTCTAGATGCTTGTATTATTCACCATGTGTGGAGTTTGGAAAAAAAATAGTATGTTTTTATAACCCCTATGTACTTAGAATTCATGAACAATTCATATCAGTTGAGAGGTTGTGCTTTATGAACAATCATTAAGAGCGTAAGCAGCATAGAATGCAAGCAAAACCCTATAGGCAAATTTCCTCCTTGTGATAACTTTGTATATATTTTGCATGGGAACCCAATATTTTCAAGGATGTTAGGTAGGTTAGTGTGTTACACATGAATGGAAATATTTTAGTATTTTTAGGTTTGTACTTCATGAATCATCATTTTGAAGATTCAGCATTAAAACCCTCTTAAGCCCTCAAAAAACTAGTTTTACAAAAAGTGGATTTTCTTACCATAAAATCACCATGGATCAACTTGAAACAATTTCAAACATAAATTAAACTTAGATAATATTCCATAAATATCAATTTTATGTATGGATCTATATAATGAGGTCATAAATCATGTTTTTTGTGGGAAAAAACATGTAAAATGAAGTACAAGATAGTTCAATGAAATATAATCAATGAAGATCAAATAATAAGATTTGTTATTCTTCATAAAATATTAATTTGGTCATAAATCATCCTGAAAGTGTCCCAACTAGCTCAATCAAAATGGCCAATCTGCTAGAAAATAGAGCAAAATAGGCTTAGTCAACCCTGTTGACTGAATGGCGAGTGTTTTCTCATCAAAATAACAAGTATTGTGATGAGGAAAGTTGTTCCAGGTCTATTTAATTGTTTTTTAGGTTTCATATCTTATTTTTGCATTTTTCATAGAGTCCAAGTACATAAGTTTAGCTTTTTGGCCTTTTTGGCCTAATAGGCCTAGTTGGGTAAATGGTTAAGTTTGAGATTGGCATTGGATGGATGTCTAAGGAGCTATCTTTGAGTTTCCACGCTACATATTTGTTGTTACATGGATATATCATGCACATTTTATCCCTCAATTTTCCATTTCATGCAAGTGAAGGCTAGTTGGAGTTGACCAATCAAAGCTTCAGTTCACTTTTGGCAATCATCATGCATTTCTCCTTGGTGATCATGTGAATGAAGGTTTCCAAGCACTGCCAAACAATTCAAGTGGAGTTTCTTTTTGAATATTTTCATGTAAGGAATATTTAAATTTTAAACATGGGCCCACCACTTTATTCTTATGCTAAAGTTTGAAGTTTCATTCATGCTTTGTGGATTTTAAGGATTTTTTATAATTTTTTTAATATTGTAAAAGGAGTTAGTCTTGAGTTAACTAACCAAGACTTATCATTCTTCCTTTTTAAAATTGTTTTAATATTTACATATAAATTGGCTTTTTGAAGCATTTTTTTAGAATTCCTAAGGTAGAGAATAAATTATAATTGACACCATTTTTATCAAATAAAGAAGATTTTTTGCATATGGTTTTGAATCAGAATAGAGTGTAATATAACTATGTACCAGCATACAAGTGGCATATACTTTCCATTTTTGTAGGTCCTTTCCACACCTACTATGAAAATTTCATCTTTTACAGGTCATTAGAAGACCTAGGATTTGAATTTGCTTTACAAATTTCTTTCCGGCATTCTTTTGAAACACTAATGTTCAGGTTTGAATATAGAATTTTCTTTTAGATTCATGTGTGTCTTATTCAATTTTAGAAATATTTTAGATAGTACCAATCATTCAGGTGCATCACCCCATTAGATAGAATTTCCCATTTTAGTTTTTTTAATCCCTTTTCATCCTAAAAAATCAAAATTAGATTAGTTTTAGTATTAGATCTTAAGGGAACCAGCCCTCTTTGGAGGATCTTATTAATACAGAGTCACCCACACTCTATAAATATCCAATTGTATCAGCTGGAGAGAAGGTGTACCTTGCATATCTTCAAATAAGGTGTACTCAAGAGTGATATAGCTAACATAAGAATAACATCACATCAATTAGGTTCATACCGATCAAATTATCATGTAAGGGTCTATTCCTTTACATAATGATTCCATCCATGGACTACTTAGTATAATCCCATGGTTGACCAAACCTGACTCCAACCTTCATTATGAAAGGAGAGGTTAGCCACTTGACCCTTGGCTCTCTCAATATGCTTACCATAATTTATATAGCCCATTATGGAGTGGGGTTGAAACATTGTCAGGATATGAATCCCTGGGTTAATGATTCCTTATATAACTCATGAGAGGGAATGACATCCCCTTCACAAGCCAAATTATATGAAAATAAAAGATTAAGTAGAAAAACTTTAGGGTTGATTTTAGATCACCCAATACCATACAGGTTTTGGGGAGAGCCTAGACAACTTTATTTCTATGCCTTTGATTAGGCACAAATGCAATGAAAAACCACTTTTGATCACCCAAGTTCCCTATAAGGGATAGGGGGAGAGCATACACACGCTATTCTTTTTGCAAAAATAAATAATCAACAAAAAATTTACAAGTAATTGTGATTAAATTTTCATTTTCAAATTGAAATGTGACAATGTTCGTTACTTGGCCCTTTGGCTTAAGTGTGAAATCTTGAAGGAATTGCATAGCATAACTTAAGAAAAACCATCTATGTTTGCTTTAAGCCCAAAATCCAAATACTCAATATTTATCCTAAGTTCATTTTTAAATACTAAAAATAAGTGTTCAAGACTTAGGATTCATTTTAAGTACCAAAAATGAAGTGTTTAAAAACATTAGCCATCCTAATTCCTTTTAAAAACCAAATACCAAATGTGCAAGATCTAACATGTTCATTTTAGCATCGAAACAAAGTATGAACAACTTAGCTAATTCTTTTTAGGTACCCAAAATGAAATGTTAAAACCACTTAAACTTGAAATTTTGTGTTCAAATTATGACTTAAACCTGAAAGGGTTAGATAGTCTCCTTCTACTTAGAAACACTTTTGATTGTGAAAAAAAAAACTTTGAAAAAGTAGCTCTTGGGATTTTATTTTTGAAAACACAGTGACCATAATCGCTCAAAATTGATAGATGTCAGTTCTAAGGCAATTGATGTCGATCGATCTCAAGGAAAATTAATGATAGTAATAACTGACTGATAGCGATTGACTAAGACCAATGTCGGTCACCTGTGAATTCGAATGTAAAACCACACAAGATGAAAAATGTTAGGTTAGTCTAAAATTTGATAAAAGTTCTTCTAAACCTATAAAGAGATGAATAGTCTAAGAGTATAAACATCAATGAAACTAGAAAATAATAATTAAAAATGCTAGAAATAATTAAAATGCAAGTTTTATGAACTATATTTTACCCTGCATATCGATTGATGATGGTTATATAGAACTGAGCTCGATTGGGTTGAACTGATGATGGTCATGCAGAACTAATACCAATCGGGCCTGACTAATTTAATCTCTATGTAGATCTAAGTTAAACCAAAGATTAAAAATATGGTAAAAATAAAGACAAAATTGTAATTTTTATGACATTCAAGCATTCTTTTGTCAATTTTTGAGTTGTATCTTCATCTCCTTGCTATGTTGGGTGCCCAATGTCCCACTAGGTGTGTTATTTGTGATGTTAGGAATTTGACGATGGAGGGGAGGTTAGATAAAGTGTTAATTTCAAAATGAAATAAAAATTAAAATAACACACTAACAAAGCTTGACACCTTCATGCCTAGATCATAGGGGGGATTAGTGAAGAAAACCAATTGACAAAGCACAACTAAAAATGTAGGAAAAAACACCTTTCTTATTTTCCTTAAATGCTCCAAAAGATCTCTTTGTTGGCTTACTCAACTTATACTCCAGAAATCTGTGGCAATGGAGCTTGATTATATCTTTCTCTCCTTATCACCTTAGTTGGCTCATGCTTGCTTGATGTAGCTTGATGGCTTGATAGTTTGATGGCTTATGATTTAAAATATTAGCATTATAACTCTATAGATTTCAATGTTGTCATAAAACTAGTTATTGGCCAATTTTGGCCCACATAAGAATCTCTTGCATGGTTTGATGAAGAAGTAGATCTAAGGCTTAAAAAGGGGTCCAAGATTGCCAAGTAAAAAATACCATGCATATTCTCATGTGTTTTTCAACATTTGGAACATGGTCCAGAGTTTTAGATCCCCTATAAGGTGTTAAGAGTACTTGTAATGACTTAGGAAGCTCCTATTATTCATTTGGTTATTCATTATGTTCACCTAGGCATCTTGGGTCTAGTGGTAGAAAGTATAAGTGGGTAGTTTACTGAGGCCAGATCTTATACATATAATAGTTGTAGAAGAAGGTGACCACATGGGTTTGTTCATCTTAGTCCCAAGTTACTATGCACCAATTTTGAGGTCCTCCACTAAAGCACAAATTTAGTTATACATGTACAAATTTGGGATCTCAAGAATTTCTACTAATTTTCCCATACTTAACGTTTGAGCTTGACCATCACCAAGATCTCACACAAAATTAGATATGGACTAGCCATATTGAGCACTTAATATCTCCACTTAGGAGGATTTTAGGACCATCACATCAAATGGGTTTTCTCCTTTTGGCCTTATGAACATATCCTAAAATTTTGGTACCTCCATGACTCTCTCACTTTGAGATCCAAGCTTTTAGATTTGGTCAAAAAATATAAGACATTCACATGAATGTCAAGTTAAAGTTTGAGCAAAAATTTACTTGTGATTAAATTTGACATTCTATAAGATGTCAATCACATTTTTTGGAATGATGAATTATGGTCTCAAAAAATTCAAATTTAAAGATAGAGAAAGATAATCTTATTGAGCTTAAATTTGATGGTCGCATGATCATCAATGACGGTCATGAAAATGACAAATATCGAGAGTGAAGACGTCAATTTTAAGACCATGGACTAGCCATTAGCTATTAATCAATGAGTCCCAATAAGATAAATGGTCCTCATTTTATCAAACATCTCAATATAATGACGTGAAATAAGTCAAATAGTTAGAGAGCTTGAGGGTTGATACATGGCACAACTACTTAAAGCTACAAACTGACATCAAGATCCTATGGATTAATGTGCATTTGATAAATGGCATAAGTGAAGACAAGATTGACATTTCAAAGAAGATCTAAAGGCTCACATCTATTCCTATCCATTAGATCTACTGGTGTAATATGATTTAAGGATTTGGTAATCTGAGCTAGTTCTTGATGACCAATCAAAACAAAAGGGAGATAAGTGACTTAGGTAGAGGTTAAAAATATAATTTTTGACTAAGGTAAGTAAGCATGATGGAGCCAAGCTTGAGCATGTTTCAGTTGGGGCCAAGAGTAGATATTTTGGTATTAGATGATGTCATTGGAGACCTATAAAGTAAGACACAGAACTTGATGGCCATCACCAAAGCAATCCACAAGAAAGTAACCTTTCTTCCTACTTAGGCACGCATCAATGAACCAGTTGAGAATAGTTTCACATCAAGACAAAGTGAAAGAAGCTTGTTTTTATCATTGCAACTACCATGGAGCATCACAAATAAGATATCATAATGATGCAATAGGCTGGAGTGACCTAGATCAATCAAATGGTCTGAATGAGCTTATTGGAAAAGGTAGTTATAACCATTTTTCAAATAGATTTGAACTATTTGGAATCCCTTTTTTGAGTGCCAAAATCCCCTCTCTTGCTTCCCTTCTACTATAAGTGTAGCCTTTAAGCTATTATTTTGGATCCAACTCTTGGGAATGACTAGACTCTACCAAGATTGAGCCTTGTAACCTCTTGAGATAAATAAGATGACTATTTTTAGATTTCATGATATTAGCCTAGTGTGTTCATGCAAGTTTGACTTGCATAAGTGGTAGAGATTTTTTCCTTACCAATTCTTGATCTCACCTAACCATTAGATTATTTGGTTATGTAGGTTATGTTTAGTGTTTGATGTCATTTGACTGAAGCTAATAGTGGACATGTTGAATGGATTAATTCCTTAAACTAGGCTTCTCCATCATCTCCCTTAGGTTTCACTCACTTGATGAACCTCTACATGAAATGTTGATGTAGGGCAAGCATTTAGAGTCATAGATATTGTTATTTACTTATATCTCACTAGTGTTTTAGAGGATCAAGTATGAGTAGATGGAAAATCATCATGGTGCATCACCACAAGTTAGAATAGGTTTTACTTTTGAAACTCCTTCTCCCTTTTCACCCCAACCAATTTTAGGTTTTAGAAGTAAAGGTCAAAAATAATGCATCAAAATACCTTGCCTCATTAAAAATCCCAGAGGTTTGGTCTGGATATAGGAAACCCACAACCTTAGACCATTCTTATGTTAGTTTAGGTTTTGAAGCAAGACATGAACACTCCTTTTATCTAGGGTACAATGTAGAGTGATAATAGTTCTGGTAACCTCAATGGGACCAAGTTCAAAAGAAGAGTAAAATTATTGGTGTGTCTTTCCTCTATCAACTTTTGGAAGCAAGCACATTATCACTAATGGCAATTCCAAATCAAGCTTCTGGTTATGATCAGACCAAGTATATCTCAATGAAGTTTCTAATCAATTTTCATGTCTAATTTGATATATGAGGTCAATATTAATAGTTATGGTGGTTACTCCTATTATCCACTCCCTTATCATTAGCCCTAATATGATCCATATGAGTCTTATACACCCTATTATGAGCCCTATAAAATCTATAAGGAGCCTTGTTAGGCTTCTCATGATCCTTATCATCAAGGATATTGCCTTGATCATTCCTATGGATAACAAGCCCATCATAATACTACTCCTCATCAACCCTATCATGAACTATCTATACCAACACTTAAGCAGACATTGATAATCCTTGACAATCATGCACTATAGTTGAGCTCATAGAGATTTTATGGCCAAGATGTCCTTACTCACCTGATTCATCATGTGAGAGAGTCATTGCATTGAATAAAATAAGAATGGATACATGTTGAGAGAGAAAGTAGAACAATCTCATAGATGACATGATGAATGTAGGGGGTTACATTCAGAGCATTGAGGACAAGATAAAAGTCCTTGAGGAATATTATGTCCAACCTCGCTAAGCTTTGGTGCCTATATATACACCACCTCAACCTTCTTATATGCCATTCATTCTTCCTTAAGAGACCATTCCAAGTGTTCCTTTGAATGTTCCAAATTCTTCATATATTCCTCAAAGCTTTCCTTCTTGGAAATATATCCAAGGGAGCTATCAAAGAAATGAATATCTTGTTGTGTAATAGCCTATTGTTTGGGTCCAAGAATCCATCCTTCCTCAATAACCCCTTATGAATTCCTTCAAGATTCTAAGCTGGAATCAAGTGGTGAAGTCATGGGGTGGGCAAAGTAAGGTAGATTTAAAATTAAGAGCCCAAGATAAATAAGGATATGAACATCTAAACATCTCCCTCATCCCTCTTCAAGAGTCTTCTTATGTCCCTTACCTTCATGAATCCCCTAATCACCTTAAAGAGGAGCTATTTCAAGAGAATATTGATAAGCAAATTAGAGAGTTAGAGTTGAAATCATGGAAAGAAGAGGAGAACTAGGATCAAAAGGTCAAATAAAAACCTCTACCTTTCCCATCTTAGATCCAAGTCATGCAGTCAAGTAAATCCAAGGTCATTCAACCCCTAACCCTCCCTCCTCAAGAACCTAGGTCATTTCCATCTTGGAAATCCATTTAAAATAGTGGGCAAAATAAGGTGGTGGTGATTGCTAAATTTAGATAAGAGACCTTGTGGCCTCCATTTCTTTCCCCTTAAAATATTAGAACCTTTCGTTCATGGAGAGCTATTCAAGAGGCAAAGAATCGGGAAGAAGAGGTGAAGGTGATCCAAGAAGAGCAACTTTAGAAGCAAAATCAAGTACCTATGGCAATTTCTTTAGACCTCTCTCATCTTGCTAAATATTTTTAAGGATATGTTATGCCACTCCTTGAGAAAGAGCTTCTCCTCTATGAGGAAAGCCAAGAAAATGTAGCTAAAGAACCAAAAAAAGAAGGTGACTTGAATGACCAAGAAGAAGAAATCATGATTGGGCTACCTCTTGGCAAGGATAAACATGCTTTGGTTTTTTATGATGATGTAGAGATGGAACAAGTGTAAGAAAAAGCTAAGGTAGAGGTTGAGATACAAATACAAGAACAATTACATGAGGAATAAGTTACTAATGTATAAGATAACGATGTTCCAATTGGACAAGTTAATGATATTTTCCATGAGTTCCTTGATAACTCCTAAGCTACCATTTATCATGAAGGATAAGAGCTTGCAACTGAAGAACAAGTTAAAATTAAGAGTATGCTCAGTCATAAAATTGATATTGAAAATGAAGTAATGTTGATTGACCAATCTGAGATGTCAAAGAAGGTTTGAAACCTCATGTTTGTTATCAATAAATTGATATGCTTGCTTTTGACATTTAGTTTGAAAAGGCTCCAATTTAACTATAGCTTCATGAGAACAAATCTTTTGATTTGTTTGATATATTTCATTCAAGTTTCTCTTTACTTGAATGTGGTCCATTGCAAGATAAGAGGAGTGTTGTCATCAAGCAAGAGGTAGTTGTTTCTCTTAGGAGATGACATGTTTGAAATTTTCAAACATGGTTATCAACTTTTATCTCCAACTTTAGACATCTCTCTACTCTTGGAAAATGAGAGTGAGATCAAATGGCCTCAATAAGTCATAAGATCAAGTCCATCCCCCTTAGAGGTCAACCTTACAGATATGTTAAAGGAAACACATCATGTTGGTCTATATGTTCATGATCAATAGTTCAAGAATGAGGAAGAACTGAAGTTGTTATCACAAAGTCCACAAATTTGGAAGGAGTATGTTAAGGTTTTAGACTCATGTCTATAATTGGCAGTCAAAGAACCAATTTCTTCCATAAGAAGACATGAGAATCCATTTGCTCATAGTTATAGTAGAGAGCTGTCAATAAAAATTAAGTATGATTCAAAGATCCAAGGTGCACAAAATAGTTTCCCATTTGACCTAGGTGGAAAATACTTATAGATTGTAGCCATGTACATGTTAGAGTAATTTTCATGAATTCCTCTAAGTTTTGTTTCTAGAAAATTTTTGTTTGTTGTCCCTATTTTAGGTTAGTTTCATTTTCAATAAGTGCCTTGGGTACTCTATTATATTTTGTTCTTTTTTGGTGCTTGTATTTGTTTCAAGAGAGGTTAGAGTAGGATTGACACCAGGTCAATATGTTGGATCCAAGTAAAGACTTCATTCCCAATGGACTCAACTATGCACATGGTCTGGGCTATTTTTCATAGACAGGTATGCAACCCCTATGAGTCATCAAAGATGTTGGTCAATTTTGGCCCACATTATAATTTCTTGAATGGTTTGATGAATAAGTAGATCTAAGTCTCAGAAAGGGGTCCAATATTGCCAAGTAAAAGAGACCATGCAAGTTCTCATGTGTTTTTTGACATTTAAAACATGGTTTAGAGTTGTAGAGCCCATATAAGGTGTTAAGAGTGCTTGGAATGAATTAGGAAGATCTTGGTATTCATCTAGTTATTCATTATGTTTAACTAGGCATCTTGGGTCTAGTGGTAGAAAGTACAAGTGGGTAGTTTGTTGAAGCTAGATCTCACACATGTGATAGTTGTAGAGGAAGGCAACCACATAGGTTTGTTCACCTTGGTCCCAAGTTTCTATGCATCAAGTATGAGATCCTCTAATTAGTGAAAATGGATTTATACATATACAAAGTTGGGTTCCCATGCATTTCTAATAAGTTTTTTGTATTTAATCATTTGAGCTCGATCATCACCAAGATGTCACGCAAAAGTAGACACTGACTAACCATATTGATCACTTAATATCTCCACCTGGGAGGCTTTTAGGACCATCACATCAAATGGGTTTGCTCCTTTTGGCCTTATGAACATCTCTTAAAAATTTTGTGCCTCCATGATTCTCTCACTTCAATATCTAAGCTTTCAAATTTGGTTAAAAAGAAAAAGATGTTCACATGAATATAAGTTAAAGCTCAGGCAAAAATATACCTATGATTTAATTTGACATCCCATGGGATGTCAATCTTGTTTTTCATAATGATGAATGATGGTTGTAAAAATGTCAAATTTAAAGATAGATCAAGATAATTCTATTGAGCTTAAATTTGATGGTTGCATGACCATCAATGACAGTCATGTGAACGTCAAATGACAGGAGCAAGGATGTCAATTTTAAGACCATGGACTAGCCATTAGCTTTAAAATAATGGGTCACAGTAAGATCAACATTCCTCACTCAATCAAACATATCAATCTAATGGCATGAAATGAGTCAAATAGTTAGAGAGATCGAGGGGTCGACACATGGCACAAATGCATGAAGCTATAGACTGATAGCAAGATCTAATGGATTAACATGCATTTGACATGTGGCATAAGTAGAGATAAGATTAAAATTTCAAATAAGATCTAAATGCTTTCATCCATTTATATTAGTTAGTTCTAATGATGTGAGATGAGTCAAAGATCTAGTAATCTGAGTTGATTCTTGATGACTAATTAAAACAAAAGGGAACCAAGTGACTTAGGTAGAGGTTAAAAAGTTATTTTTCAACTAAGGTAAGTAAGCATGATAGAGCCTATCTTGAGTGCATTTTGTTTTGGGTAGGAGCAGATATTATAGGATCAGATAGCACCATTAAGGACCTATGGATTAAGACACATAGAACTCAATGGTCGTCACCAAAGCCATCCATAGGAAATCAACCTTTCTTCCCACCTGGGCATGAATCAATGAACCAGTTGGAATAGTTTCACATCAAGATAGAGTGAAATTGACTTGTTTCCACCATAGCAACCACCATGAAGCATCATGAAGAAGATATTGTAATGATGTAATAGACTAGGGTGACCTGGATCAATGAAATGGTCTGAATGAGCATATTGGAAAAGGTAATTGTAACTGATTTTCAAATGGATTCAAATTATTTGGAATCCCTTTTTTTAGCACCAAAATACCCTCTCTCTTGCTTCCTTTCTATTATAAGTATAGCCTTTGAGCTATTATTTTGGTTACCTCTCTTGGGAATGACTAGACTCTGCCAAGATTGAGCCTTGTAACCTCTTAAGATAAATAAGATGATTGTTTTCAGATTTCATGATATTAACCTAGTGTGTTCATGTAAGTTTGATTTGTATAAGTGGTAGAGCTTTTTCACTTACCAGGTCGTGATCTCACCTAGCTAGTAGATTGCCTGGTTATGTAGGTTATGTTTAGTGTTCAATGTCATTTGACTAAATCCAATAGTGGACATGTTGACTAGATTAGTGCCTTGAGCTAGGCCTCTACATCATCTCCCTTAGGTTTTTCTCACTTGATGAACCTCTACATGAAATGTTGATTTATGACAGGCATTTAGAGTCATAGATCCTATTATTTATTTCTATCTTACTAGGGTTTTAGAGGCTCAAGTATGAGTGGATGGACAATCTTCATGGTGTACCACCACAAGTTAGAATAGGTTTTACTTTTTTAACTCCTTATCCCTTTTCACCCCAACCAGTTTTAGGTTTTAGAAGCAAAGGTCCAAAATGATACATTAGAGGAGTTAGCCTTGTTAAAAATCTTAGAGGTTTGGTTTAGATATAAGAAACCCATAGCCTTAAACCATTCCCATGTTAGTCCAAGTTTGTAATCAAGACCTAAACACTCCTCCTTTCAGATAGGGTACAACTTGGAGAGCTAACACTAGCATTATAACATTACTGTGTCCAAGCTCTCATAAATGAGAGGCAAATGCTTGTATTTATAGGTTTAGAAAAAAACTTGGAATGGGTTAAAACCTAACCTTAGTGAGTTAATTAATCCTATTAGATTTAAAAGGTGTCCAAACCTCGTGATTAGCATGGAATAGGCATGGGTGAGATATTTTGGGATTTTAGGCAACTCTAAAAAGGTTATTATGAATTCCTAGGATATTCTTTGATTTATGAATTTCTTTTTTGATAATTCATTAATTTATTCATTGTTAATTCAATTAGACAATTGATTAGGTTTTACATTTTAATTAATTATGTTTAGGCATTTTATCATTTTTCAAGATTTGAATTAATTAAAATGTGGATTTGCCCCAATTAATTGATTTATAGGCCAAATTGCATATTATGAAGCCAAATTTGAGATGTTTAGTGATTCTTAAGTTTAATTTACAAAGGTTGGTAAGAATTAATCTAAATTTTGGTATGAAGCCATTGGTGGCCAATTTTAAGTGTCTACAAAAACCCATCTTGCTTTTACAAGGTCAAACCCCATAGAGATCCAAGTTTTAAAAACACATAAAAATCCTCGGTAGAGATTTTCCTTACTCTATCAATTTCAAATCCCCATTGAAAATCAAAATTGTAATTGCAAACAAAAAACCCCATTAAACTTTTCATCAAAATTTGTAAGTACAAATTGCAAGTTAAAACCCCATCGTACATTTTAGCTATAATTACACATTATATCTCTATTGGACTTTTTACATGTAATTACAAGTCAAAACCTTACCATATTTGTAATTGGTTTTCCCATGCCAATTTGCCTAGAATACATGTCTAGAAAGGAAATGAAGTTCAAATCAAAGGGACCTAGTGTCCCATCCAACCTGGAATCAAATACAAATGAGATCATTGACACAAATCTAGGTCATATGGACCTAGCAAATTTATGGAACAAAATAAATGTTGAATTCAAGAATAATTGGATTTAAATAATTTATGATAGTGGATTACCATAGGCAGAAGCTTTCCCACTATTAGTATAGAGCCCTGAATTGGTATTCACAATAGAAAAACACTATGATGCTGAGAAGAGGGAGGTGGTGAATGATAAAGGAGAGAAGATTCTAAATCTAGACCCTGATTTCATTGACATCATGTTCTTGATTCTAGAATATGAAAGCTATTTAGATATAACCCCTGACTATTCCCAAAAGTCTATCAAGATAATAATACATCATATTTAAGGGTGTTAAATAAATAATGGATAAAAATCTCTAGACCTAAAGCCACAATAATGCCTAAAACCCTAACTATAATAGACTTCAAGGATGAAGTATGTCACATTATCATACTCTTGCACAAGGTTATAGAGAGACCGAATGCCAAGAATTATTAGGATTAGACATACCAATATATCTCAGTGATCCACCCAAACAAATAATACATTCACTAGGCCCAGTTAATTTATGACTCCATCCATAAACAATTGATGGAGGTTCAAATAGTAGACAAGTTCTATATGACATCATACTTTGTCTATATATTAGCAAAGGGGAGGGCATTCCTAAGATCAAACACAGTGCTTGATCAAATAAACAAGGTCTTTAATTAATACCTTGACCTCACCTTGAGGCAAGAAAACAACATTTCAAAAGGGTCAATGATGCCTTTGTATAATGAATCATAACTATGTTTGAAAAGGAGCTAGGAAGGAGAAGATTTTTTGATGTTGCAACTACAAATATTGTCAGGTGGGGTGCATTTTTCATTTAGTTTCACACATATTCATATATCAGAGTGGGAGATTTTAGTGGTTTCCCTTATACCCTTAAAAGGTATGTAAGTGACAAATGGGCCCTAATGGAACTTATGAGCAAACTTGTAGAAACCCACAAGTCTTTATCAAGCAATCATAAGTTAGGGATCCACTTGCCTATCGACATAAGGAGATATACTTGCCCTTCCCTATCAAAATCCAAATGTGTGAATGTCAAGATGAATTAAATAACCTTGAGAAATCTTGATGCAAGACCCTTTTATGATGTAATTGGATATGTTACCAGTATAATAGGTGCCACATATTCCCACATCCCCTTCTATGAAGATTATTAGGAAGATATGCAAAATGAAGAGGAAGTTAGATTAAGAGATTATTCAAGGCTGACCCTAGATCAAATTAAATATTAAAACATGGCACCAATCCTTAGAGACTTGAAATATGATGAAAAATTGGTATACATGGTTTAATATGACAATAAAATCTACCTCTAACCTCTCCCATTGGTTAGGTGGTCCATACCTAAATCCTTCTCATCGATGGATAGGACTACTCAAGTTATAAAAATAACATTAAATTGGTTGAGGAGAAAAGGGGTCAAAATAACCAAAAAGACCCTAAGTATTTTATATAGGTTGATATAAGTGAAGGATAAGGATGAGGTAATAGCAGTAGAGAGTCCAAGCAGTGGAACCCAAGTAGACTATGCAAACAGGCCATTATTTTCTCACAATCGAAAGTAAAAGTAAAAGGCAAAAAGGGACCCTTCTAATAGCCAATAGATATAAGTATAGCCTATGGATCAACCAATGTTAACTTCTATAATGGACATAACTATTTTTTAACTAGCACAAATAATTCCCCCTCTTGTTTCCACTATTCAACCAATCACAATACTCCTTCCTCATATTACCACTACCCAGTCAACTCAAATAGTTACCCTCCTATTTCCACCAATCCATTAGTGCAAGTAATTGCACCTTCATCTAACCTATTAGAGATTTTTTAGTGATGTCATGGAGGTTTCCTAATGAGTAGATGAAGTTTTTTTATATCCCAAATAACAATGATAAAGTGTGTAATATGCTTTTCTAGTGTGCTTTATGTTGGCTTAGTTGATCTTCAATATTGATATAGATTTAGAAGATTAAGGATGAGTATGGATCTTTGACCATGTGAAAGGGGTCCTATAATATGTGATCCATGCTTTAAGATCTTGTATGCACAAGTATAATTCATTTGGTTGTTTATATTTCTCATCTAGACACTTTGGGTTCAGTGGCAAAAAAGTTAAGTAGGCAGTTTGATGACATCACCATTACCACATAAGAATGAGTCAAGAGGAGTTGGTCATATGGTTTTGATCACTGTAGTCCTTAGTTGTTATGCTATATATCTCAATTCATGCATTGAAGCATGGTCAAAGATATGAGGGTACAAAGTTGGCTTATAAGATAGATTTCATTATTTTTTTATACTTAGCCAAATTTACAAAGTGGCCAAGAAGAGCTGAGTAAGCATGTTGATGAGGTTAGCAATCACACATGTGGATGATTTAGGATAAGGTGATCATATGGGTTTGTTCATTTTTGGACCTAGTTTATTTTTTCTAATTTCTAGATCATGTGATGTAGTGTTTTAGAAGATATGCTTATGCAAACTTGGTCTCCCAAGCAGATTGATTGTGTTTTCCCATACTTAGCCAATTTTTCAATATGGTAGAAAGAGCTAAGTGATATTTTTTAAGGTGTTATATATTGCACGTGTGAAAGTGTTGATATAATCTAATCATATGGGTTTGTTTAGTTTTGATCATAGATGATTTGTGCTAAGTTTGAGTTCATGCATTGAAGTGCGATAAAAGTTATGGATGATTAAAGTTGGCCTCTCAAGCAGATTTGGACATGGTTGGCTCTGTGATAGATGTTTATGAGAAGGAACTTTTATGGCATTATATCTCACACACATGAGAGTTTTAGAATCAATGTGTTACATATTTATATTCTCCTAACAAAGGAGATCTTCTAGTCCAAAATTTGAGATCCTACGAATAAGTGTAGAAGAAGTTATTAAGGTGAAAAAATGGCTACTCATGCATATTGATAGGGTCCCCATAGTCATTTTTAAAGGTGTTAAATCTCAAGCAAGATCAATAGTGTACAAGTGCTCCAAAGAGTTAGGAGGTATCAAGACGAGGATAGGTGCATGACATTTAATCTCTAAACAAAGGTACAAGATAAGGAGAGTGAGAATTTGTAAAGTTTGATCAATAGTGAACATTGATCGATAAGGACCTTGTTGATCTACAGAGATCAATGGAGCATATTAAGTCAACATTTTAAGATGGCATGAGATGAGGTCAAAGTTATAAAATTTTAATGTTTGGATTTGGTGGTATATGCATTAAATCTTGGACAAAATCAATGGTATGATATTGATCCTAAGATGAGAGTCCATGAGATTTGAGCTTTATGTTTGAAGGTTAATTGTGACCATTATTATTCAAATATTTGAATTGACACAGGAAAAACTAGAGCTTGTATTTTAACCATATCTCTTGATAGAAGATGAATATGCTCATGTAGTAAAAATCAAAATGGTAGAGGACTTTAATATGCATATAAAAATATGGATTAGAAGATCTGAAAGTGAATACAAACATAGTTATGGTGCTCCAAAGTTGATTATATGTTTGACTATATTTTGAAAGTGACTTGAGAGGGATATTTGAGCTCATATAGTTGTTTTGATGTTTCATGGTGAATTGGCTATTGGTGAGTATTTTAGACTCCATAGGGATGGTCGATGAGTATTTTGGAGATGTGATTAATCTATATTGAGTATGAACATTGCTTAAGAATTTGTTTGTATGTTTGTTAATGGTGTTCCTATGCATAAGGTCTTTATTTAAGTTATTTGAGTATAATCAGAGGTGAGCTAAAGAGGTTATGATCTATTGAGGATGTCCTAAAGGAAATAAGGAGTGGACCTACATGTTTATAAGTGGTCCTATATTCTTATTATGCTCAAAGAAGTATCAAAGAGTTGAATGGGTCTCTATAGGACCTAAAAGTGACTTAGGCCCATGTTGAAAGGGGATTGTGCTTAAGTGTGACCCAAATGAGATTCCTTAAGGGTGAAGGCATGTATTGTGGCTAAAAATGAATTATTATGGACTTGATAAATCATGATTTGTATATATATAGTGGAACCAAATGTGTTGGGTTTGAAACTTGAAAGTGTGAGACTTGGATGTGAGATAACTAAATAGTGAAGGGAAGCAAAGGAGAGTGAGAGTGCCCAATTCTTAGGTTGATGAGCAAAAGAGATTAAAGACTATGTATATGATCTATATATCATGTTTTTAATTATAATATATTATTCTTATAGTGTGAAGTTGTGTGAAGAGTACTACCTATGTGAGAGGCTTGTTTGAGAAAGAGAGAAAGGTTGTGCAGCAGTCAAATATTCAAGGGGTCCATCAACAGGTATTATAAAAATCAATTCTAAGGTGGAAGTGTTCTTCTCAAGGAGGTTCTAAAGTAATTGATCTTTCTTAGGGGTAGTTGCTCCTTATGAAATAGGGTTTCACTAACAGAACTTTGATCTAAATGACTTGATCAAGGTTGTAAGTCAGAAGGACTTGATTGAAGGTTCCTAATCAGGACTTGATCAGTCTCTTATTTGTGATTTTATTATAGGATAGTAGTCAATGTGTTTGTGGGCTTGAGAATGGGTTTTATTCCCCATGTAGACCTTCTATTGTGTATGTGATCTTGTTTATGTTCATTGATTCATTGTTATGAGTTATTTATATGTTTCATGAATGCTTGTATTGAATGCTTAAGTAATTGAAAGGGTTTGTAAATTGTATTGGATTGTTTTCCACCATTGATTCAGCCCCACTCTTAGTGGGTTTTACCTCTAATAATTGGTATCATAGTGGGGTCCTTCGGTAAAATCTTAATAGCTTGAAGGTGATCTAAGGTACAATGGCTAGTCAGAATATGCAAGGTAATTTATTTACTAAGCAAGCACTGATGTTCAATGGATCCAATTATGCTTTTTGGAGTGTCAGGGTGATGACATACATTATGTCCCTAGGGTTTTATGTTTGGAAATTTTTTGTGGATGGTTATGTTGTTTTTTTTATTCCCCCATCTAGTGTTGTAAACAAGAATTTATTTGAGAAAACTCTAAGAAAATGAATGCCATCACTTGTGGTCTTAAATAAATTGATTTCACCAAATTAATTCATTACACATCTGCCAAGGAAATATGGGATAAATTGAAGACTATTTTTGAAGGAGATTCAAAATTTAAGCTTGCTAAGTTGAAAACTCACAAAAGGCAATTTGAAAGTCTCAAGATGAATGAATAAGATACTATGGCATTCTTTCTATAGAAATTTGATGAGGTTGTGAACATCATCAGAGGTCTTGGAGAGAATATTAAAGAGAATAATATTTTTCAAAATTTATTAAGGTCTTTCTCCCCTAAGTTAAATTTGAAAGTATCTACTATTAAAGAGAGTCATCATCTTACTTAGTTGAAGATGGATCAATTGCATGGTAACCTTACTGCCTATGAGATGAGAAAGAATGATGATATACTTCCAATAAGGAATCAAGTTTTAATATTGAAATGTAGACAAAGAGGTTACAAGGTAAGAAACTCAAAGAGGATAACATTCTTGATATTGATGAGGATGAACTAATTGCTTTAATTTCAAGAAAATTGAGAACTGGCTCAAGCAAGTATAAAGTTAAGCTACCCCTCAAATGCTTCAATTGTGGTGAGATAAGATATTTTGCTAATAAGTTCCCACATAATTATAAGAAAGATGATGTTGAAGAGCATGATCAAGGTCATGATGATGATAATATATCTTTCAATTTTTCATAAAAATAAGAAGGGATTTAGAAGGTTTGATAACAAGAAGAAGTACTTCAAGAAAAATAAAAGTCTATACACCAAAGAAGATAGTAGCTCATCAAATTAGAGTGAATACAATGACTCAAAATATGATCATGAAGATGATGATTATACTGAAGATGAAGCTCTATTCATGGTTGAGGAAGGAAGTTGCTCACATTAAAAAGTGTCTACTTAGAGTGATTTAGATGATGATGAAGATGAGGTAGACTATGAGATTGCATTGGCTAATGCTCATGAAGAAATGAATATTGAGATGAAGATCAATAGGAAGATGAAATATAAACTCAAAGAATTTGAGGAGCAATTTAGTGTGTTTGAAGTAAGCATGGATGAAGATTATAAGGAGCATGAAGATATGGTCAAACATCTCAATTGTCAATTGGAAATCATGTTTATAAGATTAAAAGCCAAAGAAGATGAGTGTGTAAGGTATGTAATTGAAATTGAATCATTGAAATCTAAGTTGTGAAGGTATCTAGTAAGGTAATTTCATTTATGATATTTGAAAAGAGCTCAAGTGATCTAGATAACATTATGAATGATCAAAAGCATGCAAGTGATAAGACTGGCCTTGGATACAAAGAAGAACCAAAGACTAAAACTTAATACAAGATGAAGACTAATGTGAAAAAGATGGATTAGCCTTTGAAGATAAATAATTAGATAAGGAATGAAGGTGCTGGTAGAATAAAGACAAATCAAATGAGACAGCCAAATGCCATGAGGTATGTAAATTTCAATGGTTAATGTTATGTTTGTAACTAATTTGGGCATATAGCTATAAAATTTATAAGACTTGTTAAGAATGAATTTACTTATAAATATGATGGATTCCATCAATCAAAAGGTGTAAGCAAGGTTGAGTGACTCAACTATCATGATATTGGACACTTTGTAAAATGTTGTCCACTTAAGTCAAGACAAGTTGAGTTTCCTTCAAGGGATATTGAGTGTTATAGTTGTTATGAAATAGGACACATTGCAATATATTGTCCAAATTTAGAAAGGTAGAAATATTTTTTTGCAAAAATTTTAGTGTGCTTCAATTGTGAATAGAGAGGTCACATTGCTATATTCTGCAAGCAAAGGCCTACAAAATAGAACATATTTTATTAGGTTCCCAGAGTGCAAGAAAGAAAACAAGTTAATACATGGAAAAAAAAAGAGGTAACTATGAGTCATGATGACCCAAGTAATCTATTTTCTATGGTGGAGAATGCTTCTAAAGTTAAAGAGTCTCAATAGGTCTCATTACCTACTCATGTTGAGAATGAAGAGACTAAGCTCAAGAGGAAGACCAATGTACTAGTTGGGGCTATCTCTGAAGTTTGTATGGGTCCAAATAAACATCCTATTGTTTTTTAACAAGTACCTAGTGATGAGGATCCAAGTTGCAAGGAAGATTCTTTAAATAAAAAGGTATGTATTGAATTTATATTGTCTCCATGTATTGTTAATTCAATCATTGAAGAAAAGAAGAATGTTGTAGTGGATGAGGAAGTTTTTTCTCCTAAGATAAATAAGAAGAATAATAATTATAAGTATTAAATTACCAAGGAAGATAAGGAATATGAGGAGTTGTGAGCAACTCCTGGTTACCTCACAACTCTTAGTTACACACCATGGTAGATCTTTGTGGTGTAGAGGAGGTCTCTATCTATGCTTCTTAAGAGACTCCTTTTAGTGGAGAAGCAATTTTGTATGCTCAAAGATGATAATTCCAATTAGATAAGGGATTTGGTTAAGGGGAAGCAACTGTAGACACCTAAATCTAGCCATCGATAACCTCCAACTAGGCTTTTAACCAATTTTCACCAAAGTGCACAATTTGGCCTAAAAACACTAAAGCACATTAAATGAGTTGAAATTGATATATTTAAGTGCCAATTTTGGCTAGAGTGTCATTAAATGGGTAAATTCAATTTATGGTCTAGCTAACTTTGATCAAATCATTTTGAGTCAAAATGCTAATTTTGCACCTGGGTGCTCTAGATTTCTCTTTTCTATCAAATTTCTTGTACAAGATGTGTGTCTTTATTATTTGTTTTTTTTAACATCCTAAATGAGATAATGGATCCAATGCATCTGACATTAACTTCCAATTCCAATCCAGTCAAATTTTGGACTAATAACAAAGCATTCTGATTAATTTGAGTAATTTGTGCACAAAGTGCTTAATCATGCTTAAGATATAATTAATCCAAATCAAGGCCTAATTAATAATTCCATGAAAACTTATTGAAAACTTGTTTTTAGAAATGAATATTGAATATTTGTATCATTAGGTGACCTCATTTCTTAAAAAGACATCCCTAGGCTATAAATACCATAAATATTATGATTACAGGTCTCCTATGCCTCTTTATTACCTCCCATGCCTCATTAATGTCTCTTCTTTCAAATTCATGATGAAGATAACTATGGATTTTAATTACATAATTCAATTAATCCATGACCACACATCTCGATCTTGAGATGGAAGGTCATGGTTGATTCTGGTCATTCTTGAAAATCTATAAATAGAGATGCCATGAACATCATTTTTAATCTTAATTTGTGCAAAATTATAATGTAGGATTTATTCTAAAAGCTTCATGCAAGCTATTGTTACCATACCAAATTGATTCCAAGCCAATCCAAGCCAAATCCAAAGGTGCCAAGGAGAGATGGAGGTAGCCAAGCTTCCATTACCAAGGACTTCATGAGCACAAAATCAAGAAACCCACTATTAAAAATTCATTTATATCATCCAATAAAGGTGAAGGAATTCTTGTTTTTCCTTACTTTTTAGTTGTGCTTGTCATTTGTTTTTGTTACTAAGCTCACCCAAGTAACTAGGCATGAAGATGTTAGTTTAGTGTGTTTTTGATTTGGTTTCATTCACTAACATGATACTAATCATTTTTTATTAGTCAAATTCTTAGTTTGCATAATTTCACACTCGGTGGGATGAACTTCATGAGATTGCAATCCACAAACTTTTTTGTGTTTCATAGTTTTGATTTTTTTTTGTTGTTTTCGCTTTGAGTAAAAATGGCCAATAAATCAATCATAACTTTTTATTTAATTAATATTTTTATTTAAATTTTTTTATTAATATATATAAATATATCATGGATATTCTCTAAAAATTTCACAAAACAATTCTGTATATTTTAGAAGTTATAGCTATTTTAGTAACTATCACTTTCTATTTTTTATTTTTATGGTAAAAATGGTTATAACAGAGTTAATAAATTTTTTGTATTGGCTTTTTGGACTTAAAATTTTTCATATATGTGTTCCCTATAATTATTGATAACCTCTCAAAATTTTGTAACAAACTGACTTATATTTTAAAAGTTATGTTAAAAATACTAACTGCATGTTTTTATATTTTATGTGCAAGATTTTATGTGTTATGTGTTATATTTTATTTTTTGCCTTCTAATTTGTTGTTTGCAGGTGTTCATATATTTAAGATTATTTTTTTAAAATATTTTATTTATATTTATGTTAAGATTTTCTAACCTAACATATTTACTTTTAGGGTGAGG
Organism: Torreya grandis; assembly: GCA_037957365.1. Classification (NCBI taxonomy): domain Eukaryota; kingdom Viridiplantae; phylum Streptophyta; class Pinopsida; order Cupressales; family Taxaceae; genus Torreya; species Torreya grandis. Next base: position 1,260,461 of record JARHVA010001359.1, read on the forward strand.
CCTTAAGGGTAGACAGATAACCGACAAACTTTAAATTTGTTAAAACATATTTTAGACCATCTTTGGCATGATTTTAAAACTAATTAGGAACATTATTTTGGTTCTTAAATTAACATTTAAGGTTCTTAAATAAGTTTTTTTATCATTAATTTTCAAATTTACAACTAAGACCAAGGGGTCAAATGAACACCACCTCATTTTTTGAATTTGAGCTTAAAAATGAACTCACCTTTCCAAGTTTTTTGTATTCACTTAGTTGTTTAAATTAAATTTTAGTTTGTAAAAAAGATGGATGTTGCATGTATGCTCTTCTATTTTTCCCCTTTAGGGAACCCTTGGAATCAAAATCACCATTCTTATTTCAAATAGTTTAGTCCAAGGCTTAGAAATCAAGTCATCTAAAGCACTCCCCAAAAACTCATCAAAGTTTGGGTGACCTTGAAAAATATCCTAAAGTATTTATATTTCATGCTTTCTTTATTTTTATGAAAAATTGGCTTATGAGGGGGACTTAATCACCTCCCTTGAGTTATTTAAGGAAGCTTTGACTTGGGTTTTAACCTCTCATCATTGACTTCATTTGACTCCTAATTGGAGTTGCACACAGGACGTAGTGGCACTTTGGACATCGCACTATACTGAACAAATAGCAGGATGTACTGGTTACAAAAAAGACTAGACCTTTTTGTAATAATCCAAGTGATACAGACCCAAAATCCATGCTTTTATTTTTCAATATTTGGTGTGAAATTCATTGTGCAATTGATTCCCCTTGTTCAGAAACTTGTAGATCTTAGACAAAACCCCACTTACCATGGAAGTATTGTTGGTGCAAGGTGCGCCTCAAGGTCCATGCCATAGTAATTTCATTTAAGAGAAGAGGGGTTGTAAAAACCCTACTATATAATGCACATATACTTTTGTATGAACACTTAAAATCCTTTCAAATGACGTATATTGATGGATTCCAACAATACCAAGCCACCTTGTCAGTTTAGAGTCTAAGAGCGATTAATTAGTTGGTATTATCCTAGATTAAAGTCTTGTTTCAAGTCAAAACTTGGTGTAAACAAATGATATAAACCAAAACACATGGTCCTCATTTTATTTTAAACAAATAGGTGTTATGTTACCAATTTGAAGTCATCAAATTTGCCTTGTTCAAAATCCATCAAAATTTGGGAGTCATATCATCCACTTTGGAATAGTTACATTGCCCAATTGAGTCTAGACCTTTGACAAAGTTTGTTTAAATCCTTCATTTATAATCTAAATTTGAAATTGCACCTTCATAATTTCATGGGGTTGATGTGTTAAGTGGGTTTTCCATTTGCACTAAACTTGAGGGAACTTAGGTTCAATTTCCAATTTGGGTTGAAGGTTGTTTTAGACTCAAGATCATTATCACCACTTGATAGACATAAGCCATTTTGTGCTAAACACTTACACTTTGAGTCTATCCACCATAACATTTTGAGTCAAAAAAAGTAGTGTTATTATGTCAAAATTGTGGGAAACTATCTTTGCCTTAGAGAGTTTTTGAAACAAATATTTAGCCACACGTTTTGGGTAGTGTAGTGTCGTTACGCTGCCCAAAACATTTCAAATATTGTTTCATAGACCCTCTTACATAGAGTTCAAATTTGTTCCTACATTTTTAAACCAAGCCAAGTGTACTTTTGTGATCCTTTGTCTAGCATAGTTATATCATTCACTTTTTTCTAGATTATTTGTCAAAAGAACCAAGTTGTATACCTTTATTTGTGAGAAAATAAACTATCTCTAAAGTGCCTTTTGTTTCATACCTTTTACCTAGTTGATCGAGTTCATGTCTAAGAATCAAATGCCTAGTGTTTTTTAGAAGTGTTTCAAATCCATTAGATTAAAACTTTCATCTATTTTAAAGTCTAACTTTTGACGCTATCTGGCCAAGAGTCCTAGCACATGCCTTGTTTGAGCCTAGCTTTTGACACCGCATTGGGCCAAAAGACCTAGCAACTTTTAATTTCCTAGATTAGACTGATTTGAAACACTTCAACCTTAGAGTTTGACATTTTGATTTTTTATCTATCTACTTGCTCATCTTTGTGTGAACAGTGAGACATTGGATATTTAACGCTAACTTATTTCTTCACTAAATCTTTGCATAAACCTTTTGATCTTTTTAATGAATCTAGACCAAGTTTGAACATCATCCATTTTAGACATTGTCTTTTTTAGAGTTTATGGAAATATTTGACCTTTTTATCGTAAAGGCATTGACTATGGACCTCAATATGTATTCTTACACTCGTAGTAGACTGATGTACAATCTGGGGATTAGTAATGTGGTTGCACAGGAAGAAATGATGCAAGACCCCTACATAGATAATAATCCTTATGAGATAGATTTGTATCCCTCTTATAATACTCAATTAGGGACACAAAGCCAATATACCTTGGCTAAATATTTGGTTAACACACCACCTTATTTAGAACAAGACTAAGAACAAACCACATAATATCTAGCTATAATACCCACAGTGGATGAGCCAATTTTTTAACAGTCATATTCTACTAATACAGCTTCCACGTATGATCCATTTTTGTTTGAGTGACATTTGTTAGAGAACAAAGATGAGGTTTTGGTTAGAGCCATAGAGGTAAGGGCCAAGTTTCCAGTAGACTTCCCCCATAAAAATTTATCAAGCCTAGTAAGAATGCACCACAACATAATTTATGATCAATAGGCTTCTTCTAGCAATCCTTTGGCTTTAGTCCAAACAACATATCAGGACCCTAATCTACCAAATAGAGGAAAAAACATCATAGAAGACCACTTTAATCAAATGCACACAACATATCAAACCTACTTGAATCTAGCATGTAATTTCAATCAGATGAACATGATGAGAAAACTTCTTATTGATTGAGTTCTTTCAACAAGAGTTTTGATAGAGTTAACTGGTCAACATAATCAATGTTCAAACCCATTCATGCAAAACACTTTGGTAGATAACTTGTTGCATATGCCCATTATTAAAGAAGTGTCTTCTGCTTCTACATAGAATAATGAACAAAATATAGTGGATAATATGCAAGCAATATTCAATCCAAATCAAAGTGGTACTAATGCACAAACAACTAGTCAACAACATGTGCTTATAGTTAATGCCATGAGTAGACCATCATACCATGGAGTAGGAGTTTATGCATCCTAACCTCAACAAGCTACTTCATCAAGTGTGCAACCAATAGGATTAGGTAGTCAACCAGCAACCAATGTCATGCCTCAATAGCTAAATGTGATGAATCCTACTCCTCCTCAATAAGTGATGAGTAGTATTATACAATAGTAGGTACAATTTAGTGTACCAATGCAATAGAGGTTGAATATATTACCACTTCAATAAGGGGCAACTAATGTTCCACCTTGTCAGGTAGTGGAAAATATACCTCCTTAGTCGTAGACCAGTGTACTAATCCAAAACCAAATGCTGACTAGCCAACAATGTGTAAATATTGGTCAGTGACAGATGTCAAATCTTAAACATGATTTCACTTCCCAATGAGGATTCATGCAAAAAAGAGGCTCCCATGTTTCTCAAGTACCAACTAAATAATAACTAGTTCAAAGTGTGCAAGTTCAAAGACAAGGTCTTGGTCCACAAGTTCTCACTCAACAACAAGGTTCGATTACTCGATAGCATGTCTCCTTTCAACCATAGCAAGCACTGTATAGTTATATCACTCCATTCCAACTACAAAATCCTCCAAGTTGAACCTTTATCACTAATCTAAACTAAAATATCATGCAACTAAATGTATAATTCCAAGTACATCTTAATCTATGTATGCATATTCTTGGTCCATTTCTAAACTAAACCAATATACCCTAATAGATATCTCCATTATACCCTGGTCAAAATGTCCCACTTGTGACCTCCTAACCATTTACCCAAACCAACATTCTCCTTCAAACCAATGTTCCTTCTAGTTTCCTATCCCAAAAAATGTAACAGATGAAGGATGCAATTGTTGCCATTTAAGCTAGGAAACAGACTAAAAATTTTAAGTAGGATGATGTGTGTTATTATTCATTCAATATGGATTGCTTACAAATACCATTTCCTTCAAGATATGAACCATTGAAATTCAATAAATATAAAGGAAAAGGTGACCTTAAGGCTCATTTAACTAATTTCTTTGTCAAATGTCAACCGATGGCATATAGCGATATATACATTTTGTTGTTGTTTCCAAGGAGCTTGGCTGGACAAGCCTTTGAGTGGTTTTTAAAGTTGCCCAAAAATTTAGTAACAGATTTTGATGATCTTTCTGATAAGTTTGTGTATCACTTTTCATATAATTTCAAACATGAGATTTCATTGGTTGACTTAACACAAGAAAAGCAAAAAGCTGGTGAGAGTTTTGTAAGTTATCTAGAGTGATGGAGAGCCCTTACAAGCCGTTTCACCCATAATTTACCAGATAAATAATTAACCGATGTGTTTACTAAAAATTTATATAGTGAGATAGCTTATCATCTAGAACTATAATGTGCACATACTTTCAAGGAGATCATTGATAAAGGTTTATTGATCAAGCAAGTGATCATCAATAAAAGAGTCATCAAGTTGAATTCCACTAATCAAATACAAGATACCAGTCAAGGAAATGGCCAAAATCAACATCCAATTCAAGTGCAAGCATCAAAATTGGCACAAGCCAATAACCAAGAAAGACCAAAGTAATTCAACCACAATAGGAATGTTATGGGAAATGGAGTAACCAAATCACGTCATGTCTAAATGGTGAAAACATCTTCCACACCACCTTTTCATCTTACTCCTACTCAACAACATCTCCAATCAATGTCACAAGCACAACAACAAAGACCTATGCAATAAATATAGCAGCCTTTACCATTGAAAACCCCTCCTTCAAGGAGAACTTTGCCTACATGTCATGTCTTTAGTGACCTAGGAGAGCCTATTGAATTTGTATTTTTCAAACTTACTACTGGTAATTTGATTAGTTGGCCTATACCAAAGCATTATCCATAAGGTGTTATGTATCATGATTAGTAGCATGAAAATGAATTCTATGAATATCATCGGGTTAATGGACATAATCTATGAAGATGTATTCAAATCAAACATTTGATTGAAAATATGTTAGATAATGGGGAGATAACATTGGATAATGATGCTTATACTTTTAATAAAACTCTTTGGATTTATCAAAACCCCTTTCCTTGACATAATAATCAGCAACAACACTAGCTAGTACAGCAACAAAATCAACAGTATCAAAATCAAAGACTGAACCAGCAAAACTAGTAGAATCAGCAAAATTAACAATAGAACCCATAATGATAGAACAATAGACAAAACCAAGGTCAAAATGGTAATAACCAAAAAACCTACCATGTAGTTGCATATGACTACAATAGGGTTGTAGGTCATATTGCAGGGGGTAGTGTTAACACCATCTCCATTAATCCTAGACTAAGCATTAATCAATCTAGACCATTGTTAAACAACAACACTCAGTCAAATTACATGGATAATCCTTTTTTGACCTAGAACTACATATAGACAAGAAAACAAACTTGAACTTCTACTTTTGGACCTTATATTGACAACTCATCTTTGCCATGTGACCACATACAAGTACACCGACAATCGAGACTTGTCTTATCTAGCCCCACACAATTCCCAACATTTGTTAGCAATCATGGTCCAATATCTAATCTCGATTGTGCAATCATAAATTAGAGGTCAAAGATTACTATCCCAGGCCCATAACCATCTGCCACTTTACCTGTTATCCAACCAATTGTTTAGCCTCAGAATAAACCATTCAATATCGATCAAGACAAGAAGTTTGATATTATGGAAAAATTATATAAGACACCATCATAAATTTCTATTTTAAATTTGTTACGAATGTCATTAATCCATAATAACATCTTGAATGAGTTTTTAACCCAATCCACTATTGCTAGTGACATATCCCCTAATAAATTTCAAGCTTTGGTTGGACACCTAGCTCCAACCCAACAAGTTACATTCAACCAAAGTGATATGTCTTCCCTTGGCCCACTCCATAATAACCCATTGTACATAGAATTTTATATAAAATGGTATAAAATAAAATATGTCCTTATAGACAATGGATCAAGCCTCAACATAGTGTCTCTAAACTCATCAAGCTTCTTAGGTACACAATGGCAAATCTCCAACCAAAAATGATAACCATCAAAGCCTATGATAATCAGGAAAGAGAATCACAAAGCACCATTAGTTTGTTATCATTGGGACTTTGACCCATGATACACTTTTCCATGTGCTTTATCTTGAGTTATCATACAATATGCTATTACGCAGGCCTTGGTTACATGAGATTCATGCAGTCCCATCAACGATGTACCAATGTATCAAGTTTTCTCACTCAGGGATAGAAGTGAATATTCTAAGAGATTTACACCTATATGAACACTACAAACATCTTGAGGATGAATTTGAAAGCTATAATTATTAGTACAGCATGAATCCAAGTTTCAAGCAAGACAAAGGAAAGGCCATACTTATTGATCCTTCATTGGATAATTATATAGATCATAATACCTTGGACTCCCTTTCCCACATGATACCACATAAAGCTTTTAATCATTTCACCATTTTAGATAATGGATTGAGAGAGTATGTGACCCATGATACATTTCATATTGCCAATATTCCTTAGAATCTAAAGACCTTTGGGTGACCTAAAGTCACCCCACACATACATTGGCAATAAAAGAACAAAGATAAGGGACCTGTCATGTTTGTACCAACATCTGGCCTGGAACTAGACCCTCTTGAAGGGAATGAATCATGATTGTATAATGACAACCAAGCTAATTGTTATAAAAGTGTAAAGTATCCTATTCCCAATAGGATCATGGAGCATCAAGATTATGAAGGAAAAGGCCTCAAATCGAATCAATAAGGAACCATTGAGCTAATTTATATGACTAAGCACAAAAGACCCTATGGACTTGGATTTAAACCACTTGGGGGTGACCTCACATATCTTATATGAATTCCATCACCAATGCCTAGTGAGGATGATGTTGACAATGAAGCAGAGTCTGATCACAGCCTCACCTTTGATGACCTAGCTGAGACTAACCTATTCAATACCAATGCTAATTACTATTATAATATCCCCAACTGATAGATTGGGACCATCAAGAATCCACTTTGTTGATTGATGAGTTTTATAATGATGAGGTATTTAGTGACTTTTTAGGCCTTAAAGACAATGTTCTGTTGAGAGATCACAAATCAAGATTCTCATTCACATTGGATCCTGAAGCCTATTTTGGAGAATGGGTGAACACTCTTACCCAAAAATAAGTAAAACATTAAGGTCCTAAAGTGAAAACCTCTTTGAGACACTTTTTGATCAAGAAAAAAGTAAATATAAAGGCCAGTCTAGTGGTGAAAACTTGTTTTAGGCACCATTAGATGGGGATGTTTATTCTTCTATGAATTTAGACCAAGAAACCACCAATGATGAACATGCCTATGGATCCAAGTTCAATTTTATGCAACAACAAATATTTGATTGAATTATTCAAGAATTTCTAATTTTTTTTGTCACATGACCATATCTCCCATTAGGGGACTCAGATTCATCATGCCTAGGAGAAGTTGAAGAGTAAGTCCTAATAGAGGACCCTGATATAATCTAGTAGTTCAAGTATTTGCCTACTATCCTAGAAGATGGTTTAACCCTTCTAGTTGAGGATACAATAGAGGTAAACATTAGGACTCCATCTGACCCAAAGTGGATAAAGTTAGGTGCATCCCTCACTGAGGAGAAACGTAAAGTTTTTACATCTCTATTTAAAGAATTTGTAGATATCTTTGTGTGGGCCTATTTTGGCATGCCAAGTTTAGACCCCACATTGGTTTTGCACCACCTTTTGGTCAATATTGATGCTAAAATAGTAAAACAAAAGCTATGTAATATGCATTCTTTCATTGTTATATTGGTAAAGAAAGATTTGAAAAAACTATTAGAAGTAGGATATATTTGATCCATTGACTACTCAGAATGGATATCTAATGTTTTACCTATTAGCAAAAAGCCTAAAGGAATCAAAAATTATACTAATTTTTGAGACATAAATAAATATTTTCCTAAGGATGACTTTCTATTGTCTAATATTAACATGATCATTGACTCTGCGGTAGGTTATGAAATGCTTTCACTCATGGATGGATTTTCAAGATATAACCAGATCAGAATAGCACTAGAAGACCAACATAAAATAGCATTCACCACTCCATGGGGAACATTTTTTATCAGGTAATGTCATTTGGTCTTAATAATGATAGAGATGTCTATCAAATGTCGATGACATATTAGGAAAATTCAAAGCTAGGGTTGACCATCCAGCAGTGTTACGTAAGATATTTGAAAGATTATGATAGTAAAAAGTTAGACTCAATCCAAAGAAATGTGTGTTTAGGATAACCTCAGGTAAATTACTTAGCTTTATTATGTCTCGTATAGGTATTGAAGTTGATCCAATTAAAGTCCATGCTATAATCGAGATGCCACCACCAACCTATTTGAAGCAACTCCATAGTTTTTAGGGTAAGATCCAATCAATATGATGATTTGTCTCTCAGTTAGCAAACAAGTGTCATCCATTTACACATCTTCTAAATAAGGGAGTTTTATTTCACTAGGATGATCATTGTCAAATAGCTTTTTAACAAGTCAAGGACTATTTAGCTAATCTACCTATTTTATTACCTCCTATACTAGGAAAGCCATTCTTGTTATACCTATCCACTACTGACAATGCTATGGGGGAACTCTTGGCTCAACATGATGACAATGGAAAAGAGAATGTCATATAATACCTAAGTCATACCTTGGTCACATATAAACATAACTATGTACCTATTGAAAAAACTTATCTAGCCATAGTCTTCATAGATCAAAAACTATGCCATTACATGTTGAATAATAAAACCATGGTCATTTCAAAATTAGATCCACTCAAGTGTCTAGTATCTAAAATATCTTTACAAGGTAGAATGGCCAAATGGATTATGCTTCTTAGTGAATTTGACATAGAGTATGTCAATCAGAAGGCAATCAAAGGATAGGTCCTTGCAGATCAACTTGTTGAAGCACCTCTTGCAGACATAAAGCCACTCACATTTCATTTCCTAATGAATCCACAATGACCGTCATTGACACACCTCTTGAGGAGCAACATTAGAAGATATATTTTAATGATTCATTTAATACACATAGATCAAGGATATGCCTCTTATTTATTACACCATAAGAGGATCTAATCCCTAAATCATTCAGAATCAACTTTCCTTGTACAAACAACATGGTTGAGTATGAATAACTTATCATAAGACTTTGATAGGCAATACAATAGAATATATCTCATCTAAAGGTTCATGGTGATTCTTAATTAATCATTAATCAGGTCATAGACCAGTTTTAGACCAAAGATGACAAGTTGGTTCCATATAAGGTTATGGTCGATACCCTAAAATAAAAAATTACAAATATCCAATTTGAGCATATACCAAGGGATAATAATAGAACTGCAAATGCCATGGCTACTATCAGCTCTTTGATTCAACAAACATACAAAGCTAGAGAATATCAGTTCCTTATTGAAAATTTGTTTGCACCAGCTCATGAACCTTCAATCGTTGCAATGATTTGTGATATTAATCATCTTAATTCTATCTAGTAATCAGACTTTTAATACTACCTTCATGATCAAGTGCTACCACCTAACCTATCTTGAAAATAAACCAAATCCTTTATTCATCATTCCACTCATTATACTCTACTTGGATCCACCCTTTACCACTATAGTTTTGATGGAACTTTGCTTCATTATTTAACTTTGATAGAATCTACACTAGCATTAAGAGAAGTTCACGAAGGAGTATGTGGAGCTCATTCTAGTGGGGTAGTCCTATCTAAAATGCTCTTGCTTATTGGTTATTATTGGCCCATGATGTACATAGATACAGCTACATATGTAAAGAAGTGTGACAAATGTCAATGACATGCTAATCTAATTCATGCCCCAGCACAAACTCTGGAACTGACATTGACACCACAGCCATTTTCTACATGGGGACTTGACCTCATTAGGAAGATTAACCCCACTTCATTTGATGGCCATAAATATATCCTTACCACCATTGAGTATTTCACTGAGTGAGTTGAAGCTATACCCCTCATTTATGTGACTAAAAAGCAAATTTCTAAATTTATCTTCAACCATCTCATTTGCCACTATAGTATCCCCTCTGATATTATATCTGATAATAGAGGATCATTCAAGAATAAGGATGTACACTAGCTATGTACCAAATATAACATCACACAACATTTTTCTATAACATATTACCCTCAAAGTACTGATCAGGCTAAAGCATCAAACAAAACCATTGTCAATATTCTCAAAAAGATTATCAATGATGTTGATCATGATTGACACCTATAGATGTTCCCTACCCTTTGGGCATACCATACCAATCACCATATATTTATAGGAGCCACTCCATACTCACTTGTTTATGGTACTGAAGTCATCCTTCTCATTGAGGTCAAATTGCCTTCACTACATATATCTTTCAAACATGTCCTAGATGATCATGACTATTGAGTAGCTCGCATGCAAGAGCTAGACCTACTTGATGAAAAATGCAGAGTTATGCTCAACAATATTTAGGCATATCAGAATTGACTCAAAGGCCACTATAATCGACGTGTCAAATATAGAAAATTTAAACTTGCTGATTTTGTTCTTAAATAAAACCAAAAGAATACTACAATTGAGAAGAAGCATAAAGGTAAATTAAAACCAAACTGGACAGGTCCTTTCATCATTATTATATATTATGGATCAAGAGTTTATAGACTTGCCACACCAGATGGAGATAAACTTCCTGAGCCAATGAATATTATTCACCTCAAGTGGTACTATGCTTGAGCACTAAGGTGTATTATTTATAAATACCATTTCAGTGGTGTCATTTTATCACTATTATTCTTTGTACAAATATCATTCTTATCCATCCTCTTAGCCTTATCCATTTTACCATTTCGTTCTATTGACTAGACATATTCTAAAGCTTAGCCCATTTGACCTTGGTTTTTACCATTCATTATGCATTTTCAACACTAATGAATTTGATTAATTTCATCAGTTGCTTCAAGTACTTTAGATAGAGATCGTATTTTGGAGTAGTATGATAGAAGTTTCAGTAGTTGCATCCTTTATTTTTTATTCCTTTCTTATCACCAATTTTACTACTAATTATAATCACCTTTTGGTAAATTAGTACCATTGATCTAGGACATTGTATCTTAGTTATAACCACCTATGGGCAAAATAGGAGCAACATTTGTTTATTAAGTCTTGACGTACCAACTTGCCACTTCCTATGCCATACTATGCCTTTTTACCACTTGAGCCTTTTTTTTTTGAATTGAATGCTACACTAGCCAAATTCCTTCACTATAAGGTGGAACTATAGTGACTTGAGGTTTTACTCTGAGACTATGTATGCAACGCTCGATACTTGTTGAGGTCAGCTCAGTCACTCTTTCCACCATGCTCTCACCATTTTACAAGCAACCTAATTTTGAACACTCTCACCATTTTTCAAGAAACCTAAGTTTTAATGCTCTCATTATTCTGTGAGCTTGAACCATTTAGTGTCTCCTCATTCTTGATCAAGTTGAGATACTTCCAAAATTCCAAAAATGTGTATAAAATTGTTAGAAAAAACCAAAAATATTTGACCACTTATTTGCCTTAAGGATTTTGGGAACCCTTACTAAGTTTCATGAAAACCACTTGTCACTTAGTTTCCCCATCCTTTTTAGCCTTTTCTCTCATGCACTTATTGTTTTACAAGACCATTCCTCTTCTATCACATCCATTCTATTTGTTTTCATCAGTTATCACATTCTTCCCATTCCTTGGGATAATTATATTTGGCCTAAATTTTTTATTGGATATTAAATCCATGGAAATATGTAGGTAGCATCCACTTGCCTAGTACATATGGAGACATCTCAGCCACCCCCTTTTTTTCTTCTATTCCTCCATTTTGTTCATTTGTTAAGTTGTCACCTATTTTCTAGGGGCAATGTTCATATGGTTTTTATTAAGTGTTTCTTTGTTTATTTCTTTATTGTTTTATTTGTGTGCCTGGTTGTTTACTTTCAACACTATTGCCTTGATTTAGTTTATGTGTGTTCATTGGGTGATTCTTTGCCCACACTTACACTTGAATCTATCCATATTCATATGCTTACATTTTCATCATGGTTTCTATCATTAGTGCATTATTTTTTATTGAGTATTAGATTATGGGAATCAGTCTTTATACATATTTTATCCAAGTCCTCATGATGTTATACCATGATGCCTACCAACAAGTGCTACAACAAACCTTAGCTTCAAGAAGTCTATTCAGCAATAGCGACATCAATATCTCTTCAACATCAACATCCTGATTCAATCCCAATCATATCCCAAATAGAGTAATTAACCATGAAAGAATTTCAACCTTTATTAGTAAGGACAAGCATCTCCCTACTTGTAGGTTGTTCTAATTCATCATTACCCTCTGTGTTAAGTTATCATCATCCTCAGCCAATTTTATCATGTTTTCCATAATCGAGGTCCAATGATTATAACTACCTATGGGCAAATCATTGTATACCATCCCACCTGCATTTCTCAATGATTATAATTGTCTTTGGGCAAATCATTATGTTTTCACCATTTTAATTTGTTTTCCCGTATAGGGTATGTTGTTATCTTGTTTGTTTGTCCTAACTAGGGCAACTCCATCTTCTCAATGATTATAACCGTCTTTGAGCAAATCATTGTGCTATCATACCACATTACCACTATCAGGGTATAATGCTTATAACTACCTTTGGGCAAACCATTATACACCATTCCACTTGCATTTTTAGTGATTTTGACTACTTTTTCAAAATCATTGTGTTTTCACCCCATTATCTTCCTTTCTTTGGTCCCCTCATTTTTTTTCTTATCAAGGGACCATTTGCCAACCTACTTGTACCAACCATTCCCTCGATGGGGCCAACCATCATATAGTTAGTTTATCATCATTTAAATTGTAGGCATAAATGACCTTTTCATTTTTTGAGAAGATGTTACTATGCTTATAGCTTATAATTCCTTCCCAAATAGGGGCAAACTGTAGACACCTAAATCTGGCCACCGATAACCTCCAACTGGGCTTTTGATCAATTTCCATCAAAGTGCACAATTTAGCCTAAAAACACTAAAGCACATTAAATGAGTTGAAATTGATATATTCAAGTGCCAATTTTAGCCAGAGTATCATTCAATGGTGCAATGAAATTTATGATCTAGCTAACTTTGATCAATACATTTCAATTCAAAATGTCAATTTTACACCTAGGTGCTCTAGATTGCTCTTTTCTATCAAATTTTGTGTATGAGATGTGTGTCTTTGTTATTTGGTGTTGACAACATCCTAAATGGGATAATAGATCCAATGCATCTGAAATTGACTTCTAAATCTAATCCAGTCAAATTTTGGACCAATAACAAGGCATTCTAATCAATTTAAGTAATATTTGTACAAAGTGCTTAATCATGCTTAAGAGCTAATTTATCCAAATCAAGGCCTAATTAATAACTCCATGGAAACTTATTGAAAACTTTTTTTTTAGAAATGAATATTGAATATTTGCATCATCAGGTGACCTCATTTCTTCGAAGACATCCCTAGGACATAAATGCCACAAATATCAAGAATATGGGTCTCCCATGCATGTTTATTACCTCCCATGCCTCATTAATGTCCCTTATTTCAAAGTCATGATGAAGATAATTACGAATTTTAATTACATAATTAAATTAATCCATGACCACACATCTCAATCTTGAGATGGAAAGTCATGGTTGATTCTGGTCATTCTTGAAAATCTATAAATAGAGAGGTCATGAACATCATTTTTAAGATTAATTTGTACAAAGCTATAATGTAGGATTGATTCAAAAAGCTTCATGCAAACTAGTGTTACCATGCCAAATTAATTCCAAGCCAAAGCCAAAGGTGCCAAGGAGAGATGGAGGTAACCAAGCTTCCATTTCCAGGGACTTCATGAGCACAAAACTGAGCAAGACACTACTACAAAGGCATTTGGAGAATCCAAAAAGGTGAAGGAATTCTTGTTTTTCCTTACTTTTTAGTGTGTTTGTCATTTTTTTTTTGTTACTAAGCTCACCCTAGTAACTAAGCATGAAGATGTTAGTTTAGTGTGTTTTTTATTTGGTTTCATTCACTAACACAATACTAATCTTCTCTACTTAGTCAAATTTCTAGTTCACAAAAACAAGTTCATGAGCCTATTTCATAGGTTTGTAAAGGAGTTGTAGAATACAAGATTAGACTGAAGGTTCTAATATGGAAAAGGAAGTTTTGTGTTTTGTCAAGGTAATATTTCTACATAGAAATGTCTATTAATCTTATTATAGCATATTCCAAGTGGTTTTGTGATCTAAAGGTTTGTTGAAGTCAATTTGGAAATTTTTGTTAGCTCTTGGGTTTCCTAGTTTATGCTTAAGAACTTTCAGGTCCTAAAATGGGTTATAGGAAGTCAAGATTCCCAATGGTGTGGAAGCTCAAATCTTGGTCTAGATGTGTGTAAGGGTTGTCTCTAGGTGTACAAGAAGTTTCAGAAGTGAATGTTGACTATAAGGTGTTGTGTTGACTTTATTTATTTTGAGATTCTAAGGTTTTAGGCTCTACTAAAAAAGTGGTCTACCTTATGTGTTGAGGTCTAAGGCTTCTTAATTTGTTGAATGAGCCAAATGGGTGGTCAAATCAAGCTTCACATAGAATTGAAGGAAGTATGTTGTAGATGATGAGCTTGGTAGCTAAAAATTGGTGTACTTAAGGGGGAATATGAGAGTGCTCTACATATGAAGTTTTAGTTTTGTAATGTGTGTCTACTAAAAATTTTGGGCTCTGCAAGATTTAAGTAGGGTTACAAGGAAGTTAGACAAGACAAATTTGAAAAAAAGTGTTTTTTGTTCAATTTATCCAAAAGATCAAGGTATGAGTATCTGAGGGTATGTTCTCAGGTTGGTTCAGTACATGTTTCCTCTTTTATAAAGTGTAGATGCAGAGTTGGTTGTCATAAAAGTGCCTTGAGAAAGAAGGCTAGTAAGCTTGCATGGTGGTTCTTCATGTTGTGTGGAAATATGAATATGCTCAAAAGGTGACATTACTCAAAGTTCTTAGGGGGAGTCCCTCTCAAATATTTCTTGGTGAGTGACATCAAGATTCATGTGGTTTGTATGATATTTCTTCATTGGTTGCAGTGCTTGATTGAAGAGTGTGTTGGCATGGAGCAAGAGGAATTTGTCAAGATAAGAAGAGGTTGGCTCAAGGTAAGGGGGAGTTTGTATCATCTTTCTAAGATCATCCTTTCCTATTTGTTATTCTTTTCAGGTCCTTAGGATTAGGTTATGCCGACTTTATCATTATGTCAAAGGGGGAGAAAGTTCTTATTGGGGAGAAAGTCCTTGTTGGGGAAGAAGTTGTTGTTGAGGGATTGCTTTAAGGGAGAGAAGGTGAGCTATATATTTCTATATATGATGTTTTTTGACATCAATAACAAAGGGGGATTGTTGGATATTTGTTAGTTATGTCATGGTAATGTCATGGAGGTGTCTTAATGAGTAGATGAAGTGCTTTGATAGCCAAAGTAATAATGATAAACTATATTATATGTTTGTTCTAGTGTGATTTATGTTGGTTTGGTTGATCTTTAGTATTGACATAACTTTAGAGGATAAGGGATGAGTATGGAGGTTTAATCATATGCAAGGGGTCTTATAATATGTGATCCATACTTTGAGAGCTTGTGTGTACAAGTAGAATTCTTTTGGTTGTTCATAGTTCTCATCTAGACACTTTGGGTCCAGTGGTAGAAAATCTAAATAGGCAATTTGATGACATCACCATTGCCACATGGGAAGGAGTCAATAGGAGTTGTTCATATGGTTGTGATCACTGTAGTCCCTAGTTTTTATGTCCTAGATCTTGATTCATGTGTCGAAGTGTAGTCAAACATATGAGGGTACAAAGTTGGATTCTAAGATAAATTTCACTATTTTCTTATACTTAGCCAAATTTGAAAAGTGGCCAAGAAGAGATGAGTAAGCATGTTGATGAGATCAGCACTCTTATTTATGGAAAATTCAAGAGAAGGTGATCATATGGTTTTGTTTATTTTTAGACCAAGTTTATTTGTGTTAGCTTCTAGATCATGTGATGTAGAGTATCAAAAGATATGCTTATGCAAAGTTGGTCTCCTAGGTAGATTGACTGTGTTTTCCCATATTTAGATAATTTTGAAGTGTGGAAAAAAGAGTTGAGTGAGATTTTTTAAGGTGTTATATCTTGCACATGTGAAGGTGTCAAGATAATCTGATCATATGGGTTTGTTTAATTTTGATCAGAAATGATTTTTGCTAAGTTTGAGTTCATGCATTAAACTACAGTAAAAGTTATGGATGATCAAAGTTAGCCTCTCAAGTAGATTTGGACATGGTTGGCTCTGTGATAGATTTTTATGAGAAGGCACTTTTATGGCATTATATCTTACACATATGATAGTTCTAGGAGTAGTGTGTTACACAATTAGATTCTCCTAAGAAAGGCAATCATCTGGTCTAAATTTGAGATATTATGGGTAAGTGCAAAATAAGCTATTAAGGTGAAAAAATGGCTACTCATGCATATTGATAGGGTCCTCATAGTCATTTTTTAAGGTGTTAAAGCTCAATCAAGATCAATGGTGTGCGAGTTCTCTAAGGAGTCAAGAGGCAATGAGATGAGGACATGTGAATGATGTTTAATGTTTAATCAAAGGTATAAGATAAGGATCCAATGGAGAGTGGGCATTTGTATAGTTTAATCAATGGTGAGCATTGATTGATAAAGACCTTGTTAATTCGTAGAGATTGACGGAGTGCATTAAGTCAACATTTTGAGATAGTATGAGATGAGGTCAAAGTAACATAAGTTTAATGTTTGGCTTTGGTGGTATATGCATTAAAGTTTAGATAAGATTGATGATGAAAGATTGATCTTGAGTTGATATTCTACGAGATTCAAGCTTTATGTTCAAAGGTTAACTATCATTGTTGTTATTCAAATATTTGAATTAACATAGGAAAAACTAGAGCTCTATATTTTGACAATATATTTTGATAGAAGATGAACCTGATCATGCAATAAAAATCAAAGTGGTATAGGACTCTAAGGTGCATCTAAAAATATGGATTAGAAGATCTGAAAGTGAATACAATCATAGTTATGTGATCCAAAGTTGACCGTATGTTTGACTATATTTTGTGAGTGACTCGAGAAGGATATCTGAGCTCATATAGTTGTTTTTTTATGTTTCATGGTGAATTAGCTATTGGTGAGTATTTTAGACTCCATGGGGATGGTCGTTGAGTATTTTGGAGATGTGATCAATCTATCTTGAGTATGAAAAGCTTAAGAAGTTACAATTACTTTTGTTAATGGCATTCTTATATATAAGGTCTTTATTAAAGTTATTTGAGCATACGCAAAGGTGAGATAAAGAAACTATGATATTTTGATGACGTCTTAAAGGACATAAGGATTGGACCTATATGTTTATAATTGGTCTTATGTTCTTATTATTCTTGAAGAAGTATCAAAGATCTGAATGGGCCTCCATAGGACCTAAAAGTGACTTAGGCCTATTTTGAAAGGGATTGTGCTTAAGTGTGACCCATATGATATGCCTTAAGGGTGAAGGCATGTATTTTGGCTAACAATGACTTATTATGGACATGATAAATCATGATTTATCTATATATAGTGGAACCAAATGTGTTGGGTTTGAGAATTGTAAGTGTGAGACTTGGATGTGAGAGAATTGAAAAGTGAAGGGAAATAGAGGAGAGTGAGAGTGCTAAGTTATTGGGTTGATGAGTAGAAGATATTAAGGACTGTGTATATGATTTTTATATCATGTTTTTTATGATAGTATATTATTCTTTTAGTGTGAAGTTGTGTGAAGAGGATTGCCTATATGAGAGGCTTGTTTGAGAAAGAGAGAAAGGTTTTACAGGGGTGATATATTCAAGGGGTCCATCAACATGTGTTATAGACATCAATTCTAAGGTGGAAGTGTTATTCTCAAGGAGGCTCTAAATGACTTGATCTTCCTTAGGGGTAGATTCTCCTTGTGAAACAAGGTTTCACTAAAATACCTTTGATCTAAAGGACTTGATTAAGGTTGTAGGTCAGAAGGATTTGACCAAAGGTTCTTGATCAGAAAGACTTGATCGATCTCTTGTTTGTGATATTCTTAAAGGACAGTAGTCCATCTATTTTTAGGCTTAAGAGTGGGTTTTATTCCCTAAGAGGGTTTCCCACGTAGACCTTGTGTTGTGTATGTGATCTTGTTTATGTTCATTGATTCACTATTATGAATGATCTATATGTTTCATGAATGCTTGTATTGAATGCTTAAGAAATTGAAAGGGTTATAAATTGTATTATATTATTTGTCACCATTGATTTACCCCAATCCCCCCGCTCTTATTGGGTTGTACCTCTAACCCACCTATGCAAGTAACTCTGATGGTATAAATCCAATCAACACAGTTGGACACTCAAACACTACCTTCACCTCCCTCTTTCGTAATCACTTCCACCTCATCCCCAGTATCCACTACCACTCCATTAATCACCAATACCATTGAGTAGTACATGGTTATAGATTTAGTCATCCTAACTACAATCCCACTAGCCATCCCAACCACTAGGATAAATATTGCTTCATTTTCATCTCCAATTACACTCCCCATTTCATCTACTCTAAGTGTTCTTTCCACATTGATTGATTCATTTGCTGCTTTGGATTCCACCCTTCCATAAGTCCCTCTTTTCCAACTACCTTGCCTACTTTTCCATTTGTTTCACTCCCAACTCCCTCACTCATGATAAGCACATCAATACCCACTTCACCCATTTAAATGCCTATTTTTTCCATTCCCATAGTAACCCAAGCCCCCACCAAGGAGGTGGAGATAGAAGGACCCATTGATACAATTATGGCTACTCAACCCACAAATGGGAAAGAGATAGCTAAATCATCAGTTGAGGATTCAATGACAACATCAGTGACAAACATATCACTTGTCACAATAACCACTAGTATATCAGCTTTAGCTATTGATTCATAGATGACAATGTATGTTTTAAAATTAAATTCATAAGTCGCCACTCTAGGTTGTCTAGCACAATCAATAACAAATAAAAGGAAATTAATGATGTCTCTTAGCACACTAGACTTTTATCTTTTGGAGGCATCTAAATGACCAAAGGTAGGTGAAATACCATATCAAGAATATCATATGATGCTTCGAGGTAGATATATGTGGAAATAGAAGTTCCCCCACCTGACAAATAAAAGTAAGATCTACTGGTGGGGGATTACCAAATATCTAAAGTACACCTAGGTCATCTGACAAGAAAGGACTGAAGCTTGGTGTTTATTCAAACATCATCTCTCTTTTTTATATGATGGATAGTTATAAGGTCATTAAAGATGAACCAAATAATAAAGTTGAGTAGTTAAAAACTACCTTAAGGAATTTCATCAAGCTAATAGCCCAGCCAACTCGATCTCTTGCTCAATTCCCTAACAAAAAAACATTTAAAGTAATGATAGAGATTTGAACCATGGGAAGGGCCACAAAATATTGGGTTGATGAACTCATAATGAAAGGAAATGGAGTGATAGAGCTAATAATGGACTTTTATAACACTTTGAAGGATAATCGTGCATCTCTAAAAGTAGAGATAAGCAAGTATGAAGAAGATATTGAAAGACTAAACCTTTTCTTTTCAAAATTGTAGGTTTTTAGCCTAATTAAAGTTGACACCCTCATATCAAAAACAATATTTAAGTGTTCTTTAGAGTATGAAGAGCTAGATAGGGGAACCCATTTTAGAATCAGGATACTCACTGAGAGTATTAATAAGGCCAAAGTTATATGTGATAAGGTCATCGATACAATATATGACATTGAAGATTTACTTAGTAAATTGTCATGTGAAGCAATAAATCATCAAGATCAACCCCTTCTTGTTCAAGAGATTTAGGATAAATTCAAGGAAGTAATCAAGAGAGAACCAACATGAGATATAACCTTCAACTTGAGTTCCATCCATAGATTCATCAGGTATCACAATACACTAGGTCAAAAGGGAAAAGATACTCAAGTCTACAGAGTTACATCCAGGGAACTATCTGAAGTGATCATAGAATGTGAGATTAGTAACCTTTACAGCCTTAGTCCTGATGAAGAACATCTTCAAGAGATCTTCAAAAGCTTCGATGCTTATATTGAGAAGATACAAGCAAAAAAGGACAAGGATTCTTTAGAGGTTGTGGTTGTGGATTAATTATTTCAAATTAATTATAAAAATGCATTTTGTAAATTAAATTCTTTGTTGTAGATATATTGTAAAGTTGCAAGTTGTAAATTGCAACTATCATTTTGATAGCTCTTTTTGAGAAAGAGCCACTTGTAATTTTCAAGTATCTTTTTGACAAGATTTAATTTTAAAGTGTAAACTTGTAATTCACACTTTTCCTTTTGACAAAGTTTGAATTGATTCGCTTGCAAAAACTCATAATGTAATTTACACTTTCCTTTTTGTCAAATTTGAATGACTTAAAAAGTTATAAAATTCTTCACTTAAAATTAAAAATTAGGTTTTCCAAGTTATAACCTAAAATATCTAAAAGCATTCAATATTTACACAGCAATGGTTCATTTGGTGCCTCATTCCTTGGGAGAGATAACAATAGCATAACTCAAAGAAGAAAGGGTTTGACTAAAAGATTTCAATGGATTTATCTACTCCTATATCACTTGTTAAAGCACCTAGTAGTTACATGTTTCGTTTCTAGTTTTCTACTTCATTAAGGATGACATTTGAAGTTAAAGAAGAGAATGCTTGCATGAAGTTTCCTATATTTTATTTTTCTATAACTGGACATAAGGCTTTGTTAACTCCTATTTTGAGTGAGTATTTTTGTATAAATATGGGTACCTTATCATAGCCCATCTATCTTTTTAATATTAAAAAAAATATTTTGCATCTTGAAGAATTGATCTACATGTTATAACCTAAATAAGTATAATAGACTAAAGTTTTGCCTTCCTTGTGTTATGTCTTCTTCGTGTATGTACAACTATTTATTAAGTTCTTGAATGCTCTTAATCTTTTCTTAGTCATATAGATTCACCTGTGGTATTATTTATGCCCTTTTAAAATCTTGTGAATTAAAATAAAATAAATATGTTCCTTATTTGATAAAGATTCCATATTACCTTTGATCTCATATTTGTGCAAGATTATGCTTTGATAAACTCAATATATTAAACATTTAATTATGCTAAAATAAATCAAGCATTAATTTACACTATACCATTTGGTGAAATCACCATTTTTCTAGTTTTTAAACTCTTTTTGAAACTCTTTTCCTCATAGTTCAAATCCTAGTTAGGAGAAATATCACTAAGGGGTAGTAATTTAATGCAAACTAGTCTTATACTAGTTACACTAAGCTTAGTGAAAGGACGCTGACTTTATCCAGAGGTTCACCTCAATTCGACAAGTTCCTATAGCTTGGATGTGATCCCATTATGTCATTAAATTTTTCATGTGTTATAACTCACACTACTCATAATACTACAAATACAAGAACGAGTGCAAAATCTAAGTGATAATAATTTTTGTCATGCCTAGTGGGACCCAAAGATCATAGATAAGAGATTGGTGTTATTCTTAGCAAGCATTGTACAAGCCTTGTACACATTTCAAAATCACCTGGCCACTCTACTCACTTATGGATTCAAGAAATCTAAGTTTACGTATGCCAAAGATAGAAAACAAGATCATCTACTAAAGGTAAGAGGACTAAATTGAAAGAAATGTCATTTACATATAAAAATAATTTAATATTAGTTGTACCTTATACTAGAATATATCTTGTAAATATGTTTGCATCTCCTACAAATACTCACAGTTGTTTCATACGTCCCATTATGGCCCTCAAAAATCAAAATTTTGTAGACTTCAATAGAGGAAGCCCACTTTAGTTGGCCCAATATGATGATATACCCACCTCGGCTGTAAAAATCCTTTTGTATTTTACTGGTAAAACTTCCACTACTCCCATTGAACATATACAAGATATTGCTAACATCTTCTTAGTTCATCATATAGCATAAAAAAATGTTATTATTAGACTTCTTGCCTCCTCATTCAAGGGTAAAACCTTATAGTGATATAAAAGTGTGCTTCCTAATTCCATTTATGTTTGGGATGACTTAGGGTCTACCCTATGCACATATTTTGAGGATAAGAGTGACCATGTTTCACTAGTTGAACAACTAACCACTATTAAATAGGCTCCTCATGAATTCCTGATTGATTTCAATTTTTGCTTTCAAAGACATGGAATAGAATCCCAGTGTTGGTTAATCTAACCTTGAATAATGCTTTCTTATATTACTTGAGAGCTTTAAATAGTGATATAGCTATCATGATTCAGTCAATGGGTGGCACCACACTCCCCAATTCTTATGGAATAGCAATAAGATCATAAAATTGCCTTTTTCAAGCTATCAAAATTGCTCCCTAGCCTTTAATGTTGTTATTTCTAGACCCATACAACCCATTATAGCCCCAATTCCCACCATAATCAATGCACCAGCTTTGAATCCTACTACTTCAAGTGATTTGTATGAGGTTAAGTCACTACTCAAAAGCTTTGCCAATGAATTGGTAGCTATGAAATGGTAACAATCCCAAGACTACAAGCCTTATCAACAAGGTAACCAAACATACCAACCTAATAAGTATCCATACCAAGGTAGTTCACAACCCCAAAGTCAAGCCATATAAGCAAAGCCTCCAAACATATGTGCTCTACCTACACTAGGTACTTCTAAAGCCATTGTACATGTTCAAAATAACCTAACTCAGGAATACAATTGGTGTTATCCTTGTGCTCAACTGCATAATCAAAATGCTTATCCTAATGGTGTCATCAGTCAAGCCTTGATGGTACAAATCATATCAAACACCTAAAGATAGCAATAAAAAGTTACTTCCCATTAGGAAGATGCACAAGAGGCTACTTAAAATGAAGCCACTCTTTTAAACTGGAAAGAGGAGGATTTTTTTGTTGTGGATCAGGATGAATCACTAACCAATGGTGGTAGTTCAGTGGTAGTGAATACATGATCTAAGAATAGGGAAATAGAAAGTGATCAACCCCCTAGGGTTGAGTAGGATATAAATTTTAAAGTTATATAAAAAAAAATTAAAAGGCAACACATTTTAGATACCACCCAATGTGCCAATGGGCTAGCCAGAGTCAACATTATTAACCCCAAATCTCATGAAAAAAGACATAACTCCAATAAAAGCACTAGTAAAGTTTTGTAACATTCTATTCAGTATTATAGAACAAATGAAGAAAACTAACTTGGATGTCACCATGTGTGAAGCACTGTCTATTCAAAAATAGAGGGACTTATTTTATGACGCTTTAAAAAACTTCCAAATAACATATAAAGTCCTCGCTAAGGGACCCACTACTAAAGTTAATTTGTGTCAACCTCAAATGGACATAAAAGCAATTAAAAATGGTAAGCCTTCCCCATTTTACCTTTCACTCATAGTTGGGAAAAATATCATACATAGTTGCATGGTGGACTCTGGGGCTAGTATTTCTATTATGCCCAAGAAAATAATTGATGCTCTTGGTATTAAATACACACCTATCACAAAAGGCATGGTTTAATTAGATGGGACTATTGTCCAAACATTTGGGACTATAAAAGGTTTAAACCTTACCATCCATGTATGTCCAAGATTATCAATATCTCAAGATATCTCAGTTATTGACCTACCCCTTATTTTGTTATCTACCTTTCCTAAGACTTCACTATAAAAATGGGAAGGTATTTATTTGTTGATTGGTCCAATATGTTTCTCAGGACAAGATATGGAACTATAGTGATAATAAGAGCTGAGCTAATCACTAAAGACCACATTGATCCATACACTCCTATCCCTATGGACATGAATTGCACATTTCAAGATTAGGAGGATGAACTTGACCATGAGGTTGCAACACCTATGCAAGGAATCCCAAACACTCTAGATGAATGGGGATCAGCTTTATAGTTTTATCCTTGTGATTATGTCAAAGAAACTAGGTTGGTTATATATTACATTCATGAAAATGATACAATCATCCCAAACCTTGTGAAACCAATTGAGGATCTCAAGGGAATGTGGTAATTGTTTCTTGATGGTTCAAGAAGAAAGAATGGTGCATGTGTTGGAAATATTGTCATTGATGTCAAAGGTCTTACATTATTGGTGATAAAGGCCCCATAGAATTTAATGGTGTTTTTAATATTCATATCTTGGCTAATGTGTGTTGATATTTATTTAATATTAACAAATATATTTTTGGTCACATAAAAGTCAAAATAGGACCCATGGAGAAGTCAAAGAGTCATGAGGTAAAGAAAAAAGGGGAATGGGATGAATTTTACAATGAAGAGTTATCTTGAAGAATTTCAAGAGTCACCAAGTGAAGACAAAAAAGGGTATGGCACATTTTTCCATGAAGAGTCATCTTAAGGAATTTGAAAGGTCGCGCAGATAAAGACAAAAGAGGAAAGGACGCATTTGCTTATGAAGGGTCACCATGTGACTTTTCAAATGAAAGGATACAAAGGGTCATACAAGTTTGGCACCATTTTATATGAGGATTTAAGGGTCACAAAGGGTGAATTCCAAAGGTCATTTGGAAAGTTATAAATAAAGGCTTGAGAAGCCATTTGTAATATGCAAGAGAGTGCATGGTTTTGTAATTGTTTTATATAAGAAAAGAGGAGAGAAAAGTAGGAGATATTGTATAGTTATACCATTTATTTAATAAGAAACATTAAGAGATAGTCATGTTTTATAAACAAGAGGGGTTGGTGCTCTTATGGGTTGGTGTGCATAAATATTTGTAAGGGGTCGGTGCTCCTGTGGGTTGGTGCTCATAAATAGTTGATGTGTTGGTGCTCGATAAAGGGTTTGGTGTTCCTACAAGTTGGTGCTTGAGAACTTTGTAATTTAAGTTGGTGCTCATTCATATACTTGAGATTGTTCTCTATGGTTTTTTTCACTTTGGGTTTCTATGTAAAAATTTAGTGTCTCTTTCTCTCTCTCTTGTGTGGTGCATGTTATTGTTTCAGTTTTATCGCATATCTTGAATGTGTGATTAAGTGGTTAAAGAAAAGAAATTAGATTAAGTAAAATATATATAATATATGAATTCACCCCCCCTTCTCATTATATTTCATGCTTAACAACAGGTGCAAGTATTATTTTAATGTCTCCCCAAAAAGAGAGTTATTTCTATTCTTTCAGACTTTAGTTCAACTACACTAACAATGTGGTTGAATATGAATCACTGATTTGAGGTCTTTATCTAACCAAAGAATTTTAAATACATTCACTACAAGTGTTTGGTGATAGTGAATTAATCATTCACCAAGTAAGATCTAAAAGCATAACTAATAATAACTTACTAAGATCTTACAAACACAGGGTTTGGGACCTATTAGAATATTTTATCACTTTAAACATTCAAGTAGTACCAAGAGCATAGAACAAGGATGTTGATCACATGGCCTCAGTGGGTTCTCAATATAGCTTTCCTAAAGAGATAAACAAGAACAACAACTAACATGTAAAATTAATAGTGAGACCATTTGTTCCTAACAATGTTACCAACTGGCAAGTTTTTGATAGTGATCAGTAAATTATGAATTTTCTACAAAATGAGGCTGAATTCTCAAACAAGAATCAGTCAAAAATCTAAGAACCATATGGGGATCAAATCATTCAATTGAAGATAAAAAATTTTCCCATGGTTCTTGTTACTTTTGAAAGCATCTTCAACTCTGATGATCAGCTAAAAGGTGAGAAGAAAAATATCACAATCAATAAAGAAGACTATGATCCAGAAGTCATCTCAAAAGGCAAAGCATTAAAGATAAAAAAAGGTATGAAATACTTTTAAAAATCAATATTTTATTAGATTTTGTCAATAATTTGATGATAACTTCACTTAGACTTATAAATATCTAAGGGGTTTTGACCCTAGCTTATCCCAACACACAATAGAACTTGATCCAAATACCAAGTTTGTTAGATAAAAATAGAGACAAATCAACACAAAAATATAATCCTTGATGAAGACTGAGCTATCCAAAATAATAGAGGTTGACATCATTTTCCCTATCAAACACAAATCTTGGGTTGCTAACATGGTCCTTGTAAGGAAAAAAAATGGTGAAATTAGGCTTTGTGTAGATTTTAGGGACATAAATAAAGCATCCTTTAAGTATCATTATCCCCTTTCACCCATGGTGAAAATCCTTCAAATTATATCAAGATCTGAAAGGTTTTCCCTTCTAGATAGATATTCTACATATAACCAAATCCTAGTATAGAAATCAGACCAATTCAAGACTACTTTCACTATAAAATAGGGCACATATTCCTAGAAAAATATACATTTTGATCTAACTAATGTTAGTGCTACATTCAAAAGAGACATGGATATGGATTTAAGGGGTTTGATAAATGAGATTATCATGGTGTACCTAGATGACATCACTATTTATTCAAAACATGTTGGTGACCACCTAGATCACCTTAGGAAAGTTTTTGAAAGGCGAAGAGAATTTGGAGTTTCCCTCAATCAAAAAAAGTAAATTTTCATAGTTCATAAATGTAAACTACTAGGACACATTGTTTCAAAATAGGGTCTTGCAATAGACACAGAGAGAGTAAATGTTATATCTTCACTAGCACTTTTGAGCCATTAAAAGGGATTACAAAGTTTCCTAGGAAAGATCAACTTTGTAATAAGGATCATTCTAAATTTTGCCTCCATGGCCAAGCCCCTTACTGTCATGCTTAAGAAGGGGGTTAATTTTAGTTGGACATGGGAAGGAAAGGATAGTTTTGAAGCCATCAAATAGGCTATTTCTCAAGCTCCTACCCTGGTCAACCCCAACTATGAGAATGATTTCATTCTCTATGCTTTTGGAAGGGAAGGTAGCATATCAGCTATTTTGACCCAACAAAATAAAGAATAGTTGGAGTAACCTATATCTTTTTTTAGTCTATCCTTGAAGGATTACGATGAAAAGTATAGTTTTATATGTTATAATTAAAGC
Source organism: Torreya grandis (assembly GCA_037957365.1). NCBI lineage: Eukaryota > Viridiplantae > Streptophyta > Pinopsida > Cupressales > Taxaceae > Torreya > Torreya grandis. The sequence goes on from JARHVA010001359.1 coordinate 1,287,900, forward strand.
TCTCAAAAATTTTAGGAATATGCTCTCCAATAATAAAATTCATCTAATGGTAAGTCACCAAAGCATCAAAGAGTTCATATTGATCCAGTAAATAAATGAGAAGAGAGTGAGTTGGATTACAAAATTCATGAAATATGATGTGAACACCAAAATTATCAAGCTCATAAGAGGCAAGGGATTATGTAAATAGATTGATTATAATATAAAAACTACCAATGTAGTATCTGATGTAGTATATGTTCAATAGGCATCCTAACCAGCCACTCCACATCTGATCGACAACTAGATCAATGACATGACTATATTCCTATAGACTAACAAATACCTACATGAGCTCTAATAGTCTAAGAAGAGGTAATTCAAACTCCAATATATTTTTTATGTTATTATTGATGGGATATTGTTTAAGAAAGATATGAATGGAGATATGTTGAGGTGCATCGAGCACTATCAAATTACCAAGGTGCTCAAGGAATTTCATGATGGTTCATCGGGTGGACATTTTTATACAAGAGCCACTACCATCAAAATAATGAGGGAAAGCTATTATTAGCCTAACCTATTCAAAGATGCCCATAAATGGGTACATAACTATGATAAATGTGCCTACTTTGTAGGCAAGCAAAGATTAGTAGCTCTCCCTCTCAAACTAATCTAAGTTGACCAACCATTTGCCTAGTGGGGATTAGATTTCTTTGGTATGATCAATCCACCATCAAGTACAGGACACAAATGGGTCCTTATAATAGCTTATTATTTTAATAGATGGACTAAAGTAGTTTCATTGAAAAATGCCATGAAAACATCTATCATATAATTCATGGATGGCATTGTCATGAGATTTGGTGTTCCTTTCACCATTATCTCAAACAATGCCAAAGCTTTTATGGGCACTCAAGTGAGTGAATGGGTGGAAAGGCACAATGTATACCTAAATACCTCATCCAATTATTACCCATAGTATAATGGCTTAGAAGAATCTACCAATAAATATCTCATAAGGAATATCAAAAGGACAATGGAGGATAAACAAAGGACATGGCACACTAAGTTGAAATCAGCACTTTGGCTTGATAGGATAACTCCCAAAAGTGATATTAGAAATTCTCCATTTATGTTGGTATATGGAAGGGAAGCTATAATTCCACTATTAATAGAGTTACCATCTCTAGAACTTAATCATTAGTTGGAATTGATTTAAAATGATGAAATAGTAGTGCAGTTGGTGGAACTCATGGAGCTAGAAGTCAAGGACCAATCAATGCAAGTTTGAGAAGCAAATTAGGCTCAAATAAAAGGAAATTTTGACAAAAAATCATCTGATAGGAGCTTAAATGAAGGAGACATGGTTCTAAAATGGGATGTTAAAAGGGCCTAACCAAGAAATCTTATAAATTTTGATGCAATATGGAGTGGTTCATACATTATAACTCAGTATAAAGGAGCCAATGCATTCTAGCTAACCAGACTTGATGGATCAGACATACCTATCCTAGTCAATGGGATATACCTCAAAGCTTGTTGTTAAGGTTGGAATTCTTTCTAAAGCATTGTATATATTTAGGTTTAGTTGGTTTCCCCATATAAGTGCTTTCGCATAGGTTTGCAACTCATTAGGAAATTTGTTTTATTAATTTGTTTTTGTTTTATTTTTCCCTATTTTGTTCTTTTTTAGGTAATTCCCAGACTTGTTCCTCTCTAGTTAATGTGTGTTAAAGCATAAAATGACTCCATGCCCAATGAACTAGAAGGATACTAGAAATAAATTGATTAGCAGGCAATCATCTTATAAAGGTCACCAAAAATATTGATATTTTTGACCCAAAAATATCAAAACATCTTGTACCCTAAGGGAAACCCATTAATATTTTGGTAAAAAACTTTAAATTGACCAAGGAAACTTTTTTTCCAATACCTAGTAAAAATCAAAGATTTTCATGCAGTTTGTAACTTGCAAAGTCAAAAAGTGTACCCATACCTCTGCTTCCCACTCACCCAATGCCCAAAAGAAACTAAAACTCTAGATGCACTTTGAAACTTTACAAAGTTATGAAATACAACTTGAGTTCCACTTTCCATCATATGCCATACCCATGAAAACTGGAACTTTGATTGCACTTTATAACTTTATAAAGTTATAAAGTGCAAATTAAGTTCTGCTTTTCACCCTTCCTCCCTACCCAGCAGAGATCAAAACCTTCACTAAACTTTGCAAAGTTCTAAAGTGTAGACAAGGTTCTGATACCCACTTTCATCTACCAAATATATAATGTCCCCTTCTTAGTCACTCACAAGAGACCTTTATCCTAAAGTTATTCTCGTAAGCTAATCTTGGGTTAGAAGGGAATAATAGGACAAAATCACTATTCATCAGTTAGTATTCACAAGTACTATTCATAGATCACTATTCATGGGTGACTCAACATGATAATTTGGCATAGTAATGAGGTGGCATGGTGATGAGGTGTCCTTGAGCACATGGCATTGGCCCACAAAGCATCTTTGTGTGGAAAAGGAAGTGGAAAAATAAGTATGGTGCATTTTCTCTTAAGGCATCATCATAAAGCAAGTAAATTTGTCCTTAAGGGTAAATTTGGTGCAAAAGTAAGTGGGGTTACTATTCATAGCTTTTGAAAGAAGTGGAAAGTGGGTGGATGAAGACATTTGGGTCACATAAAGCGATTAGATGAAAAATAACATTAATCTTGTCATTATTTCCCACCACTTGGAGAATATGGTGAATTACTTTTGGCTTGCATGATATTAGTGGGTGGAAGAAACAAAAATGAGGTTGTGACATATTTTAGAGTCTTGTGAGCACTCATGAAAGTGGGAGACAAGAATTACTTTGCTTATTTAGACTACATATGAAGGTGGAGAATTCATTATGAAGTGGGAGGCACACTATCTTCAGTAGGAGACACACTTATCAAGTAGGAAGCACATCACCTTTGTCATACTTGACAACTTGGCCACCCATGAAGAATACTACGCTATTTTCTATCTCTCTTCTATTCTTTCTTCTTTGGAATTCTCTTTTTAAAATCATATAAGTATGGGATGGTTCTCTTTGTTATGCATCTTTTATTCAATCAAACAACCCCCCCCCCCAAAAAAAATAAATTTGAACTTATGTTCTCATCTCCCTTTCCTTGGAATTTTAGACTAATTTTGGTGGTGAAATACACACCCTAGTTAGTGGTGGTCATTCCATATAGGAGTTTCACTTGGAGCATCAACAAAATATTGCTAGTTTTGATGGTGGAAGACCTTCCCTAGCTGGAATAGTGTAGTAATAGAGTTGCAGTGTTGTCAGTGTGTAGATATTCAAAGTTGTATTGTAAGTGTGTTAGTCATATTATATGTCTATGTTAGTTTATTGTTCATGGCTTATATCAAGCCTAATATTGTAATCTATCATTTAAATTAGGAAGCTTTGGAGTTGTGAGTGAATCTGTATGTGTCTCATAGCATTTGTGAGGAAAGTTATGTAATAACTTTCTTATATGTGTATAAGATTTTTGAATCAGAAGATATAATACAAGTATGATTCATCTTTGTGTTCTGTAAACTTCCTTATGTGTTTGTAATTTGTTATGTGGTTCAGCTTATCTCATAAAAATAAAATCTAAAATTTATATTTTCATAGGCGATTTAGGATGTGATTAGTTTCAAATTTTATCTATGTATTTTGATTCAATGGAGTGTATATGTTTTTAGTTAAATATCCTATTTTCAAATATTTCAGTGGTATTAGATTTGTGCATCCTGCCAGCCTGTGTCTTGTGTGTTTCATGTTGATCAGTGATAAGGCATTGAGACATTCTCAAAGAGAGCAAAAGAAATTATAGCCAAAAGAAATAATGGGAGATAGAGAAGATAATGCACTAGTAGAGAATTTCAATGAAATAACTCAAACACAGACTTATTGTTGAGATGATTGTAGAAAATCAAAGATAGAATAATGAAAGTCAGAGGAGACTAATGGATTTGTTAGGCCAGATAGTACACTTGTAGGAGGACAAACCAGAAAGAGACAACCACAAGGAAGAAGCTATCACCTTGAGAGGAAACTTGAACAAGCTTCCAGAGGAGTATCCAAAAGTCTAGGAATGGGGTTCATCAATAGACCCAAAAAGCCCAAGTTCATCTAGAGAGAAGAAATAGAAGACTGATTCCAAGAATACCAACACCCATGGAAGAAATGTCTCAATACCAAGAGGAATACAACTCATTTCTCTTTGAGTTCCAATAAACCATGTCTTTTACAAATTATGCAACTATAAAGAAGATTGGTGGTATTTCAAATCCAAATGCACAAAGGTAGCCCAAATCAAGAGATTTAGAACATACGTTGTGTAAGATAACTCTCTCTACTATTAAGGGTACTAATAAATGTTCCGCTAGAGCATGGTTACAAAAGTTGGACACTTCTTTGTGTCTTAAGCCTATGGCAAAAGGAGAAGCCATAAAACTTACAACTCTTCACCTAGAGGATGTTGCACATGATTGGTGGTATCATGGGTTGGTGATTCAAAATCATGATCAAATCAAATCATATGATAAATTTTGCATGTGAATGCTTAATAGATTTGACAGAAAGGATCCTGAAGAATAATTCAGAGAGTTAGCTTAGATCAAGCAAAGAGGTAATGTAGATGAGTATGTTACTAAGTTTTAGAGGATATCTATCATGGTAAGTGACATTTCAGAAAGGAGGCTCATAGTTATTTTTATAGAGGGATTATCAAAGCATCTTAAGGGTTTTGTGAAGGTATTCAACCCTTCCTTTTTGTAAGAATCTATTAAGAGGGCATTTGATTTGGATATCTTTATACCTTCAAAGCCCATGTAGTGGAATAAGTCAAAAGGTTTCCTACAAAAGAAGCTTGTTCTATGATTGAAGGAAGCAATCAAGGGAAGGGATGATGAGACCAAGGAGGAGCTTCAAAGGAAAAAGCTATGTTATGCTTGCAAGGGTCCATGGACACTAGGGCATAAGTGCCTTGGGAAGGGAAAAGTACATTATTTTGAGGTCATTTTTGATGATGAATAAGAGGACTCCAGCTCAAAAAATGATTAAGAGGAGGTTGTTAAAGACAAGACCCCTGAAGAACCTATATAAGGAATTATTGCTTCTTTTTTAGGAAATCTTAGATATCACCCCTTTAAGGTGAGAGGAGTCTTACAAGGGCATCACTTAGTAGTGTTGGTCGAGAGTGGGGCCACCCAAAAATTCATAGATGAATATTAGGTGATAAAAAGGGGCATTGAAATGGAGGACCTTTTTAGGATTTAATGTTATGGTTGCTGATGGATCCATGATGATTCTGCAAGAAGAGGGTTCCACAATTAAGCATCACTTTGGGAAACCACTAGGTAACTACTAAGTTTTATGATGTTAAGATTTCTTAGATTGTCATGGTCCTTGGCATTTAATGGCTACATTCCCTTGGGAGATATTCACAAAATTTCCAAACTATGAAGCTGAAGTTTTGATAAGGAGGAAAAAGGGTTGTTCTTAGAGTGATAGCTAAAGGAGCACCTAATCTAGCCATTGTAAGGGGGATAGAGGCACTTTTTCATCATAGAAGGGTAGTATAGGTAGTTCAATGCTTTATTTCTCCTCATAATCCTTTGGATATAGTTTTTCAGCATCCAGTAGATATCCAAACCATATTGGATAAGTATCATGTGGTTTTTAGTGAGATTCCCCCAGGCAGACCACCTGACAGAGGTTTCGAGCATGTAATAGAGCTTGAAGAAGGTTCCAAGCGCATGTCAATCTACCATTACCATCCTCTACATGCAAGCATGATATTCCTCCATTTTCCTTATATTTTCCTTCAAATCACTCCCATTATTACTATTTATAGGGTTCTTAGATAGAAATTTAGGTTTTTATCTTGAACCTGGCTTCATTTCCTTTACTTCCTCACATCTTCCCATTTCTTATATATAATTTTTGAATCTCTTTTAATAGGTCATCCAAATATTTACCGTTCATAATAAAATTCTAGGGTTTGTAAAACTATTAAATATAGAATATTACCTAAATATTCCCCATGCGAACTCTAGAGAAAACCCCTCTTGATTTTGTAAAGTCAAACCTCATGGAGATCTAAGTTTCAAAAACACATTTAAATCCTTGATGGAGATTTCCCTTGCTCTAACAACTTCAAATGCCCATTAGAAATTTGAATTGATTGTGCAAACCAAAAACCCCACCAAACTGTTCATTTAACTTTGCAAGTGCAAATTGTAAGTTGAAACCCCACTAGACATTTCAACTACAATTACACATTATATCTCTGTGGGACTTTTTACCTGTAATTACAAGTCAAAACCCTGCTACTCTGTAGTTAGTTTTCCCATGCCAATTTTCCCAAAATACATGTCTAGAAAGAAAATAAAGTTCAAATCAAAGGGACTTGATGTCCCATCTAGCCTAGACTCAAATATAAATGAGAGCATTGACACAGATTTAAGTCCCACAGACCTAGCATAATTATAGAACAGAATAAATGTTGAATTCAAGAATGATTAGATTCAAAGCATTTATGACAGTGGATTACCATAGGTATTACATTTACCACTATCAATACAGATCCTTGTGGTTGTACTCACAATATCAAAATACTATGATGTTGAGAAGAGGGAGGTGGTGAATGACAAAAGAGAGAAGATTTTGAATCTGGACCCTAATTTCATTGATACCATGTTTTTTTATTCTAGAATATGAAAGTTATTTAGATATAACCCTTGACTCTTCCCAAAAGTTATATCAATATAATAATGTAGTTGTCTAAGGGTGTTAAATAAAGAATGGATAAAAAACTCTAGACCTACAGCCACAAGAATACCTAAAATGCTAGCCAGGATAGACTTCAAGGATGAAGTAGGAGACATTATCATACTCTTTCATAGGGTTATAGAGATCCTGAATACCAAGAATTATCAGGATTAGATGTACCAATATATCTGGGTGATCCACCAAAATAAATAATATATTCACTGGGCCTAGTTAATTTCTGAATCCATCCTTAAATAATTGATGGAGGTTCAAACAACATGCAAGTTTTATATGAAATCATACCTTATCTACATATTAGCATAGGGGAGGGCATTCCCAGGATTGAACATAGTGCCCAATAAGATAAACAAGGCCCTTAACTACTACCTTGACCTCACCCTTGAGGCAAGAAAACAAAATTTTATAAGGGTTAATGATGCTTTTGTATACTACATCATAATTATGTTTGAAAAGGAGCTAAGAAGGAGAAGATTTTATGATGTTACAACTACAGGGATTGCCAAGTGGGGTGAATTTTTCATTCAGTTCCCCACATATTCATATATTAGAGAGGGAGGTTTTATTGGTTTCCCCTAGACCCTTCTAAGGTATGTAAGTGACAAATGGAACCTAATGGAACTTATGAGGCAATTTTCAAAAACCCATAAGTTTTAATCAAGCAAGCTTAAGTCAAGGATCCACTTCCCTATCAACATAGGGAGATATACCTACCCTTCCCTATTAAAATACAAATGTGTGGATGTCGAGATGACTCAAATTACCTTAATATATCTTAATTCAAGGCCCATCTATGATGTAACTACATATGTTACTAGTATAGTAGGTGCCACATATTCCCACATCCCCTTCTATGAAGATTACTAGGAAGATATGTAGGATGAAGATGAGGTTAAACTAAGAGATTATTCAAGGATGACCCTAGAGCATATCAAAGATTACAACATAGCACTATTCTTTGAAGACTTGAAAGATTAGGAGCAGTTGGTAGACAAGGTCTATTATGACAATAAGATATACCTCCAACCTCTCCCACTGGTCAGGTGGTCCATACCCGAATCCTTCTCATTGATGGATAGGACTACTTAGGTTATTAAAATAATAGTAAACTAGTTGAGGAGCAAAGGGGTCAAAATAACCAAAGAGACCCTAAGTATTTCAAACAATTTAATAGAAGTGAAGGAGAAGGGTATGGAAATAGTAGTAGAGGGTCCCAATAATAGAACCTAAGTAGACCAAGCAGACAGGCCAGTGGTATAACATAATCAAAATTAGAAGCAAAAGGCAAAAATGGGCCCTTCTAACAGCCAAGAGATAGCAACACATCCTATAGATCAACCAATGGCAACATCTATAGAGGACACAACTATTTTTCAACTAACACAAATAGTTCTCCCTCCTATCTCCACTATTCAACCAACTAAAGTACTCCTTCCTCCTATTATCACTGCCTAGTCAGATCAAATAGTTACCCTCTTATTTTCACTAGTCCATCAATACAAGTAATTTCACCTTCATCTAACCCACCTATGCAAGTAAATCCCATGGCATAAATCCAATCAACATAGTTGGACACTCAAACTCCACCTTCCCCTCCCTCTTTAGTAATCACTTCCACCTCATCCCTAATATCCACTACCACTCCATTAATCACCAATGCCACCCAGCAGTACATGGTTGTAGATTCATTCATCTTGACTATAATCCCACTAGCCATCCCAACCACTGGGATAAATACTACTTCATTTGTATCTCTAATCACACTCCCTATTTAATCTACTCTAAGTGTTCCCACCACACTGATTAATTCATTTATTGCCTTGGATGTCACCCTTCCATAGGTCCCCCTTTTCCAACTACCTATGCCTATTTTTCCACTTGTGTTACTCCCAGCTCCCTCATCCCAGGTAAGCACATCAATACCCACTTCACCCATTCAAATACCTATTTCTTCCATTCCCATAGTAACCCAAGCCCCCACCAAAGAGGTGGAGATAGAAGTACCCACTAATACAACTGTGGTTATTCAACCCACAAATGGGAAAAAGATATTCAAACCATCAATTGAGGATTCATTGGAAACATCAGTGATAGACACAAAACTTATCATAGTAAGCACCAATGTAGTAGCTTTAGCTATAGAATCACAGATGATAGTGCCTACTTCAGCTATAGATTCATAGGTTGCCACTCCAAGTTGGCTAGCATAATGACCAAAAGCAAGCCCCATGACCATATCTAGAATATCATATTATGCTTCAGGGGAGATATATGTGGAAATAGTAGTTCCCCCACCAAAAAAACAAAAGGAAGATTTAGTGGTGGGGGATTACCAAATATCTAAAGTGCACCTGGTTTGTCTGACAAGGGAAGGACTGAAGCATGATGTTCAGTCAAGCATCAACTTTCTTTTTGATAAGATGGATAGTGACAAGATCACTAAAGATGAACTAAAGAATAAAGTTGAGTAGTTGATAACTACCTTGCAGAAGTTAATCAAGCCATTAGCCCAACCAACTCAATCTCTTGCTCAATTCCCTGACAAAGAAACATCCAAAACAATGATAGAGATTGGTACCATGGGAAGGGCCACAAAACGCTAGACTAATGAATTTATAATGAAAGGAAATGGAGTGATATAGATGACAGTGGACTATTATAAAACTTTGAATGATGATCGTGCATCTCTAAAATTAGAGATAAGCAAGTATGAGGAAGAGATTGAAAGATAAAACCTATTCTTTTCAAAATTGTAAGTTGTTGACCTAATTGAGGCTACCACCCTCATATCAAAAAAAATATTGAAGAGTTCTACAAATCATGAAGAGTTGGATAGGGCAGCCCATTTTAGAATCAAGATACTCACTGAGAGTATTAATAATTCTAAAGTTAGATGTGATAAGGCCACCGATACAATCTATGACATTGAAGATTTACTTAGTAAATTATCATGTGAAGCAATAGATCATCAAGATCAATCCCTTCCTATTTAATAGATTCAAGATAAATTCAACGAGGTAATCAAGAGAGAATCAGCATGAGATACAACCTTTAACTTGAGTTCCATCCACATATTCATTAGGTATCACAATACACTAGATTAGATGGGAAAAGATACCCAAGTCTATAGAGTTGTATCTAGAGAACTCTCTGAAGTCATAGCAAAAAGTGATATCAACAACCTTTACAACCTTGGTCCTGATGAAGAACATCTTCAATAGATCTTTAGAAGCTTCGATGCTTATATCAAGAAGATATAAGTAGAAAAAGACAGATTCTTCAGAGGTCATGGTTGTGGATTAATTCTTTTAAATTAATTGTAAAAATACATTCTATAAATTACATTCTTTGTTGTAAGATATATTGTAAAGTTGCAAGTTGTAAATTGTAACTATCATTTTGACAACTCTTTTTGAGAAAGAACCACTTATCTTTTTGACAGCCTTTAGTTGTAAAGTGTAAACTTGTAATTCACAGTTTTCCTTTTGACAAAGTTTAAATTGTTTCACTTGTAAAAACTCATGTTGTAATTTAAAATTTCCTTTTTATCAAAGTTGAATGACTTAAAAAGTTGTAAAATTCTTCACTTAAAATTACAAATTAGGTTTTTCAGGTTATAACCTAAAATATCTAAAAGCATTCAATATTTACCAAACAATGGTTCATTTCAGTGCCTCAATTCTTTGAGAGAGATAACAATAGCACAACTCAAATAATAAAGGGTTTGACAAGAAGATTTTAATGGATTTCTCTACTCCTCCAACACTTGTTGAAGCACCTAGCAGTTGCATGCTTCCTTTCCATCCATCTACTCCACTAAGGATGTCATTTCAAGTTGAAGAGGAGAATATTTGCATGAAGTTTTTTATATTTTCTTGCTCTATAACTGGGCGTAAGGTTTTTTTAACTCCCTCTCTTTACAGAGAGTATTTATGTATAAATATGGGTACCTTAATGTATCCCATCTATCTTTTTTTTTGTTAGAGAAATTATTATGCATCTTGAAGAATTGATCTACATGTTGTAACCTGGAGAAAGATAATAGATTGAGGTTTTGCCTTCCTTATGTTGTGTCTTCTTTGTGTATGCATGGCTATTTGTTAAGTTTGTGAATGATTTGATTATTGTCTAAGTCATATAGATTCATCTATGGTATTATTTATGCCCTTTTGAAATCTTATTGATTAAAATAAAATAAATTTGTTTCTTATTTGATAAAGATTCCATATTACCTTTGATCTCATATTAGTACAAGATTGTACTTTAATAAACATAATATATTTAACATTCAACTGTGTTAAAATAAAGCAAGCATTAATTTCCACTATACCATTTGGTGCAATCACTATTTTTTTAGTTTTAAAACTCTTTTTGAAACTCTTCTCATATTTCAAACCCTAGTTAGAAGAAATATCACTAAGAGGCAGTAGTTTGATGTGAACTAGTCATATACCAATTACACTAATATTAGTGAAAGGAAGTTGGCCTTCTTCAGAGGTTCACTTCAATTTTCCAACATCCCACAACTTAGAGGTGATCCCATTGTGTCATTATATTTTCCACGTGTTACATCTCACACTACTCATAATACTACAAATACAAGAACGGGTGCAAAATCTAAGTGATGATAGTAACCAACTATCAAATTTGATCAACTCAACTAGAATCAAATTACTGATATGTAGGCAATATTTAGGGGCAATTAACTGAAGCAAAATAATCAGATTTTGACATTGTATAAGACACCTAAAATCTAGTTAGGATTGAATAGCAAAGCAAAAAAATAAATTGGCTAAACTAAAAATTAAAAATGAGTTAATTACTTAGATATGTTATATTTAAAATTCAACAAAATATCTAAATTACGACATCATACTGACGTCATCAAAAAGTTATCATGCACTAAGTATTAAAGGGGATAAATATCTAAATTAAGACTAGTCATGCCTTATTAATGCCCCCTCTTTCCAAAATAATTAATGCTTTTACCTCAAAAATTGAATCCATTTGTGACCACACATATTGATCTGGATCCTAGGGTCACACTTAATTTGCAAAATCTATAAATCCTAAGGCCATTACACACCAATTACAATTTTTTTAGTGTAAATGTATAATGCAAAATCTCTCCTAAAGCTTTAGCCATTTCTTCTATTTTCATTCATAAACCAATCCAAATGGTGCATGAGTAGATGTTGGAGGCACTTGCCCAAACACATTGCTAAAGACCTTGAACTCCATATATAGGCAAAAACATGCTTATGGGATAGCCTTGAAGGGAAGTTCATGGGAAAGGTATAACTTTGTCTAGTTTATGCTCTTTTATTGGCTATTTACTCATTGACCTTGCCCAACTGAGGGATTAGATTTAATATGTTTTTTATTGTTGTTTATTCTTGATTTTATTTACTAACAAAAGGACTAACCTATTTTGCAATCATACTTCACACCCATAGTACTAGCGAACAAAAAACTTAATTTTAATTATTATTAGGGATCTAGTATTTGTAATTACTAATATTAGCTCTTGTATTGATAGTTATTGCCTTTCATTTAAAGGTCTAGAACTGTTCTCATTGTCAAGTTTTTTGTAATCATAATTTTATAATATATGGGTGGCAACATTTTTATATTGATCAAAATAATATTATAGTAATAATTAATATATTAAATATGTTTAATAATATATATAATATTATAATATATGTACAAATAATAATATTATAAATTATTATACAATATATCATTCTATTATAGCTATAAATATATATTACACTAATATGTCGATGAGATGTGGGTGAGTTGATAAAGTGGCTTGGTTATTTCAAGCCCCACCTAGGTTCAAATCTCACTAAGGCATGTGAGGTTAGTTGTGGTCATTGGTGGTATTCTCAATGCTGATTATGACCATTGGTACTATTCTCAAGGCCAGTTGTGGTCATTTGTGGTTAATCACTTAGGGATCTAGGCCCCCATTGTGTCTTAGACTGGTTCATAACTCTGGTCAAAAAATGATTACCTATATAGATATATGTATGTATGTATATATGTAGTATGTTTTTATTATAATAATGTTTTTGATTAAGTAAGGCAGCAAACCAGGGGGCGAACCCTATACAGTCAAAAAAGACAAGAAGGCAAACAAACAAAAAATGCCTTCAGAGAGACAATGACACAGCTGAGAACAACAGACAAAAACAAAACACAAGCCATAGGAAGACCAAAGTCAAAGAGGTCTCCCCTTACATAACTATTGATTTGATAAGATCATTGAGTTTCTCATTCTATGCGTTGTCAGCATACCTAGTATTACCCACCACTTCCAGCATAGACATGTTCAGCAGAATTATATTATGAATCCCTTTGGCAAAGACCTTCTCCAGCTTCTGAATGCGGTCCTTCAGGGCCCCAATTTTAGTTTTCCAATCAGTCTCATTCTTAGTGCCCTCACTAGCTTTATCAACATACATTTTCCCCTTATTGTCAGCAGTTCCCATAGTGTTAGCACCCTACTCCTTAGTAACCTCAAAATCTCTAGTAGCCTGCTTCCCTCCAGTGTCCTCTGAAATTTCTTGGATTTCCAGCTCCTCAGACTCTTCCTCCTGGGTTGCTTCTTTTGAAGCACTTTCTGAATAATCAATCAATCTAGCCTTCGGGGCTAGTTTACTAGCAATCCACCCTGACCTTCGCACTCCAGAGGAGAATCCTTATTAATTTTGGAAGGCTTGTGAGATTTTCCACCTTAGCCCCCCATGGCCTTGCCCAGATTCTTGTGGGTCCCTTTCGTAGTCTCTTTAATATTTTCTTCCTCTTTATCAACCTTTCTCTTCTTGCCCTTCTTGTTTGCAAAGGAGTCAGGGGTATCAACAGGGGTCTTTTCAGGGTCATCAATACACCTCATTCCTAACAAGTCATCTCCTTTTGAATGATCTCCCTAATGTTTAAGGGAATATGAACACCTTGTCGCCACACCCTCCAACTTGAAAATTGCTGCCCAAGGTTGACACAAGCATCAGCGACCCTGTTGCCTTCTCTGTAGGGATGGGAAATCTCATCTTCAGAAAACTTTTGTAAAAGAAATTGGATATTAGTAATGATGTCTTTTAGCTTGATTCCCACATTTGAAGCTTTATTAACAGCATCTATGACCATCTTAGAGTCTCCTTATATATTCAAGTTCCTTATTCCTAGGGATATAACTAACTTTAATCCCCATAGTAAAGCCATTGCTTCAGCATAGTTGTTGCTCTGGCATCCAATTCCATCGGCATAGATAGCAGACATCCATCCTTTATCATTCTTTATAATTCCTCCTCCACTAGCTTTACCGTCCAACTTGGATGCCCCATCAAAGTTGAGTTTCATCCAGTTAGGTTTAGGGGGGATCCATTTAATATTAAGTCTCTGTAGTATTTTGGAGTTATTATACCCAGGGATCTAGTTTAAAACCTTCCAATTGGCTGAAATTTGGATTTCAATTTGAGATAGGGGTTTCTCTGCAACACAAATATGAGCTATTGTAACACTTTCCATAATGGTCTTAGCAAATGAGTTAAACACCTGAGAAGCATTTCTAGCAGTGTCCCTGAAAATTCTATGATTGCACTCTTTCCATAAAGTCCAACTCAAACATGGTAGAGCTTGCTTCCATAATTCCATAAGCCAGGGATGTGTGAAGGTTGGGTTCCAGCTGAGAATTACTTCTTTAGGGTTAGAATTACAGACCCATTCAATACCAAAGTTGTTAAGTATTGTGCCCCATAATTCTTGGGCAAACTCACAGTGGATAAAGAGGTGTGAAACTAATTCCTCTTTTGAACCACACAGGAAACATCCATTAACCAAAGTAAACCCTCTCTTTTGAAGGTTATCCTAAGTAAGTATTTTGTTATGATAAGTATCCCAGCAAAACATGTTAATTTTTGGAATAAGTTTATGATTCCAAACCTTTTTCCATACATCTTTATTCTGAGCTTCAAGAATGAGCAGATGGTAAGCAGATTTGACAGAGAACGATCCATTCTTATCTGGTGACCAGTATTGTTCATCCTCTTGGGGAAAGAGAGGGATTTTGATCTCCTAAATGCACTACTGAATCTCTCGAACTCTTGAGAAAAGCTCAGGCCGGTGCACATAGCAATCCAAAAGATTTTTCCAGCTCCTCATCCCATTGTTATTTTTCATATCATCACTGACCCTATCTCCAAAAAACTGGGTAGTCAAGTCAGCAATCTCTCCATAGTTTCCCTATGTGATGAGAGCCTTGTCCTTTAACTAGATATCATCCCAGAATTTAATATGCAGGCCATTTCCAAGTTTCCATCTAATTCCCTATTTGAGAAGGCTTCTACTTTTTAGCATTTTATTCCATATCATAGATCCTTGGGGTAATCCCGTCTGTTGAAGAAAGTTGGAATCATCAATGTTATGCATGTATTTGGCATACATTATTTCCCCCAATCATTGTTTTTATGGATCAGGTTCCAACTAACTTTTGAGAGAAGAGCTTTGTTCAAGTTCTTGATGGACCTAATATTAAGTCCACCATGAGATTTTGGAAGACACACTTTTTTCCATCTGACTAAAGACATTCTCTATTTGTCTTCCACTCCCGTCCATAAAAATCTTCTTTGGATCTATTTCAATTTCCCATCAAAATACGTAGGAATTTTAAAAAGAGATAGGAAGTATGTAGGAATACCTTGCAGCGAAGCCCGAAGAAGTTGCAGTTTATTAGCACTACTGAGTAGTTTCCCCTTCCATCCAAGAAGTTTCCTCTACGTTCTTTCCACAATTCCATTCCAAAATCCAAGAGATACCTCTTTGACCGAGAGTGGGAGACCTAGGTAGGTAGCTAGTAGGCCATCTTTAGCACATTCTAATATATCAATGGTTTTATGTCTAAGTTCATTTGGAGTGTTGAAGAAATACACATTGCTTTTCTGGAAATTTATCCTTTGTCTCGACTCTCTGGCATAATTATTTAAGATATTATTCCATCTTCTAGCTTCAATCACCGATGAGATGCCAAAGAAGATGGTATCATCCACAAAATTTTGTACCACCATAGGATGAAGGGAGGAGGCAGGTTTGATGCCCACTAGCTTTTTTGAGGCTATATCTGCTTGTATGTATCTTCCCAGTGCCTCAGCCATAATGATGAATAAGTACAGGGGGAGACGGTCTCCCTAACGAATTCCTCTCAAGGATGAGAAAAACCCTCTAGGAACACCATTAACTACCACTAAGAATTTTGCAGAAGAGATCGTGTTCCATAACAAGTGAGACATTTTATCATTAAACCCAAATTTTTTGATCACTTGGAACAGAAAAGTCCATGAGACTCTATCATAAGCTTTAGAAATATCAAGCTTGAGAGCCATCCCAGGGATTCTGCTCTTATCCATGGAGTGAATAGTCTCATGTGTGGTGATCACAGCATCAAGAATCTACCTGCCCAGGACAAAACCTTTTTGAGTAGGAGAAATAATTTTGTCTAGCAAAGGTTGAATCCTCATGACCAGCATTTTAGTACATAACTTATACACAGTGTTGCATAGACTAATGGGCCTAAAATCAGTGAGGTGTGAAGGTTGTGATTCTTTAGGAACAAGTACTATGAAGGTATTATTAGCTTGTTTCAAAAGTTTACCTGATCTAAAAAAATCACGCACAGTAGTCGTGAGGTCTGCTCCTACTATCTCCCAATATTCCTGAAAGAATATAGGAGGAAAGCCATCAGGACCTGAGGCTTTAAAATCACCCATGGAGAATGAAATAGCATGGACTTCTTCCTCGAATATAGGCTTTAACATCTCCATATTATCTTCTTCCATTATCAAATAGGGGATTTTATCAATAAATTGATTCATAGGTCTATTGATTCTATCATTATTATTTTCTTTCGTAAGCAAATTTTGAAAGAAAGCCCTGGCTTGTTCCCCCATTTCATTATCCTTGGTAATAATGTTGCCATTATCTAGGACAAGCTTAGTTACTGAGTTGGATTTCCTATGTTTCATAGCTGAGAGATGAAAAAAGGCAGTGTTCCTATCCCCCTCTTTAAGCCACTAAACACGGTATTTATGTTTCCAAAAAACCTCTTCTCTTTCCATAAGATTCTTCCATTCTGAAGACAAGATATTCTCTTCTTCTAAAATGTCCTCAAAGTCATCCCCTTGATCTATCAGTTGCTGTATATCCTTGAGTTTTCCCACTATATTTTTCTTCTGCTGGAAGACCTGCCCAAAGTTGTATCTATTCCATCCATGAACTTCTTGTTTAATGTGTTGGAGTTTATTGACTATTCTGAACATAGGAGTACCTTGAATAGGAATTTTCCACCATTGGGCCACCATTTATCTAAAGTCTTTGTGTTTGATCCACATAGCTTCAAAATGGAATGGGGAAGGTCTGGAATGTCTGTGTTCTCTCCAACTGAGGAAGATCGGGCAGTGGTCGGATATGGTTCTAGGGAAAACCTGCACCTGCATATTATGATAATCCTTCTAGTTTCTTGATATAAGAAATCTATCTAATTTAACCTGAATCATTTGATCTCCTCTTCTTCTATTGGTCCAGGTAAAATTTTGGTTTTGCAGCTCTATGTCCAATAATCCCCAATCATTGATGAATTCAGCAAAGTCGAACATGATGTCTGAGTAATCCATAATTCCACCCTATTTTTCAGAAGGGTATAGAGGAGTGTTAAAATCTCTGGCTAACATCCATCTAATGTTTTGGGGATTATTCTTGAAATTGCTCAGGTCTATCCATAATTTCTATCTCAAAGCTCTGTTATTCGGTCCATAGACATTGATCAACGACCAGTTCAAAGATTTCATAGAAAAATTGGTAATCAAGAAGTGCTTATTATACGCCATAAGAGACCCCTAGATTTTAGCACTATTCCACATAGTGACAATCCCCCTGAAGCCCCTTCAGCAGGACTAATGCAAAAAGCTGCCTTAGGCCATATATAGGCAGCAATTTTCATAAAATTCTCCTCATTCATCTTGACTTCTTAGAGTAATAAAATATCTAATTTATTATCTAAAATGCAATTTTTAACCTCAAACTACTTTGAGGGACTGTTAAATCCCCTCAAGTTCCAAGATAATATTCTCATTTAGAGGGTTTGGGGGGTTGGGTCTCCAATGTATTCTGTTTACCACTGGCAATCTCCCTAGCAATCTCTCTTTGTCTTGTTTCTCTTAGGGTTGGCCTCCCTTGTTTGGGCTCAATGCCAACATCTGTAGATTTTTTACCTTTTCGATTATTTTTCTTTGGGGTAACCCATTCCTCCTGTTCATTACTGCCACTTTGTCCTGTTACACCTATTGCTAAGTAGTTTCCTACTTGGTCTCTGAATTCCAGAGCATGGAAAATGTCTGTATTTAGCTATGGGTCTGCTTCTCCTTTAGTGGGACTTTCTGGAGATACTTCTTCCTGTCCAACTCTTAGAACTTTGGCTTCTTCATTGACTTCCTCTATCAAAAGGTTACCTCTTTCTCCTTCCTTAGACATATTAGTCTATTTTTCTAGAGGGTTGGATGTGTTAAATATAGCCTTCTGACTATCAGTTGATACTATATTTTCCTTTGGGATAGCTTTTCCCTCACTACTAGTGATATCCTCCTTTCCCGTCTCCTCCTCTCCCTTTTCTGTGTTGTCAAGATTTTCCACATTACTCTTTGTTTCCTGCTTGCTGTTCTTTCTATAATTGAGAGCCTGATCCTCCCCTTCAATTTGGGAATCATCTTTCCTCCCCTTTTGCTTTGTTATGCATTGTGTCATTAAATTTCCCTTTCTCTTACATATTTGACAGAAAGTGGTAGCATTTTCATAAGTGATCGGTTGAGTCCAGGTTCCATATTTAGAGTTTAGCTCTATGGTCGTAGGGAGAGTCCTATTTATTTCAACATTGACACAAAGTCTAGCTTACACACATCTAGAATTTATTCTGGTTGTATGATCTATAGTGACATATTGGCCAATAGAATTGGCGATAGCTATGAAAAAAATTTCATCCCAAAATTCCAAAGGGAACCCTGGCAGTCTTACCCAAGCAGGAGCAAACTTATTAAGGTCTGAGTTAGGATCAAATCTTGGTTTCCACGAGCATAGGGCAAGAGAATGTGGGCCATACAGCCATGGTCCTCCAATAAGAGTAGCGATCATGTCCTCCCTATTCGTAAAACTAAAAAGGAATAGGCCTCTTGCCATGGCAGTGATCGAAGCACTACCCTTAACTTTCCACCTAGACAAAACCCATTTCCAAATCATTTCAATACTAGGACTGAAAGAAAAAAACTTACCTATCAACGTAAGGTCCATGGATGCCACGATTTCCTCCACCAGATCGTCTGGGATATGCAGGGCCGTGCCCTCTGAGATAACAGGGAGGCTCATCATGCTTTTTGAGGGGCACATCATTTCACCTGTAAGTGCCTTCTTCCATCCATTGGATAGACTGTCCACTACCAAATTTTTGAACAGATCCCGAGAGGCACTGCCACCAGCAGTGTCCTCCATTGGATCCGTGATCCCGCAGGTCACACTCAGGGGGCCCAACTTGGTGGGAAAAAACCAGTTTCAAATGTTGTCCACACGCAGAACCACTCTCAAGTGTATCTTTTACAATTAATATAATAATGTTGATATAGATATTATTAGTGTTATACATATGTATGTATGTATGTATACATACATACATACATACATAGCTATATATATAACACTAATAATATCTATATCAACATTATTACAATAAAAACATACTATATATATATATATATATATATATATATATGTTGTATTTTAATCTTGTAATAATAATAATATTTTTATTATATATATTATTAATATATGTAATTTATATATTACAATAACATTTAATAATTGTATACTTATCATTATATAAAATAATTATCTATATTATATATTTTATACTACTATAATATATTGTTATATTATAATTATAAATATATATAATAATAATAATAATAATAATATAAAGTTATATATAATTCATTATTATTATTATTATTATTATTATTATTATTATTATTATTATTATTATTATTATTATTATTATTATTGTTATTATTGTTGTTGTTGTTGTTGTTGTTGTTGTTATTACACATTTAATTACATATATTATTAATAAATAAGTAGTAACGATGTATATATCACTACTTCTGATCCAGGTAGCTTTTATGTTATAATCCTTTTCTTGATTCTTATTCTTAGAACTTTACTAGGAAAGGGACCCTTAACCATCATATACATGTGTGTGTGTGTACATTCACACGTGTGTGCATACATGTGCATGTGTGTGTGTGTGTGTGTGTGTGTGTGTGTGTGTGTGTGTGTGTGTGTGTGTGTGTGTGTGTGTGTGTGTGTGTGTGTGTGTGTGTGAGAGAGAGAGAGAGAGAGAGAGTGAGTGTGTCTATGTATGTGTGTGCGAGAGAGAGAGAGAGTGAGTGAACAAGGGTTGAGGAACCATTTCCTAGCAAAGATCCAAGAAATAATAATCAAGAGAATGATTATAATAGAGGATTTGCCTAGATCAGATGGATAGATAACCAAAGGAAGGGAGTTTAAGACTAAACATCTCAAGACAAGATTGAGAGCAAACAACCAACTAATAAGAGAGGATTTTATCCCAAAAATTTTCCAAACTAGGCCAAGAAGATAATGTATTGTCTGTTTTTA
The DNA here is from genome assembly GCA_037957365.1 of Torreya grandis. Lineage (NCBI taxonomy): Eukaryota > Viridiplantae > Streptophyta > Pinopsida > Cupressales > Taxaceae > Torreya > Torreya grandis. The sequence continues at coordinate 1,308,427 of JARHVA010001359.1, forward strand.
CAACCCCACAATTAGCAAGAAAGTCAACAACTTTGTTAGCTTCTCTATAAAAATGTTGAGCCTCTCAAGTTATGAATTCATCAAGAATGGGCTGAAATTTTCTTAAGGTGTTATTAATATTATAAATTCTCAATTTACTATTATTGATAATTGAAATCATAACCATGGAATCATTTTCAATCAGAAGGTGATCTATCCTACAATTGCAAGCCAACTAAATTCCGAAGGATAGAACTTGAGCTTTAACTTCATTATTTGAGTCTAAAGGAAGGAGAAAGGAGACTACCCTTATAAGACATCATCACAACTTGTACGGTCTTAAATAACTCAACCAGCTCTTGATATTACTAGATTCCCATGTGAAGCCCCATCTATGGTCACTTTGAAGAATCCCAACTTTAGAGGAGACCAAAAGGAAAAAAGGTTATATAAGTCAGACTTATTTATCAAAGAGATAGAAAAACTACCACTTACAGAGGAAGATAAAAAGGGTCAATTATTCATCAATTGAATATCCCATGCCTTAACTAGAGATGAGGTCATTGTGCTTGAGTAAACTAACTCAAAAGTTATAATTTTTAGACTATTGATTACTATAAACACCAAATTGGACTCATTTCAAAGAATTTGCTTGTTCTTTTCCCACCACAGATGTCAGGTGAGAAGAGATGGACCACATATCCAAATGGAAGAAAAATATGTTGTAGGTTGTAACTCGAGACAAAATTAAAAAGATTGACACATGGAGGATAGAGTAAATTAGTTGTACTAAATTTTATGATAAATCTAGTCCCAACATTATTTTGAAAAAGAATAATGAAGAAGCAAAAGGTCAACATACTCTAAATTATTGTAACAAATAAGAAAGTTATTAGGCCCAATTACACCAAGCTTATGCCTACAGTCCTGGGTTAAGATTTTAATAGAGTAGGCTAACCAAGAGAATGCTTAAAATTTTGGAAGACATTCTTTGGCCTAGAAATGGATCCATAGATCATCAACCAAATCAACTGAGTGAGAAATAACCTTATACCCAATAGTAATTGAGTACAATCCACTTTTAGATGCCATTTATTTGAGAATGTTTGAATTATCACTTTAATATACAAATCAAGTGGTCGTAAGAGATTATAATATATTATAATACAAAAATATAATTTTAAATGACATATTAGTCATGTACACTTGACAAATACAAATCATGGCTCAGCCCTTTAGTTCATGACCTTCTCATTACCAAAAGGCTTGCATTCACCATTTTATTATGCCTAATTACTTATCCTATAGTTTGACCCTAACATTTAAATGATACAGATCACCTATAGCCTAAAATTTGTATAAAACCTAATTTCCATCTTGCATAGAAAGTTACATATCCTCAATAACTTTTTACCTTGCAAGACACTAACGTCGATGCTAGTGTCCCAAATCTAGTGCTAGTGTCCCTACCTTCCAAATGATCAAAGTTGAAAATAATTCAACATGTATGAGTCAACCTACTCATCTTATTAACCCTCTCATGATATCATTTCAAACAAATTGGCATAAATACAAATCAAAAATCATTTATTATTCATATAGAAAATACCAAGCAAGCACCTCTCAAGCTCACATTACACTACTAAAAATTATTTGCACAACTAAGTTATACTTCCCTATTATTCCCTATTTCCAAATTAGTAATAAAAGTAGTCTTCTTATATATCTTAATCAGTCAAAGAGTAGCCCATGAGCATTATTTGTCAAGTTATAAGCTAGATCACTACATGTACTCACATATAGCATATTACACAATTATTCGTATATAAGTCCACATAAGCAGAACTATATCGATTTGAGGACCTCTTCAAAGCATATATCTATGTAGACAACACTAATTGATATATGGGCCTTTGAGACTAGCTCGACTTCACTTGAGCCCACTAACCCATGTTTTGCAAAGGAGGCATGCCCTAATAGGAGGACCTAGTGTTTTGAGTAAAATATTGATTATAGGAACTTATGCATACAATCTGAACTAATAAAATGGAAGGTGACAGTGAACCTTAATAAATACATGTGGTTATTCTATAAAATATTTTGTATCTTGAGCCAAACAAAATCGTTAAAACTAGTATAGAAGCATCGATGGTAGTTTCTACATTGACAAAAATCTAATTTTTAAATATGATGAATCAAGGTAGAACATCAATCTATCTTTTTCTGCACCTCTACCTATCAGATCCACCTATGCATCATTGAATAAACTAAGTATTATTTCTCCTATATATTGAAACTTGTAGAATATTATTTGGCATTGCATTTATCTATATTTAGTATATTCTTTGATTCAGTCTATTTATCAAAATATTATAAATATGAATTCATTTAATTGGCTTACTTCAGAATAACTTTTTCCATAATTGATTAGGATATTCCCCCTAACCCTTAACCTACCAAAAAGGGTTAAACATTTAGTGAACCTGACCTATAAGTCTTCTTGTGCAAATCCTATCTTGCCCTAGTGTTTTCTAATTTCCAAATTTAGAAAAAATTAAAACCAAATTTACATTAGTTACAAAGGAACAAATCAAGTTTAATATGGATACATCTATCAATTATTTCATTACATATTATATGGTGGTAGTCATTGCTTATTATATCCTATACATAGCTAAATCAATCAATGATATATTCAAATGGATTCAACAAACTCGTAAAAACAAAGAGAGTGATTTAACATGAGATAAAAATCTAATCTCTCTTTACAACACTTATTGTAATAATATTAAACCCTTATCTAGCTTCAATAAGTGCCAACATGCATGCTCCCAATCTTTCATCCCCCCAGATCCTATTCAAGTGACAACTAATATCCTACTCCCATTATTCACCCATGGCTTATCTTGGATTCCATGATCCACAATGTCACTACACGAAAAGAAAAGGGTGCCCAACTTGTTCAACCACCTATTCATACACAACAAATTCCTCCTAAGCTTAAATTAATAATTAAATCTAAGGGATCTAATATTTTTGAATAGTTAATCAATACACATGTTAATATCTCAATCTTTGAGCTTTTAAAATAATCAACTATCTATAAGGATATCGTATATGAAGCCTTATGTGAAACCCAAGTACCAACTGACATAGAGCTGACTTATTTTACATATATTATGCAATATATTAAAAACAATGCAAATGTCATCACTTTTATCTACATATATTTACCCTCAAAGGATATAATTCATCAATATATGTCTTTTTATACAAGTCATTATTCATAATAAAAGAATCAAAAGAGTGATAATCGATAATGGATTAGGTTTAAACATTTGTAGTAGATAATTATTAAAATAATGGGCATCAACAAAGATCCTCTTCAAAATCACACATGCGTATCAAAGGATTTGATAATTCATGCAGCCCACCAATTGGCCAAATCACATTAGGTATGATATTAGGACTAAAAATAGTACAAGCTACATTCCAAGTAATGTTTCAATCATTCCATTATAATTTACCCTTTGGTAGACCTTGGATACACATTATGGAAGTTGTGCCATCTAAATTACATCGATGTGTAAAATTCATACATGATGGGGCATTATGGACAATGCCTATAGGTGATGACCCCTTCAATTTTTTAAAAATGTTACATTCCTACATGAAAGGGGTTCCTCAAATGGAACCACTCAAGCAATTTATTTTACTCAAAAATATATCAACTTATGAGTGGGTGAATAAAGCAAGATAAATCATTTGTCTCAAGATGTTCATAAGGTACTAACATCTAAGGTGCACACAATACACATAAGAAATAAGAAAATGAACAAAAGGATAAAGAAAAAAAGCAAAGTCTATTACAAAAGGAACTAATGACAAGTACACAACAAGAAAATCAAACATTTGAGCTTCCTTTATTGATAAATTTTGAATAGCAAGATGATAAGGTTTCATATTATTATGACATTCATAATGATATTCCTACTAATATGACTAATGAAAAATTATGCAAGCTTAGTTTTGATCTGCTCAAGCATCTCTCACATAATCTATTCACACTTACAAGCCTTGGTACATATAAGATAAATCCATCACCAAAGGATACAAAATAAAATACAGATAAAGGTAAGATAAAGATAACATATGAACATTTGAATGCATATTATAACATCCATCCCTCTTGGTTAAAATATTTAACTCAAACTTATAAGGGACAAATGTAAATACAATTTTTTTATATGTGGAATCCTCACAGAGGTCATCACAACAAGTTTTACATATCATGGTATAACAAGATTCTCTTCACATAATAGTTTACATGTTACTTGAGCACAAGATGATATATTTACCTCCTAACATAGACAAGTTAGGCGGTAGTCTAGTACCTATAGAAGGATCACCATACTGTGATTATCATCGGATCACATGTCATGATATAGATCATTGCGAGGCACTATAGAAACATATTCATAAGTATAAAAATGAAGGATATATACATATTATACAAGAACAACAATAAATACCTTCTATATCCAAAAATTTCAAAGTGAGAAGTACAATTAGACATACTCTAAAATTCCCACGATAAGAAAATCTAACTATTATTGCACATATTGACATGGATTATTATGAACATCTCAAGATTGATGTAAAAAAATGGGACACAATTTATAGCAGTAATAATTCGCAACATATGGGACATGATATACATGAGTTACAACATTGTCTACTCTTTCCAAAAACTCTTCAGTACATTATATTACCCATCACAAATGGACTAAAAGTAGTCGATACCCCTATATGGGTAATGAATCAAACATCACATTTAACCTTTCAGTCTGGGAAGCATTGGTTGAACAATATGAAGGTAAAAATGGATATTACCAATATTTGCCTAATTTTGAATATGAAGACAAAGAGATTCACATTCTAAATGATGGATACGGTGATAGACCAATAGCAACAGTTTTTGGTAGTTTGATATCAAATAAGTGGTAATGATTCAACATAGATAATTTTGGAAAGCAAAGCCATTGGTAAGTCATTTGCCTCTTGAGTGTGAGGATTTAGGGACTAGTTATTTTCACCCTAAAATGCAAAAAAATCAAAAATACAAGAAAAATATAAAATCAAATAATCAAGAAAATACAAAAACAATCAAATAAAGTAAAAAAACAAAAATTTAGTATACACATGCTTACTAGCTTTTGCATATATGTTGTTTACTTTATGTTAGTATGAAAGATATCATTTATTTTCTATACAAACATATGTTCATTGGTACTAGAGTGTGATACAAGCATACACTAGATACATGATACATGAGCATACAAAAGTTGGACCTTTTCCTCTACCCACATTTTGGGGGCATCTACTCCATTGATCATGATTGATATAGGTTACATTGTTTCATGATTACTTTATATTATCATGTTGAGTTTACATATTAATGCTTGCACATGTTTATACTCATGCTCACATCTTACACAGTGTGTCAGATATGCTATGCTATAAGACATTTTTTTTCATCATGTATACAGGAACTAGTATGATATGCTTACATTAGTTGCTTATATATTTCACTTATTCATATTTTCACATGGCTTAATTGAGTTTACTTCTTGTTCGCTACCTTATTTTGACTATTGAACATTTGAACATGTTCTTTATTTATTGGCCATAGTACCACTAAGTATTGTTTCTTTGGTGTGTGTACATTTGAGCATGTTCTTCCTTTAAGTATGAAACATTTGAACATGCCCCTTGTTTGTGGTCTCTTTAGACCCCTTTTTTTATAACATTAAGTGCTCATATGTGTGTGTTTAATTATTTTTTGAACTTGTGATTATTACTCCTATACATTTTTGTGATCTATCTCATGCATCATAGGGCTTGTTGTATGGGATACTACGAAATTCATTGATACATATACTTAGACATAACACTATTGTATGTTTCATTACTAAACATATGACATGGTTATCTTATCATTTTTAGATAATGTGCCTACCAAGTTGCATTCCACTAACCTCAAATGGGGGCATATCAATAGGGGCATGTTGTAGGGATGATTCCACACACATATAGTTGATAGAATTGGTATAATTTTATATAATTTAAATGATACAAATATACACTTGGGGCATAATCTTATGCATTCAACATCAATTTTCATATATTTGGGATAAAGTTTTACAAATTTATGACATGTATTATAAACATTTTACAAAGCAAAGGTTATATTTTGACATATACTTTAGCTTGAGACACATTAGAGATGCATATTCCATGAAATGCACCAAAATCACATTACATATTCATATTATACACCATTTACAGTAGATTTGATGAAGGGGTGTGAGCAAGGTTCATTCCTTTCTCATCGCACATTGATGCACTGACCTTTCTAAGATACACCAATTGTGACTTTTATGTTTGTAGTAGTTTTTCCCCTTGAGTAGTTTAGTTCAGATTCAACACCCTCAATGGCCTTGGCACTGCTCCCCTTTCTTAGGTGTAGATGGTTACACCACTTGACCTTGGCTAGATTATATATACACTTGAGTTGTCTGATTGAGATTCATTACTCTTAATGTCTTTGGCACAGCTTGCCCTCACACCATATTGGGGGAATGATCACCCTTTAATTACCACTTCACATCTCCAAAGTTCAATTGTAAACCTTTCTCTCCATTGCTTTATCAAGGGAGCATCATCACAAAATCAAAGTACTAAGGGACAACATAGTTACATCGATACATAGGTGTATTCCTTCCTTGATCTCTTTACTTTCAATCATTTAAATTATTCATTTTTTAGGTTATATGAACTAATTACACTATAACATGATTTTGGTTATAGGTAATGAACAAATAACAAACTCAAATGGGGCTTAAGAAAAAATTAAGGTGTGTTGTATATACCATGGTATGCATTTCTTCCAAATTAAAGTTGGGGGGGAGGTGGGGACAAGGGGTGGTATATAGACACTAAAATATTATTTTATACAGCATACTAGTCTTGTACACTTGAAAATACCAATCATGGATTAACCCTTCAATTCAAGACCTTCATATTGCCAAAAGGCTCGCATTCACCATCTCAATGTGCCTAATTACTTATCCTATAGTATAACCCTAACATTAGGAAGATATAAATCACTTTTAGCCTACAATATACACAAAAGTTGATTTCCTTCCTACACAAACAATTATAGATCATCAACATCTTTTCATCATGTAGGACACTAGTGTCTTGATTAGGGCACTAGCATCAATGCTAATGTCCCAAATTTGACTCAAATGACCCTGCCTTCCAAATGATCAAAATTGTAAATATTTAGACATGTATGGGTTAGCCTATTAATATTATTTGACCCTCCATTAAGATCAATTAAAAATGTTTGGTATAAATACAAATAAAAAATCTTTCATTATCCATCTAAAAAATACCAAGCAAGTACCTCTCAAGCTCAAACTACATTATTGAAAATCATTTGCACAATTGAGTTATACTAACCTATTCTTCCCTATTTCCAAATCAATCATAAGATTAGTCTTCTTACAATTATAAACCACTTAAATATTATCCCATGAGCATCATTTGTCAAGTTACAATCTATATCACTATATGTACTCACATATAGCATATTAAATAATTATTCGCACATAAGCCCACATAAGGGTGAAAAATACATCAAGTTAAGGCCCTTATAAGAGTATATGTCTATGTAGATAATGTTCATTTATAAAGGGGTAATTGAGTTTAACTCAACTTCACTTGAGCCTACTAATCCTTATTTTCCAAAAGATACGTGCCCTAATCAGAAGACCTAGGGTTTTGAGCAAAATACTAATTTTGGCAAATTGTGTGCATTATCTAAAATGAAATCTTGCAAGGTGAGAGTGAACCCTAATAGTTTCAGGTAGCTATTCCAAAAAATATTTTGTATCTTGACCTGGATAGAAGCGTCAGTAGTAGTATCAAGATCTTGATGGTATTTTTTAGGCTAACAAAAAGTTGAATTTATAGAATACGAATCAAGGTGGAATATTAGTTTGTCTTCTTTTACACCTCTACCTGTCATATCTACTTGTGCATCATTGAATAAACTAAGAATTTTTACTCCTTTTCATTGAAACTATTAGAATATGGTTGGCATTGTACTTATCTATATTTAACATATTCTGAGATCTAATATATTTATCATAATATTATAAATCTAATTTCATTTAATTGTCATGATTTAGAATAGATTATTCCATACTTGATTAGGTTATTCCTCCTAAACCTTAACCTATCAAAAATGTTTAAACATATATCAAATTTCTCCATGAGAGTGGGAGAACCTCTAAGACATATCCAACTTATTGATTAACAATCTGTAGTAATTTTGAGCTCTTGATAATGGTTGACAAACCTAACCTAGGGTGCAATGTAGTAACCTCAAATATTATCCAAGCCTAAGAACAAATCTAAGGGAGGGAAGTTGTTCTAGGAGTCGCATCAAAAATAATCCTTAGTTTTGTCATGAATCTCCCATGCAATAAATTTGGAAATGATTAATCGATGAAACAACATAAAGTTCCAAACATGAAAGCATTTACATGAGATCAAGAGAATAAATTGGTATTTTAGGGACAAGGGAAATAATTTAATTATTATATAGTATGGAAATCCATTTAGAAAGAGGATTAGAGAACATTTACTAGATTAATTTTTCATGTAGTGCTAAGTTCTGGGTACCAATATCTTTTATACTAGCTCCACCTTGATATTTTGCATGACACACCTTATTCCAATAGATGAGAAGGAATTTATAGTTATTCTTCATGCCTTTCCAAAGGATGTTACACATGATATCAATGAATTTTTCAATGTTTCCTTTATGAATGTTGAGGATTTATGTTAAATAGATCATTAATGTGCTCAAAACTTATTAATAAGAGTTAGATGAGTAGCAAATGATATAATCTTCCTTTCTAATTACTAAGTCACTTCTAAAAAGACAACAGGAGAGGTTTCCAAATATCTTTATTCCTAGTTCCCATGAAGAGAGGAATTTATAAGTGATTATGAGAGGGTGATATGATTGTGAAGCCTAAAATTCTATAAATTTGATGTTGATGCTAAAGAGGAGTGTTAGAAAAGAAGACATTTGGTTTATCCTCATTTAAAATCTAACTAGAAGCCAAATCGTAAGTATTAACAATTTGCTTGAATATCTAAGCCTCTTATTTCTTAGCCACTTCAAAGAGTATCATGTCATCTACAAACTTATGATGGGAGCAAGGATCCATATAATCTATGGCACAAAGATATTTGAATTCATGTCTCTCATAGGCACAGGTCATTGTTTTCCCCAGAGCTTAAGTGAAAAGGATGAAAAAGGAAGGAAGAAATAGGATCTCCTTGCCACAACCCTTTAGTAGGTTCAAAGAATCCTATAAGACAACCATTCATCAAGGCTAAGAAATGAGGGGAAGATGTGAAACTATAGATCCATTTACACCAGTCTCTTGAAATTATGAATTTGAGAAAAACTTACATTAAATGGCATCAATTTACACAATCAAAGGCTTTACTTATATCAAGTTCTATAAACACGCCTACTTGACCACTTTGCTTAAGGGAATGCATGATTTCATGAGCAATTATAATACCTTCTGAAATCGGATGCCCAAGAACAAAACCACCTTGCTTTGAAGAGATAAATTGAGGAATAAACTTCTTGAGTCTGAGGGAAATATCTTTGGATATAATTTTGTAAATTTTTTTGCAAAAATCAATATGGAAAAATTTGGTAAAGGTAATAGATTGATTGATTTCAAAGATCAAAGTGAGGAAGTTGTTATTGATATCTTTTAAAACCCAATTGGATTTTTTGGATTCCTTAATAGCATTGAAAATATCATTACCTACAATATCCTAGGAGGCTTGAAATAAATTTGTAAGGAAGCCATTAGGTCTAAGAGAAATATCTACAAGGATGGAAAAAACCACATCACATTTTCTCACAAGAAAAAGGCACCATAATCATATTATTATGATCATTATTAATCATACATAGAATGACATGAAGCATTATTCTTGGGAATGTTTAGGTTTAAGGCATTCTTGTTAGCCAAGAGACCATAAAAAAAGCTAATTACTTCATTTCTTATCTCAATGGGACCTATGATAGACCCCCAACAAAATTTTGAATGTATGAATCTTTATTAGAATTTTTATGAGCATAGATGGAGTTGTGAAAGCAATGAGTATTATGATCTTCTGCCTTGATCCATCCATCCTTGAATTTTTGTTTCTAGTGGATCTCTTATCTGAGAAGAATCTTATCAAGATTAGTAAGAAAGGACTTTTCTTTGAGGAAAACAACTTGATCTATGACATTATGAAAGACAAATTCATTGAGCTCAAAAATTTCATGTTCCACTCTAAGATTTTCTAAAAAATATTTTTGTATGAGGCCTTATTCCATTCCCAAAGGTGACTTTTGATGTGAACCATTTTATTTTCTAAGATAAACATCTTAGATCCTATAGGGTGAGCTTGTGACTACCATGCTTTTTGAATTTACCAAATTCTAGCAGCACAAAGCCACATGAGTTTGAATTTTAATAGACAAGAGGAGGAATTGAATTTTTGACTATGTCTAAGGTAATCAAATCATGATTTGAACCGGAGCAAAGCAAGACAAAGTTATCCATGGTCAAATCTATAGTCAAACAATATGGTTTCACCAAAAACCAATCTAGATGCTCTAAGATATTAATGAAACCCAACCTCTGATTAGTCCAAGTGAACCAACCTTGCTTTGGTTTGAGGTCAAGAAGAGATATATTTGAGACAAAGTTAAATAAATTGAGTTGAGATTGATTGGAAAAAGAACCACCTCCATGTTTGTCCCATGTAATTAGAACAATGTTGAAATCCATGCTAATAATAATCTTATTATGTGGATCATTCATAAGAAAAGACAAAATTTCCTCCCACATAGTCTTGTTGCTTGCACAATATGCCCTAATTCCTCTTGAAATTAGGGTACCTCTTTTTTGTCTCGCTTGCTATGATCTAGTTTGGTCTCACTTTGTTTTGTATGGTGGAATTTTTTTCATGCGTGCAATTATTATTTTTCCATATAATAGTTTTCACATGATTTTAGGTCCTATAACCCATCCCATTACATTGATCATGTTTGATCCATAAATTTTCATAGGTAACACTTCTCCTAAAAGTGAGCACTTGATAATGTTTGACCTATTTTTTGTATATTGACCTTATTTTCTAGTCAAATTTATAGCTTGTCCACATGTTTTTAGTGTAAATTCTAGTCATGAAGCCTTCTCTATTTCATATAATAAGGCAAGGTGATAAACTTATATGTTTTACACTTTACCCAAATATTAGTTCTTGGCCTCCATTTTATAGGTGCAAGAAGGCTCGTGCCTTGGGAAAATTCATAATGTAAATAAAATGGGCACATTTATCTTGGCTTGGTTCATAGGGCACAATGCATTCCCTTAAAAATAAAGGCCATGAAATAAAGCATGAAATATTGTCTTATGCATGGTAAAAGGGGCTAAAATGGAAAGTTGTTTATTTGGGGCCAAGTGTCCATTAAAATAAGTGCGACAGAGGATTCTTTCTTTACTTGATTTGGTGTGCCATGCCAAATGATGCATCAATAGATTGGTACTAGAAGGAGGGACACTGAATTTTAAAAACCTAAAATCAAAAATTTGAACATTTTAGAGGCATTTCCCATGCTAAGTACTCTGAGTACCAAACTAGAAAATATGAGGGTAGTCACAAGACCAAAGTCCGTTGAGGGTGAATTTGAATTGTTTTACCTCATTAAACATTTAACCTAAGAATTTATATTAGTCTCAAATTTGGATTTATAACCTTGCATTAAATCAATTTGTCCTATTAAATAAAATAAAAAAGGCATATACACACATTGAATTAATCAAAATCAATCAAATGACCAAATGCCTAAAAAGAATTAATTAACTTGCACACCCTAATCAAAATCAATTAGAAAGTTAAATCAATTTCAAATCCTAATTGATTTCACTCATGAGATAATAAATCAATTACTAAAAAGTAAATTCAAGAACATCCTAGAATACATTCATTATCTTTGTGAGTGGTCATTTTTGGAAAATATCTAAAAGAATATTTTAAAAATATGCCAAACTCAACCAAAGTTAATAAACTCAACCATGGTCAGATTTAACCCATTTCAAAGGATTTTAATTCCTATAAAAATAATCTTAGAGATCTTCATGTAGAGAGTTCAATCAAAGTAGAGTTATAATGCAAGAATATGTTCATAAAGCTAAAAGCCTAGTGTTATAATGCCGAAATTGACCCAAGCCATATCAATCAAGCTAAAAATTCAACAATAGTGCATAGAGGATATTATGTCATTGATTAATACTTCTTATGCATAAATAGAGCAAGCCAAATGAATAAATCATTTGGAACTCTCAAAGAAGGTAAAGATTATTGTTCTTTGCATTTTAGTTGGATTTTCAATTGTTGTTTATCCATTAAGCCCCCCCTAAGATCTAGGCTTAGAGATGTTAGTATGTTAGTGTGTTAATTTCATGTTTTTATGGACTAACACTTTATCTAACCTCCTCTTTTTTTCAAATTCATTGATCACAAATGCCACGTCCGGTGGGACATGATTGTGCACCTCACATCTTTAAACAAAAATGACTGATAAAATAGATCTTATTTTTAATCCATTTACTATTTTTTTTAAAAATTTTATAGGATGATTTTACTAGTTTCATATTAATTCTCTAAAATTTTCAATAAAATCTTATGTGTATTTTAGAAGTTATGACCCTTTTAGTGACTATCATATTTTATTTTCTAATTTTACGATAAAAATGGCTAGTACAAAGATAATAATTTTTTTATTATTCACTATTTTGACATAAAGTTTTTTATATAGATTCTCCCTATATCTATAAACAACCTCTAAAATTTTCATGACAAATAGATGTATATTTTAAAAGATATAGTTAAAATACTAACTGTAGGTTTTTATGATTTATGTGTTTGATTTTTTTTTTTTTTAACCTTCCAACTTGTTGTTTGCATGTTACATAGGTTTATTTTATTTTTTGAGAATTATTGAGTTTTTATTGATATTTTTGTAATTTTTTTCCAACCTAACATGTTTGTTTTCTTGAGGTTTTACCTTCGGATTGATGGATTTTACCCTTCAAAGTTGCTTGTCTCATTTGATAAATAAGCTTCAAGGCTAAACAAAGTACTGACCTTTTTATTGCAAGACCCATTTGAAAAATCCTCAAAACAAGATTAATTAGTTCTTTCACACTTTTTTGAGATGTTTTTAAATGAATTAGGCATTTCACTTTGGGCTTAAAAAGAAATTTTTGCATGTTTTGTTAAATGTTTTGATTGTTCTTTCAAAGTTCACAATTTAAAGCCAAGGGGCTAAAAGAACACCACCACACATTTCATTTAGTGATATAAAATTGAATACACTTCAAATTTTTTGCAATTTATTTTCATTATTTGTTTATTCTAACCTTATTTTATTAAATATGGAGTTGTGCGTATATGTTCTCCCATCTGTCCCGTTTAAGAAACTTTTGGGATCAAAAGCGCCAACTTCTTTTTTGGGTGGTTTGCAATTATTTTCATTTGCACATCTTAAAGTCAAGGGGCTAGTAACAAATCTAATAAAATACTTTCAATTTGGTGCAATGAAATTAACTTCACTTCAATTATTTATAAACTTCCTTATTGATTGTGTATTTTAGCGAAAAGAGACGTGCATGTATACTCTCCCATCCGTCCCCTTTAGGGAACTTTTGAGATCAAAAGTGCCATCTCATCTCACTTTGAGCCTATTCCAAGGCATAGAAATAATTTCATTTAAATTTCTTCCAAAAAATGTGCAATAGTATTGTGTGATTTTGAGGCGACCATAAAGTCTTTCTATTATGTCATTTATTTTATGCATCTTGGCTTGTGAGGTGGACTTCATTACCTTCCACAAGTTCTTTAGGGAAGTTTTGACCTGGGGTTTCATCTCTCAGCATCTTGTTCAAACCCTCTCCATGGAGGGTATATAAATTTGGACCCCCTCACTGGGATTATGGTTTGAGCAGTTAAACCATCTCTATTTGTAGAGGCTAAGCTCAAGATGTTTGAGCATGTTCAACATCATACTACACTGAACGAATGATGGATGTAGTGGTTATAGAAAAGGAAAGACCTTTTTACAACAAGCCATATGATGTGGATCCAAATGACATGTTGTTTCTTTTGTATAATGATGTGAAATTCATATACATATGATCCATCTAGAATATTTAAAAAATAATTAGTTTAGTCAACCCCACTTTGCCACACCCTTGATAGGATTTGGACAATAATACTTAGTGTATTTTGGTAATTTTTGCTTGGTATGTTTTGAGACTAAAACTTATTTTTTAATTTATAACCACAACAAAAAATAGTTTGTTTATACATCACTCATTGATCAAAGAGGCGTTATGCTAGACACCCCACTTATGCCTTGTAATTTTTGCTAAACATGTTTGTGTGTGTGTTACTTATTTGAGATGGGTATCATTATGTTACCCACATCATTATCAAGTTTGAACTTTGGAGTCTTTGAAACATAACATTGATCACATCATTAGAACATGCTTATGCCATTAGTTTGTTCATTTTGTTTCAAGATTTATTTGACCTTATATTAAAAACCATTATTTCAAACTAACCAAACCATGTCATGTATGTCATTTGGACCTTGATCATGCATCGTCATGTTATCCAATCTTGTCTGGATTGTTTAGTTTAATCATTGAGTTTTCAATTAAACTTTGCAAGTTTGAATTCAAAGATCGATTGATTTCTCTTTAGACCTTGTTTCATAGGGGCCGATATACAAATATTTATCTTTTGGGTAATCGATTGCCTAAATTTGAAAACTATCACTTGTTTATTCATTCAGCGTATCCTCATCATTATTTATGCCTTTATTTAGGAAAACATAGTCTTTTATCTAGGTGTCTTTTGCCTTATGGATTATACCAATTGATCATGTTTACATGTAATTCTATGTGTCAAGTCTATGTCAAAGTTGTTACAACCTTGTTAGATTAAATCAAATCACATCAGCCTTTGTTTCAAAGTCTAGCTTTTGACACCATTTAGCCAAAAGTTCTAGAAGATCATGTTTATTTGAGCCTACCTTTTAACTCTGCATTTGGATGAAAGCCCTAGTAACTCAATTTTTCTCTTTCCCAGTTTAGACCTTGTTTAGAACACTTTGGCCTAGACTTTGACATATTAGTTTTATTCATCATTTGACCTTTTGTGTGTATGACATTTGACGTTAGACTATTTTATGCCAAGTCTTAGCACAAGCCATTTTAAAGATACAACTTCATGATCAAATCATTGTTTGGAGATATAGCTCCACCCCTTTTGATCAATTTAGACCAAGTTTGAACCATTTGTCCTTTGACATAGTTTTTAAGAGTTTGTATAACTCTAAACTTTTTTGTTTTCAGAGCTTTCTTCATTGATGTAGATATGTCTAACTACACTTATAGTGGAGTCACATATAATCTAAATTATGATAGAATAGTCACACAAAATGGCTTTGATTTTTATAGCTTTATTCAAGACCCCTTTGATGATAACATGGTTTTTGAGATGGAATTTTATCTACTTTGCACAAATCAAATCAAGGACTAAAGTCAAGACCTTAACTAGGAAGATATGGTTAGTGAGGATGAATTAGGTACAAACATCTACAATAACAATGTTGTTTGGAAGATGGATCCATACCCTCCTTACAATAATCAATACAAGGAACAAAGGCAAAGACAAGCTTACAATCTAACTCAAAACACTGAATGGGATGATATGGTTTATGAGGAGGACTTGGATGCTTTGGCTTATACAAGCAATCAAGCTCTACAACAATGCCCTATCCATACCATTTGAGGACTTCATCCTTTGACTTGTGCAAGTAATCAAGTTCCACAATTCCATATTACTATCCAACCATAGGCCATTCCTCATCCAGTAGCAATCCCATCATAACCTCAACCAATCCAAATGTTCAAAGACCAAGTTGTATTCAAAACTAGTATTTTCCAACTGATTGGAAACCAAGGCCAAGAAAACCAACTGATCTAAGATGTTTTTATCAAACCATCCATGTGTGGTAAGTAAACTTATGATAAATCACCTATTGATCCTATACCAGTTGTTAAACAATCTCACTTTGATGAGTTAGTCTTTATTGAGTCACATCTTAATAATTATAACTGCCTTTGGGCAAATTATTACCTTGACCATATGCCTATTTTTCAAGAGCCTCCCTTTGACAATCCAATCTCTAAGGAGTTCTATTTAACCCTTTTTCCATCCTAGATGGGTCTCACTATGACAAACCAGCTTTGTGGAGCCCATTATGCCATCACAAGTTGTTACTTATCTAATATCAAACATTCAACAAGACATCATTATAACAGAGTACCCATCAAATGAAGAATCAAAATTAGAGTTAGGTTCTACTCTTGAACCAACATCCAATTTAGCATCCAAATCAAAATCAACATCAATCTCAACCTCGAATTCAAAGTCCCTTGAGTCTGAACTAGATTCAGATACAGAATATGTTCATGACTGTTACGACATTAGTTATGCATGCCTAGCATATCAATATGAATACATTTATGATCTTTCTATAGTTTTTTAAGATGATTACTTTAGCATTGACACAAGTTCTCCTGGTATATTCTATGAGGATTGTGTAGCCTCTTCCCATTCCATTACCATTCCACATACTATTACCATCAATCATCATAGCCATATCATTGACATTCCACCTCCCACAAGTATCGATTAGGACTGATAGAGTCACACCTTGTTGAAATGCATCTATGGTGACATATCAGATGAAGAAAAGCAAGGAGGCCAAGGCCATAATCATATAATATAAGAACACTCCATTAGTGAAACCTTTTTGGAGGTGTTAGGGGATGATCAAAGTTAGAACTCAGCATCTTCTAGTGAAACCTTTTCGAAGGTGTTAAGGGACAATCAAAGTCAAAATTTAATGATCCTTAGTGAAACCTTATAATAAGTGCTATAGGACAATCAATATAACTTCATTGGTAGAAACCTCTTCAAGGCACCAATGGCTAAGCACAAAAGTTCTTTACTGCTTAATGAAGACATTATCAAAGATCAAATCAAAATAGTTTTCACTCTATAGCTTAATCAAATGGTAGCTACTCTCATGAATTTACAAGATAAAAATCTAATGGTCCTATCAAGAACATATTCATAAGTCTTCGGTCCCACCACATCCAAAGTTATGTTGAATCTAGAATCAACAACATTATGTGTGCCTGTAAATCTCGATCTTCATTTATTTCCTATCCGTTATTCATTCCATTATCATCCACCATTACATCACCAAATCAAACCTATCATCCAATATTTATCCATATTTACCATTCATGACCACACTTTCCTTTATAGAGGCTACAGAGATACCTTGTCTCAAATTTTGAAGAAATCAAAATCAACTACCAATGAAGATCACAACAACATCATTTGCATCCAAATCTACAAGTTCTTGATAGAGTATCTATTCAGACAAGGTGTGGGCTAGCAATTAACATGATTGATTATTTTAGTTGTATCATTTATTGATCAAGATATGCATCTCCACTTTAATAGGAATAATAGAATCACTTATCATACCTATCCCAGAACCAAAGATGTACCATATCATATCAATTTATCAATCCTTTTGCAAATGTTTCATATCCTAACCATTCACCTTATCACTTAGGGGTAACCCTCTTACCATTTTATCCAATCTATCAAACCAATAATTATCTTAATCAATCATTATTCTATCATATCTCATCCAACCACTCCATCCCTACTCAAACAAACATGTTTTGAATCCTATCAATCTAGCCCGTTTAACCTTGGTTCATCCATTGGTTTCATGTTTTTAGCATATAAAATCATATCAGTTTTAGTAGTTATGTCAAGCATTTCAGATAGAGGCAATATTTTGGAGTAGTATGATAAAAGTTTTGGTAGT
This sequence comes from Torreya grandis, assembly GCA_037957365.1. Classification (NCBI taxonomy): domain Eukaryota; kingdom Viridiplantae; phylum Streptophyta; class Pinopsida; order Cupressales; family Taxaceae; genus Torreya; species Torreya grandis. Next base: position 1,326,551 of record JARHVA010001359.1, read on the forward strand.
TACGTCTTTCGTTTCTTATTCCTTTCTTATCAAGTTTATTTATGTGAGCCTGATTATATTATCTACTAGGGCAAATCAGTGTTCACTAGTCTTGATACTAATTATATCACTTGTTGGGGCAAATTGGTATCATTGATCTATCAGTTATATCCTAATTATAACCACCTATGGGCAAACTAGGGGTAAAATTAGTTTATTGTGCCTTGACATATCACCTAGCCATTCCTGTGATGTATTATGCCATCATACCAATTGTGCCTATTTTATTTGAATTAGCTGCTATGCTAGTCAGATTCCTTCACTATGAGGTAAACTACTATGAAATAAATTCATTTTGGGACTATGTGGGTCATTTTTTATTCACATTGAGGTCAGCTCAATCCCCCTTCAACCACACTTTCATAATTTTACAAGCATCATTTCAAGTTATAACATTCTCGTCATTTTGTGAGCTTGGACTGTTTTAGTGTCTTGTCATTCTCAATTGAGTTGAGATACTTTAAAATTTCTAAAAACATTTGAAAATTATTTAGAAAACCCAAAAACATTGACCACTTCTTTGTCTTAACGATTCTAGGAAACCTCACTAAGTCACAAACAAATCACTTGTTCCTTATTTTTCCCATCTTTTTTGGCCTTTTATCCTACACTATCACCATTTTGTGAGTTCATCCCTATTCTTCTATCACATCCATCGTGTTTTCTATCAATAATCATTTTCTTCCCATTTTTTGGGAGAACTACATTTGACCTAAAGTTTTGTTGGATCATCATATCCATGAAACTATGTAGGCAACATCCACTTACCTAATGCATATAGAGACAGCTCAGCGACCCCCTTCTTTTTCTTCTATTCCCCTATCTTGTTTGTTTTTTAATTTTTCACCTAATTTTTATGGGTAATGTTCATCATATTATCTATACTAACATGGGGACTAACACTTGTTTATTTCTTTGTTTATCTTGTTTGTCTATTTTGTTCATTTGTTTGTGTGCTTGTTTATTTGCTTTCAGCACAGTCACCTTGATTCAGTCTATGTGTGTTCATTGGGTGATTCTTTACACATTATTCTTGAATCTATCTATATTTAAATTTCTACATTGTCATCATGGTTTTTATCAATAGTGCAATTATTTTTCATTGAGTATCAAATATCAAGAGTTAGTCCTTATGCATATTTTGGCCAAGCCCCCATGGTGTTCTATCATCAGGCCTACCATCAAATGCTATAGCAAAAATCAGATTTGAGAGGCATACAATATCAATACAGCATCACCATCTCCTTGGCATTGACATCAACAATGATCCCAATCATATCCCAAATAGAGTAATTGAGTAATGAAAAAATTTCAATCTTTGTTAGTTCAAATGAGCATCTCCTACTAGCAATTTGTCCCAATTCATATTTATCCTCTGTATCAAGTTATCACTCATCAACCATTAATCATGTTTTTCATAATCAAGGTATATTGCATTAGTATTGTATACCATCCTACATGCATTATCAATGATTATATTACTTGTTGGGGCAAATCGTTGTGTTATCACCAATTTCCTTTTTTGTTTGTCTATTCTAACTGGGATAGCTCCATCTTCTCAATGATTATATTGCTTGCTAGGGCAAATCATTATGTTATCATACCACATTGCTACTATTGGGGTTCAATGTTTATAACCACTTTTGGGCAAACCATTGTACATCATCCCACTTGTATTTCTCAGTGATTTTACCCCAAGTTTTAAGCAAATTATTGTGTTGTCACCCCATCATATTCATTTGTTTGGTCCCATCATTTCACTTCTTTCTTTCGAGGGATCATTTATAGACCCACTTTCCCACCACTCATTCGAGCCGGAAACTATAGTTCAATCATTACCATTGCAATTATAAGCATAAAGAACCATTTTATTCTTTGAAAAGACATTACTATGATTACAACTTGCAACATTTCTCAAATAGGGGCAAACTCTAGACATGTAAATTTGGCCACCAATGGCTTTACATCAAACCATTAGACCAATTCTTACCAATCATCAAACATTTAACCTAATAATTTTTATTAGTCTCAAATTTGGCTTTATAACCTTACATTAAATAATTATTGTATTTTCAAAATTATTAAAATTTATCAAAGTCTAAAAATCAAATTATTAAACTGAAATATCAAGTTCTATTATGAAAGTTCAGCACTAAAATAGAATTTATCTTTTGGACATCTAATAATTCTCTAAATTAGATAACACTTCAATCACATGTTTGTCTTGTTTATGAAGATAAACATTGTATTATGTCTCAATAGCAGGAAATAAAACTAATCTTGTCCCTAAATCTATGGTGTTGTCATCAATCTCCAACTTGATTCTTTTAAACATCTTAACTTACATTGGTGTCTCTAGCTCAGATTGGCTTTCAGCTCACTTTTCTGCACTCCTCTTGGCAGGTAGAATGTCTATCATTTTCCTTCTACCAACATAACCATGAACTCCCAAATTCAACCTTTCAAACCTTAAGAGAGGCTCATTATGGGAAGCAACTAGACTCAATATTTTACATTTTTCAGTAGGATCTACATGGGAAAGGGGAGGTGCATTAGAAGGAATGGCCATGTTCCTAAGATCTTGGGCATGGGCAGTCTCAATTTATAATTGTGTAGTCTAATTTGTAGGCAAAAATTCAGTAGTAGGCTCAACTCTATTAACATCATGAGGTTGGAGTGGCAAATGCTATGGAATATTATTCAAATGATAGGATGAGCTACTTTGAGATGGGGTATGGGCTCCAAATTTTTGACCAAAGAAAACTTTGTTATTTCTATAACCCCTATTGGTTGGATTAGTAGGTAAATTATTTAGAATGTCCTGAAATTTAGGGTCTGAAGCATCAAAGTGAATAAACATTCTAGTTCCTCTATGAAATCAATGGCCAAATTTTCTTGCACAAAAATCACCCTTATGAAAACCTATGATGGGTTGGTTTGTATCACTATTGAAACTCTACCTCCATCCCTTATTATCATTACTCCTTATTGAACCCGGTTGGTCCCACCCAGACATAATAAATCAAATCTAGAATAAATTAAATTTAAAATTGAGAATCAACAAACTATTTAAAGAAGCCGAATTGAAAGCTCTTATATCTTCAACAAACTAAAACTTAAACTTAAACTAAAATTTATCACACTGTTTGAATCAAAATATGTTTTGAACAATTCAAATGAAACCAAATACATCCAAGAACTTGATAAAATGATCTTATTTAAATTGTTTGAAACCAATATTATTTTAATATAAGATTCTGATATAATTTCAAAATTATCAAAGAATTTTAATCTCAATGTCCATTTCCAAAGAAAAACTTAAAACTTAAATATTAAGGTGAAGTTTTAATGTAAATCTCATTTTAGCTGAAATCTCAAAATCACATTTATAACTATAAACTGGTCAAAAAATAAAACTCTAAGATAATCCATATATATTGTTTCTTGGAACATCCTTCACAAAATGGCCGATTAAAACTATTTAAAATCCATAAAAAAATTTCAAGACTTTAACTGTGAATCCAAACCATTAAGATTGAAAATAAACCCGAGGTTTTCTGAGCTCACCACAAAATACAAAATGTGTAACAAAATTTGAACTGAGACTAAAAACATCCTCAAATTTCCAAAAACTCATATATTCCTTGGCCAAACATAGACATGAATCCAAAATCATAAACTCTAAAAATATATGCAAACTATCACATATAAAATATGTTTGACATATATTATTTTATGCATGTAAAACCCTTAAAAAACCAAATGTCATATACTTAGGATAAAATCCTAATTCATGTTACATCATAAACCCAAAAAAAATATCATATCTTATAATTTATCCAATATCTTTTCATGTATACAAATTCTTAATATTATATTCTTTAAAAATACCCACAACAGTGAAGACAAGGAATCCATTTATTGAAGTGATTCTAAACTATGCATGCGAGAGATTTTGTCAAGATAAGAAGGAATTAAATCTATGAAATAAAAATATCTAAGAGCCATTTTCACTGTATGTAAGAAACCCAAACATTTTAACTTTGTTTGCATCTTACAACTAAATGTCTTTCATACTCATCATAAACTGTATAGAACCAGAAAAATAATGTCTAAGATATGCATTATGTCTTTCTACCAAAATAATCAACTGTAAACAAGAATATTAAATCATAGAAAAACAATCATAGAGACATCACACATAAACTTTGTCCTTATTCCAAATATCACCAAACCCTTGACTATAGTGAAGAAACCTTGAATAGCTTAAGAAAATCACTAAAATCTTCAATACATCCTAGGCTAAAAGATTTTCTCAATCTTTTCTTCTCCATTCTCTAAATCAATTTTGAAATAGATATATTTATTTTTCCATTAACCCCTAAAATATCAGAGCTAGAATATTAACATGCATGAGGTGCAACCTTTAGAAATTCCTTTGAACAAAAAGAAACCAAACAAGCAAGGAACATTTGTATATGTGTGGATGACAACAGAAAATATTAACTCTATTTTATCTAACTATTCAAATTATGGAGAACCCAAAACTTCTTTCAATCATGCAAAATCAAACTTTTCAAGACTTAAAATAAATCATCATAACTCTTAAAACATCTACATGTAGGAAAGCTTATGAGAAATTTAAACCATCTCCCATATTTATTCACAAATGCAAATGAACTTGCATATTATTTACAAAAATAAATGCTCAAAACTTATATTCATCATGTAGACTAGAATTCAACAAAACTTTTCACTTCACTTCAAATTTTCTCATTCATTACCAAGATATTTTCAAGAATACTAATCAAAACTTGTATAAACATACCTAGTGTCGCTTGCCTGAATTTTTTTTGACTACCAACCTCCAAAACTTCTTCACAACCTCAAAGAATCAGAGCCTCACTTCCATAAATGAGCTTGTGAAAATGAACTAGATTCCAAGAATTTTGAGACTTTTATTTACCAACTTACCTCCATAACAAACTGTGTGACGTGTTCACTCTTTATTGGCCTATATTTACTAATTGTGTATTTTAAAACTTCACTAAATTATTTGTCAAAAAATCCAAAGTTAGAGATAACCATTCTTCATACTAAAACTCAACTAATTTATATCATTCGAGGTAATATCAACTTGCATTAACTCTCCAATCCACCAAAAATCCTTTACACATCATGAAACTTTGAGACCATGCTCCTGCATTCAATGTTCATGCCAACTTACCTTGCCATGGTGCCAACCAACCTCCAGCTCGATAGATACTTTGATCTTGCTTTGCCATGGATCTAAAGGGTCTTAAGACTTATACAAAATTCACAATGAACCCTATAATTGCCTCTTCTTTAATGCCATGATCTTAAGTCGTGCCATGTAAATCACGATAGGCCCTTTGGTATATTTAAATATCATAAGTATAGACTTTTTTTTAAATCTCAAAATGAATCCTTATAGTATCAAAACTTTACTCTATGAACATGTCTAAGGTTGATAACCAACTTTATATAAGTCTATGCCCAATGAGGTATGAAGAATGGTATACATGCATCAATGTTATATTCACCATATTTGAATACTTATTCAAATCCTAGATGATTGAGACTTAGAATATCAACTAAGTAATCATGATTTCAACCATGTAGTTATTAATCAAGTGGCAGAATCAACTGAATAAGACTATGAAATAAAATGATAACATTACTGAATCAATTCAAGCATATCAAAAATCCAAATATTCATCATATCATCAATAATGAATGAATTGATCCATACATCAAATCTATATTTTCAAAATAGTTTTCAAATGTATTTATTTCAAGTGTAATGTTTTTCAAAATGTCATATTACCATATATGTTATATCACAATTATGTCAAAATTGAAAAATGTATTTTCCAATTGAAACTGCCTCAAATTGAATTGAATCATTAAAATAATTGATCACACAACTATATATGCATATTTTATTGATTGATCCACCATGCTTTTTGAAACCACTTAGAAACATAAATAAAAGTTCAACAATCAATCATTACCATTTCATAATAAAATATGCATCTAAAAATACTATCAATCAATAGGGTCCCCGACACAGTTTTAGGTTTCATGATAGGGTCATCTCTATGACATTAAATATAGATTTTTTTTGAAAATTTTAAGGGGGTGTAGAAAATAGGCATAACATATTGTTCCCTACTAGTTCATCTTTGGCATGCAAGAGTGGAAAAAAGGGTCATAATCATGTTATTGTCTTTGTTGATGAACCCATCAAAACCAATGTGTCTACCTCCATGGCATCCCCTTGAAATAGTCGCTTTGGTTCAACCTCAACCATATTTGATCTCCATTTAAAGTCTCAAAGCTTCAACTTTTAATATCAGCCATGTATCTTGATCTGGGCTTCTAGAATTATGTCATTTGTTAGCTACACATCCCTTCTCAAGATCTTATTGTCAGCTCCATATGCTCATGTGCTTGCACCACATGTCAATCTCAAATTTAATCTGAGCTCATTGACCCTTTGACCCTATACACATTTTTTATCTCCTTGGTCTGATTGAATGCATGTCATCAATCTCCTTCTGCTCGATTGAACGTGCATCATTGATCCATTAAGTCATTATGATCATGACACTTGTCATCCCATCAGTTGATCTCAAGACCCTCTAAATTTTTGACTTGATGCTCTCCATTAGATCTTAGGTGCATGATCAAATGCACTCCATTAGATCTTTAGGACCCACTGACATCGTAAAGTTGTCACTCATTATTAGATCTTTGATCTGATCAAACACCAATCATTGATCTAAGTTCAAGCACTTTTTGACTCTTTGACTGATGAGCTCAAAATATGGCTCATCATTGACATGTTATTTCCTTCAAATGATCTCTTGAAGGATATTATCTTATACAAATCTTAGATTCTTAGATAGCTATTACATGGAAAATAAATCTTTGTCTTGTTTATATTAAAGCAAAGACTGAATCTTTACTTTGTCATTATTGTCTAATATATAGCATGTTTTAGTGATATTTTGTGTGAAGAATGCTCAGGAAGAAGACACAGGCGATGTATAGTGAACATTCCATTTTGATCTCCAGCCAACAGAACTACAGACTCTGCAGGGTTGTTTCTATGGACTCTGCAGGCTCGTTTCTATAGACTCTGAAGGCTTATTTCTACGGACTCTATAGGATTGTTTCTACGGATTCTGTAGGCTTGTTTCTACAAACTCCATAGGCTTATTTCTATGGACTCCATAGGCTTATTTCTATGGACTCTATAGGGTCATTTCTATGGAATCCGCAGGGTCAATATCGAGAATTCTGTAAGGATAGTAGGAAGCTGGAGATCAAATAGGATAAGAAAGAACCATTCCAGCTAGAATCACATAAGGAGAATAACTACCTGCTGTTTTGAAGGACATAATTTTGATAGATTTATATATAATCAGATTTTATGATTATTATAGGATAGGATATTTATTTCATCAAAATAATTGGATCTCTTAGAAATCCAATCTCTAGATAAAGGGATCAACTAAGAGTCCTATTCTTTTGCATCCTATTTTGAGTTGATTGTATTAGTATAAAGTGTAAGACTTTTGACTATATAAAAAAGGAAAAACAGAAGATATAGAGGATTGAGAGTTAGATAAGCATAAGGGTTTCAATTAGATTGTAATTATTTCATTCCTATGAATTAATACTTCAAGTTTCTAGCACTGATTAAGCTTTGTTCCTGAGTCAGAGAGGAGCAAGGGCCCACTCTCCTTGGAACCAAGAACTGTGTACGATATTTATATTTTGTTTTACTAGTTAAAATCTTGTTACTATTGGCATTTATTTATAAAAAATATCAAAACAAATTCATAGTTTAAAAAGTGCATTTTATTATTTCATTTCTTTTCTACGTAAAGTATCTTTTCTTTTATAGCAGAAGTGTGAAGCAAATTTCCTTTCATAAGTAGGAGTGTGAATTTATTTTCCCTGCAAACATAAAATAGGAGTGTGATCTTTTACTTCCAACAAAAGAGTGGATTGATTTGATTTCTTTCTTTTTCAGCAAAAGTGTGAATCAAGTAGTTTAGTCAAAGTTAGAATAGGATCAGCAAGCACCCCCATAAGCAGACCTCTAGATCTACCATCCCATACCTTACTACAGATAGCTTTGGACACTAGCCCTAGTTGATAAGACACCAATTGAATATTGGTTAAATGAAGAGTTAGATGACACTCATCATTTTTGGCGCCATTGCCTGGGAACATAAGGTGTTAGTAAGGTAATAATTATTGATCTAGAGTAAAAAAAATTGTAAATATCATAAAATAAAAATAATTAATAAATTGATGTATTGTCTTAGAGATTCTAAAGGATGATTTATTCCAAAGTTCCCACCAAGAACACAACTGGACACTCCTTCAACATCTCTGGGTAGTGAACCAAAAGATAAAAGTGAAACCTATTTGCAAGAATCTTCTGAAACTGGGATAGGAACCAGGCCATTGCCACACGCAAGCCCCATAAGACAAATTTCTCAAGATCAATCTCTTGCTAGAAGACATTATTTAGAGATTGCCAAGGACTTAGAAGAAGCATTTCAGAGATCCATAGCTGAAAAAAATTCTAAGAACTTAGAACAACCTATAACTGAGACCTGGGAAGATCACCCTAGTTTTAAAATGTCATCAGAAGAAGAAATGGCTCACCAACAAAATAAACAAGTCACACAACTAGGAAGAACTTTCTTCTTTCCTATAGTTGCAAATACTAATGATCAAACCCCCATGAAAAATATTTCACCAGCTAATCTACCAAATTTCTGGGGATGATCTATAAAAGATCCTAATCAATTCCTATTTGAGTTTAAGGTTCTATGTCAAACCTATGATTACACAACTGATAGCTAGAAATTAAAACTATTGCCTTCTACACTTAAAGATGTAGCTATGAGATGGTTCATGGGTTTACCTGGTGATTCTATTAGAACATGGGATGACATGGAAACAAAATTCTTGAACAAATACTAGGATTACTGCCGAGTGCGAGAAAGAAAAGAGGATTTCTTCAAGATCAAACAAAATGAGGATGAATCTTTAGAGGATTATTTGGATAGATTCATGTTCACTCATAAAAGATGCAATTATCCACTCATTGAAGATGTTCAAAAATTAGTTTTCTTTAAAGGATTGGACAAGACACTAGAGATGCCTTAATTTTAATGGGTAGAGGAGACATAAATAAATTGGCTTTCGATCAGATTTATGAGCTTTGTACCAATTACTCTTGAATAAAACCTAGAATTAGGAAAAGAAGGTTTGGGAAATCTAATGAAGTGGGTAAATTAATGAAAGAATTTGCTAATCTCAAAACAGATATTTTGGTTACACTAAATAGTACTTTGGATGGCCTTCAGGCTAAGGCAAATGCAACAGAGCCTTTAGCAATCTACTGTCCTAAGTGTAGACAAAAACATGCCCTTAGAGACTACCCTCTAGATAGAACCAATATTTCATCATGTGGGATCTGTGATGCAATAGATCATGATACCAAATATTGCACCCTTCTGCCTATTTTAAAGAATCAAATGAAAACACAAGTCCAGTCCACTAAAGAAGTAAATTATATTCAGAGACAAAACTTTGCTCCATAAAACTAGACTCAAGGAAAGTTTAGTGCAAAAAATCTAGTTAATCCATGGATGGCACCATGTAATGTTTCAGTTCCTTCACCATTTTGGAATCAACCCCAAATTCTATCAATTCAAAATCCATGGGCAGGACAAAATTGGATGCCAACACCTCCATGGATGGTGCCACAACCACATCAACATTGGATGCCACAACCATATCAACAATGGAATCAACAGTGGAACCCACAGTCACAATTCACCCAACCAATAAGACCACTTCAACAATAAACCATTATGCCACCCCCAGTTATTCAGCAACAAGGACAAATTAATCAGCCCTCAATGTTTGCACAACCAATAGCGAATCCAAAAAATAAACAACCAGCACCTATTTATGTCAATAAATAGGAAGAAATAATCAATGTGGGAGCTATTGAGTGCTCAGACATACATTTAAGATCAGGAAAAACTATACAAAAATCTCCAGTACTCATTTTTGAGATACCTGATGGAAATGAATAGACATAATCATCTCAATTAAGCATTGGAGAAGCTAAAATCAAAATGAGCCCTGAAGAAAACAAAGGAAACACTACTACACTAGTAGTTCCTTTTCCTGAAAGGTTAAGAGAAACTGATATCAAACCAGACTCAAACTTGGTCCATGAGTTACAAAAAATCAATATTGAGGTACCCCTTCTACAAGCTATTAGGGATATACCTGAATTAAATAATATCATCAAAAACCTCTATATTAAGACAGCTGGGAGGAAGGTAAAATATCCTGAAACCATTCATGTTGATGGAAAAGTTGCTTATTTATTAGCAAGAAAATTATTAGTTCCTAAATATGCAGATCCGGGAAGCCCAGTGATCACAGTAACAATCGGAGGAAAAGAAATCCCTAACGTCTTAGTAGATTTGGGAGCAGTAAGCAATGTCATGACAACTAATACTCTTCATGCATTATCTCTTATGAAAATTCAACCTACAACTACCATTCTTCAAATGGCGGACCAATCGGTAACAAAACTAGAAGGAACTATAGAAAATGTTGAAGTATTAATAGAATCTTGGGAATATCCAGTAGATTTCATGGTCTTGCAACCTAAAACAAAGAATCTATGATATCTTATAATCTTAGGTAGACCATGGTTGGCTACTGTAGTAGCATTTATTGATTGCAGGTTAGGAGACATGACCATTTCTAATGGGTTAAAATCCAAATGCATCTCTTTGTATCCTCCTACAAAACCATCAACAAATTGCATACAAGAACTTTGGGTGGATGAATCAAATAACACATTAAATAACATTTCCTCCTTAGCCATGATCACAGTCAAAAAACACTTGAAAGAATTGAATGGAGACATATACCCAGAATCTACAGACTCTGCCAGTCCATAAACTATGGACTATGCCAGTCTAGAAACTACGGACTATGCCAGTCTAAAAACTACAGACTCTGCAAGTCTGAAATCTACGAACTACCTTATTTAGGATTCTTGAGTTCGATGGAAAATTTTGAAACCTCCACTTCTACTTCTGTTAGTACTTCTTCATCATATGATCATAGATTGATTCAGGAAAGTGTGTGGAAATTGGTAGAACAACAACAAACTCATTTCTTAGATGCATTTCATTGTTCTTTAGCAAGACTAATTCTTCTTGGAAAAGAGTTTGTTGATAATGTAACTATGTTTCATAAGCTACTTCCTCATCCATGTCCTCTAAACTCACTAATTAGTGAGTTTAAGCAAATATAATCCAACTACCCAGGTACAAAACCTATCATGGTATTACTCGAAAAAAATTTGAACATCAATAGTTGGTTGACAAACGAAGAGGAAGATCAACTCATTGAAGTATTGGAAAGACATACCAAGGCTTTTGCTTGGGATTATACCGACATGAAAGGAATTCACCCAAACATACGCACTCATCACATCTACACAAAATCTTTCAAACTGGTTAGACAACCACAAAGAAGAATAAACCCAGCACTAAAGGAAATAGTCAAAACAGAAATCCAAAAGTTGCTGGAAGTTGGGTTTATTTACCCCATTTCAGAGAGCCAATGGGTGTCACCTCTGGTAATTATGCCCAAGAAAAATGGAAAGTTAAGATTATGTGTGGATTATAGAGAATTAAACAAAGCAACATTAAGGGGTTACTTTCCTTTACCTTTTATTGATCAAGTTCTTGATAACTTGGCAGGAAAGAAATATTTTTCCTTCTTGGATGGGTTTAGTGGGTATAACCAGATAACGATAGCAGCTAAAGATCAAAATAAAACCACATTTACTTGCCTTTGGAAAACTTTTGCTTACCGAGTACTTCCATTTGGACTTTGTAATGCTCTAACAACCTTCCAAAGAGTAGTTCTGACAATCTTCTCTGACCTTACAAATGATTGTGTTGAGGTATATATGGATGATTTCATTGTTTATGGTGAAACTTATGAAGAAGCTCTTACCAACTTGGAAAGAGTATTGATCAGATGTGAGGAATATCAATTATCTTTGAGCAATGAGAAATGTTTGTTGATGATGGATGAATGAATAGTCCTGGGACACCATATTTTTGCAAAAGGCATTCAGGTAGATCCAAAGAAAATTGAAATAATTTCCAACTTGCCCATTCCACAAACATAAATTGAAGTTAAGATTTTTTTAGGACATGTTGGTTACTACAGATGCTTCATAGATAAGTTTAGCCAAATAGTTGCCTCTATGTTTGCCTTGCTTACAAAAGATAGTACATTCGAATGGAGTGATAGTTGCCAGCAGGGCTTTGAAACCATCAAAGCTAAACTTGTTATTGCTCAAGTATTAAGAGGATCAGATTGGACTAATCCATTCCATATATACACAAATGCTTCCAATACAACACTAGAAGCAGTTCTTGGACAAAAAGATGAAGAGGGTAACATGTATGTATATATTATATTAGCAAAAACATGACATCTGTCGAAAGAAATTACACCACAACTAAGAAGGAATTCTTAGCTATAATTTATGCAATGAACAAATTCAGACACTACATAACAGGCTATAAGGTATTTGTCTATACAGACCATTCAGCTATCAGATATCTTACCAACAAACCAATTGTGGGAGGTAGAATTATTAGATGGCTATTGCTGTTACAAGAATTGGATGTTATTATAGACAAACTAGGGAAGTCTAATGTGGTTGTTGATTTCTTATCAAGAATGAACACTACAGGTGAAGAAGAACCAGTGGAAGATGATTTTCCAGATGAACAATTATTTTCTATTTCAGCACAATCTCTGTGGTTTGCTAATATAGCCAATTACCTTGCCACAAGGAAGTTTCCTCTGCACTTTTCACAAAAAGAGAAAAAAACAATTAATTAAAGAAAATTCTTTTAAATGGATTAATGGAATGTTATTTAAACTTGGACCTGATCATGTGTTTCGTAGGTGTGTGACAAATGGTAAAGCTTATGATATCATTAGAGCTTGTCATGATGAACAAGGAGGAGGCCATTATTCAGCTCAAAGAACCATACATAAAATCCTGGGAGCAGGATATTATTAGCCTCATCTTCATCAGTAAGTAAAAAGATATGTTAGACACTGTGATGCTTGTCAGTGAATTGGACAGCCTACTCTTTCAATAGAGATGCCCCTACACCCTCATCCTCAATTGGTTTTAGAACCATTTGAGAAATGGAGAATTGATTTTATCGGTCTAGTGGATCCTCCTTCCACAGAAAAAAAATATCTTCTAGTTTGTATAGACTACATGACCAAGTGGGCAGAAGTAGAAGCATTAACTCATGCAAGAGAGGAGATGGTAGCTGATTTCTTATATTTCAAAATCATGCAACGATTTGGTGCTCCAAGAGACATAGTCTCATATTAAGGATCATAGTTCATGTCAAACATGATAAAGCATTTTATACAAGTGTATCAAACTCAGCATAGAAAAACATCTCCATACCATCCACAAGCAAATGGATAAGTTGAAGTCACCAACAAAGAACTGGAAACCATTTTAACCAAGGTTGTTAATTCCAGTATAAAGGATTGGGTAGATAAGGTACCAAAAGCTATTTGGGGCTATAATACTACTTGGAAAACAACAACTAGATTTTCACCTTATGAATTGGTCTATGATAAGAAACATTTATTCTCTATTGAATTTGAATTACAAACTTTGAAAATAGCTATAGAAGTAGGAATTGAGTTAGAAGAAATACAAAAAGTAAGACTCCTACAGCTTAATCAACTTGATGAAATGAGGATGGAAGCACTACAAAGAACTGAACTGGTACAACATCAACAAAAAGTTTGGCATGATGCACAGATCAAACAACATAAATTTTAGAAAGGAGATTGGGCACTATTGTTTGATTCTAAATTTCAACAGTTCAAAGGAAAACTACAAACAAGATGGTTGGGACCTTGTGAGATTGAAGAGGTCTATGAAAATGGTTCTATTAAGATAATACCTATTAATGCCAACAAAAGAGCTTTGTTAGTCAATGGACATAGATTGAAGCTCTATCAAAAACCTCTCAATAAAGATGAATTTATTCAAAAAGTAAAGGATCAAGTAGCTATTCTAGAAAGCTCTACTTCTTCCAGTGAACATGATCCTTGATATCCAGCAAAAAATAAATAAATAAATAAATAAAAATAATAATAATAATCAATAGTGAAAATCCTTTTAGGGATGCTCTTGACAATGCATGCCCAGAAAACTAGCTTGTCAGTTAGCTATGCATTACAAAAAGGGCTTTGGCTAGAAAACCAGCAATGGCTGGCCAAAGGGCAAAAACCAAAATTTATAAGAAAATCTCATCATGACACATGATTGTTGATCTCCATGCAATAAACTAATCCATGCGAACCTATTTGTGCAGGACATGTGGCGAGTAAGGATAACGTATAAGGTTAAAGTAAGACATATATTTCATTTCTCTATGTTTAGTTAACTAATTATCTTTGATTTGATTAAGACCCTATTCTTCTGAGATGACCTAGATTTGAATCTCTGAAATAGAATGACACATGCCATAATGAAAGAGCATGCAATGAAGCTTGCAAAAATGTATAGATAAGTGTGTAGCTTTGATATCATCAATTCAGTCATCAAGTACCATAATGATGAGACATCATAAAAAAGGGGTTTTAAATGAAGAAATGATTTGTTGTCACCATCAATATAACACATCATCATTTTACATGACTTGTATTGATGAGATCAAATGGTTGGCACACTCCATAAAAATATGCGGTGCATAATTGTATCACATCATCATACAACACTACAGACTCATGCAATTGTAGCATTTCAAATAAACTATTTCCTTTCTACGAACTTCAACAGAAGCTGATCCTCAGAGCCTTTTTCCTACCAACTTCAAAAATATACTGATCTATACCTTAATTGAATGAACCAAGATGATTGTAACTCCACATAAAAATAGGATAGAAGACAAGATCAGAGCCAAAGGATCTAGCAAATTTTTATAAAGATAAAGCTTATGTATCAGTGTTTAGAGCCAATGGATGTCTACTTTTCATTGAAAATCTCTAGGGTTTCAATGAAACAATGGTAAGTGAATTTATTACCAATCTCACCCTTGAATTTTTAATTATGAAAGGCATTGTTATTCCTATTTCAACTCAAATCATAAGCCAAATTATAGAAGTTCTAGAAGAAGAATGAGAGCCACAGGTAGAGTTTCATTTAGTGATTTAATTAGTCAGTTTAATGGTAATAAGTAGACCAAAATTTATGTCTAGTAGATTCCAAGAGAAAATCAAAAGGGATTAAAAGAAATTCACTTCCTGAACCTTGGAAATCTGTAGCCAAGTGGGTACTTAAATATATCATTTGTGAAGGACAACACAGTCTTTTAGGGGGAGACGCCATGAAAATGTTAATACATCTTAAGCATGGGAGACAAAACCCTCAGTATAGAATTAACCTCCCATCTTTCTTTTATGGTGCTCTATAAGTTATGTCTACAACCCCTACTGCTGCTCTTAGGCATCATGGCCTTATTCAGCTTATTATCCAACATCATTTCCTTCAGCAAGGTCAAGAGGTCTGGGAGGAATTTCAGAATAGTATAGCACAAGAAACCCCAAATGTACCATAGGAACACTCATCTCCACCTACCACATCAGTTGAGAAAACAACACTAAGAAGAAAATTTCAGACTATAATCTCCATAGAAATCCCTTCTTCTTCTTCTTCAAGTAGAATCACAAGGTCTCAAAACCCTAAAATTTCAAGGTCTCCATAAGAACCTCACGAGTTTGTAGCACAACTAGTGCCTTTGACAGGAAGAAGAAAATTGACACAAAAGATTGCTACAGACATTGAGATGACCAAGGTTTGGTGGTTGAGAAAGAAACTCAACCAAGTGTAGCTCAAAGAGTAACCAAAAGAAGGAGAAGGCTCATTTTAATAGAAGAAGATGAACAAGAAATTGCAGATATTTTAGATAGTCTTAAAATGGTGTCTCATTCCCTTATACATTAGAATATTCTTGCACCTACAGATATTGAAGAAACTCCTTTTGAACGAAACTCTCCAATCATATTGGAGGAGATAAATCTAGAGGAAGAGCCACACACGACAGAGGAATTAGGTAGGGAAGAACAACCACCTATTCCAATTGAATCTGCAAAGGATAAAGGGAAAACTATATATACTAATGAGAAAGGTGAATCATCAAATCTAAATGATCCTATTATGGAGCTTTCTCAAGCTCAAGCTCTTCAACAACAATAAATAGTTAACATTGCTGACTTGATTAGTCAATTGCAAGACAAGGACCATCTCAACTCATCTTTGGTGTAGAAATTAGATACAGTATCTGTTAATGAAGATGAACAGATTGATCTTTGGCTATATGTAGAAAGTCTAAAAAAAGAAAACAGGTGGTTGCAGAATTTGGTGAATTCTTCTGAAGCCAAAATATTTGTTGACCATGGTTGTCAAACAAGTGATCCAGGTATTCCTCCCTTGCAAATACTACATCAAATTGAAGAAAAATATTTTGTACTTAAACAGAAAAACAAAGATGTAACTTCTTCGAACAAACTCTTAGAAAATGAAAAGAGAATTAGAGGTTAAAGTCGAAGAGTTAGAAGAAAATTTGCAGGATGCATACAAATTAAGAGAAACTCTTTTGGCATATAGGAATCCTTCTCCTGCATATAGTTTGTTTTTATTTGAATAATTTTACAGATGGTAGCTTCTACGAATCTCCTATCATCTTCCTTATAAAATTTTGCAGCCAACAACATTTTTGGAAATTTTCTATAGTGATGAACCTGATCAACAGGATTTGCTTTGTGAATTCTATTTGCATGACTTGATTCTAGGAGATCATGAGCACAATAATTTTTTGATAAATCTTCATGTAGGAGAAGTTCAACTAAGAGCATTACATTCTACATTCAAAAATTAGATAGCATGGAAATGCAGATTTGAGGACTATATAAATCATGCTAAGACTATAGGATTATGTGTTAGACCAGCCTTTCTTATTCCTATATTGATTAAACAAAATTTTCACTGTGCTTTGTTAAATGATGAGGTTAAGACACATTATTTACAGGCTCTATATGATTGTACTATTTCTTTTGATTTATTTTCAAGACAAAATTTTGATTCAGTAGTGACTGTAAGTGTAAACAGATGGGACCAACTTTTAGTGCCTCTTAAAAGGTGAGAAGTTATGTCCTCAAATAACTTAAGATGGAGTCTGAGGAGAGCATCCTCAATTTTTGAAATTTTAATAGAGGTAATCAACTCTGGGGGAGAACAAAAATGGATTGGCATGAGATATAGACCTCCTTTGCTGATCATACCTATTCCACGATGGCAGAGTTGGGCTCCACAATCAAAAGAACAATTTAGTATATGGAAACAGATGATTCAAACACATCAGGGATTTATTAGTATTTTAGATAGACACATAACAGATGAGTTTGATGAATATGATTTGAGTCAGAGTGTAGAAAGCAGAAGCCAGAGTTATGAACGCTAATACATGTTTACAATGGGACTTGCAAAAGGTAAAGCTTGGGGGAGATGATGAGCTCAAAATATGGCTCATCATTGACATGTTATTTCCTTAAAATCATCTCTCGAAGGACATTATCTTATACAAATCTTAGATTCTTAGATAGCTATTACATGAAAAATAGATATTTGTCTTGTTTATATTAAACCAAAGACTAAATCTTTACTTTGTCATTAATGTCTAATATATAGCATGTTTTAGTGATCTTTTTGTGAAGAATGCTCAGGAAGAAGACATATGTAATGTACAATGAACATTCCATTTTGATCTCCACCCAACAAAACTACAGACTCTGCAAGCTTGTTTCTACGGACTCTGCAGGCTTGTTTCTACGGACTCTGTAGGCTTATTTTTACGGACTCTGTAGGCTTGTTTCTACGGACTCCGCAGGCTTATTTCTATGGACTCTGTAGGCTTATTTCTATGGACTCTATAGGGTCATTTCTACAGACTCCACAGGGTCAATACTAAGAATTTTGTAAGGATAGTGGGAAGCTGGAGACCAGATAGGATAAGAAAGAACCATTCCAGCTGGAATCACATGAGAATAACTGCCTACTATTTTGAAGGACCTACTTTTGATATATTTGTATATAATCAGATTTTAGGACTATTATAGGATAGGATATTTATTTCATCAAAATAATTAGATCTCTTGGAAATCCAATCTCTAGATAAAGGGATCGATTAGGAGTCCTATTCTTTTGCATCCTATTTTGAGTTGATTGTATTAGTATAAAGTGTAAGACTTTTGACTATATAAAAAAAGGAAAAATAGAAGATATAGAGGATCGAAAGTTAGACAAGCATACAGGT
The DNA here is from genome assembly GCA_037957365.1 of Torreya grandis. Taxonomy (NCBI): domain Eukaryota; kingdom Viridiplantae; phylum Streptophyta; class Pinopsida; order Cupressales; family Taxaceae; genus Torreya; species Torreya grandis. The sequence continues at coordinate 1,345,114 of JARHVA010001359.1, forward strand.
TTCAATCAAATTGTAATTATTTCATTCCTATGAATTAATACTTCAAGTTTCTAGCACTGATTAAGCTTTGTTCCTAAGTCCAAGAGGAGCAAGGGCCCACTCTCCTTGGAACCAGGAACTGTGTACGATATTTATGTTTTGTTTTACTTTTTAGAATCTTGTTACTATTGGCATTTATTTATAAAAAATATCAAAACAAATTCATAGTTTAAAAAGTGCATTTTCTTATTTCATATCTTTTCTACGCAAAGTATCTTTTCTTTTACAGCAGAAGTGTGAAGCAAATTTCCTTTAATAAGTAGGAGTGTGAATTTATTTTCTCTGCAAACATAAAATAGGAGTGTGATCTTTTACTTCCAGCAAAAGAGTGGATTGATTTGATTTCTTTCTTTTTTATCAAAAATGTGAATCAAGTAGTTTATTCAAAGTTAGAATAGGATCAGCAAGCACCCCCATAAGCAGACCTCTAGATCTACCATCCCATACCTTACTATAGATAGCTTTGGACACTAGCCCTAGTTGATAAGACACCAATTAAATATTGGTTAAATGAGGAGTTAAATGATAATCCTCATTGACCTTGCACATGCCCTAGATATTCTACCTGAGCTTTGAAGATCTTGACACTTATCGAATCTACATTCAACTTTAGGATCATTTGAACCCAAATGGTTACTTGTCATAGCTTTATATTGACATCCTTTCATATGTTCTAAACTATTGGTTTAACTTTGAGGACTTAGATCTTGAGATAGATAACTCATCAAGACATGAAATTTACAGAGGATGATATAGATATGAAATATATCATGCCCATGCAATATTTTAGCTTGAGAGGCTTTGAAAGTGAATATATTAAATACATAACCAACTTACTTTATTCATTTATGCATGATGTTTGATGACAACTTGGTTCTTCTAAGCTTGTTCAAGTTATTTCTTGATCATCCATTTCAATCAAGACTTTGCTCAGCGGATCTATCCAAAAAAAATCTTGACATGTGGGCCAAAATGGCCAACACTAGCATTGGAAGTATGGACTGCATTTGTAGTCACTAATCCTGACAATAAAACTTTGGACTGCACCTGCAGTCATTAATCCTAACAATAAAACTTTAGACTATAGTTACAATTACAAGTTCTGATGAAGAAATTTTACACTACAACTGTAGTCAAAAACCCTAATGGTTGCATATCCAAGCTTTAACCCCAACATAAAACCCTGATAGGCTAAAATTTGACCTGCACATACATCTTTTTTTTAATGATTGCAATTCTTATAGAAAATTTTGATGACTGCGAGGCCACTCCAAAACTCTGATGATGTTCTAGAGGATGTAAAATTTAATTGAGTGAAAAGTGGCATTATTCATTTCAAAAGTGGAGCCATTTTTTGAGTGACATCACTACCACATCAATCTAATCAATCAAAAGAGGGGAAGGGGAGAGCTCATCATAACCCTTATCCCCCTAGTCACATGGGAATTAAATCCCTTGGTCATAACTAACCCAAGGGATCTTAAATTTTATTCATAAAAACTGCCTAAACTTTTGCACACCTAAAAATCTATGCAAAGTGGAGATCAATATTTTTTACAAGAAAGAAAAATTCAAACTTACATAACTTTCAACCAACAACTCTTTTTCAATTATCATTTGTTTTGAAAGTGTGAGTTTTTTCAAGCTCTACACATTAGTGATATTATCATGCCTTATAAAATCAAACTTCTATAGATTTAGGAAGGTTTCATATCTTTTTATTTCTTGCATATATAGTTCAACACATACTTCCTTTCTACAACATGGATCAAAGTCATGTTCTAGTTCTTACACCATTCAACTATCATGCGTGAAAAATCCAAATTCAAATCTTCTTGAGGAGCAAATGTTTACACTAAATCATGATGGATACAAAAAATAACCAACACTCGATATAGAGAATGTGAATTGGTTTAACATAAGTGACAAAGCCTATGAACTATTGTGCCTATTTGTCTCTCGATCTACTCTTTCATATTGAATTTGTAACTACTCCTGATGAAGTCTAGACCACATTGGATAAACTTTTTAGGAAGTAGGACATAATGAGGGGTCAAAATTTAGATAATGAGCTCAACAATTTGATCCTAGGAAACTTTGAAATTATACACGACTTCTTCACAAAGTTAAAATCCCTCAGGTTATAGTTGAAACTGTGGCATTGACAAAAAAGATGATCAATTGATTTTTTCTATCGTTTCCAAATTGGATTGTGACTATTATGTCTTTGTTTCTACCTTTCATGACACCAAGCATGCCCTTAAAGCTATATGTACCATGTCATCCTTAGATGACTTTATTGTTGACTTGACTTGGGAATAATACAATATTATTCAAATGGGTACACTTAAGTCATTTGAATTGCATGCCTTGATTATGAGTCATGACAAGCAAATAGCTTCTATTAGTAAGGAGAAGAAACAAATCAAGAAGGACCCAAAGCAAAAAAAGGGTCAAAATTTTGATGCTAAGTCTAAAGCATCAAAACAGTCATCATATTTAAATAGGAGACCCAATAAAAAGTGACTCACATGTGCCTACTGCAAGAAATTTAGGCATGATGAAAGCAAGTGTATGAAGAACAGATTGACCTGTAGAGATGGAATTCAAAGATAGTTAGATCAAGCATTAGTCAAGAAGACTCAAGAAACTACATAATAACATAACTAGCTAAGCCAACTCTTTTGATGAGGTTTGATAAATGACAATTAAGAGCTATTGAAAGAAATCACATACACAATACCATCCCAAGAGCATCCCATCACTCAAATGCAACTCAAAATGTGATTTTTCCCTTGATTTGGTGCTCAAGTCTTTATCAATGATGTAAGGCAAAGATCCTCCATCATCTCTTATGCACTGATGAAATTAGGCTTACGATATTTGAATCAAATATATGCCTATCTTGAAGTTATCCGATTACAAATTAAGCATTATAACACTACAAAAAAAAAGGTTATGGAGAGAATTTTGCATAATAAGTTTACACAAATGAAGCTTAAAAATGATGGTCTTGGCCCTCTTATTTATAGATTGTTGAGATTGATCATAATCAGTCATGACCATCCATATTGAGATCAAGATGTGTGGCCATGAATTAATGCAATTTTGTATAATTAATCCATAAATACCCTCATAAATATTTGGAAGGAAGGGCCATTAAAGAGGCATGGGAGGCCTTAAACCTGATATTTGTTGTATTTATGGATTATGGATGCCACCCCACAAATGATGTCATTTGATGATGCAAATATTAGAAATCAATTTCCAATTAAAAGATATTCAATTACTTCCATTGATTTTCCACTTAAGCTCTTGATTTGGATTAATTTGCCCAAGTGATATTAATCAATTTTTATGTAATTCTTTGAAAACTAGTTGCACACTATTAATCAAACTGGTTAGAATGTCATATTATTGGGTCATAATTTGACTAGAATGGAATTAGAATAAGATGTTAGGTGTGGATGGACCGATATCCCATTTATGACATTGTCGACACAAAATAACACATTCACATGTTATGTGCTTCTGAATTATAAAAATTTAGTGGTTTAGAGGGTCAAATTGCATTTTCATCATTTTGACTTGAACTGATTTGAGAAAAGTTAATAATCACATAAAATGCATGACCCCATTTAGGAATACATTAGCTTAAATTGCCACTTATATATGACAAGCTCGAAGCATTTAGCATGTTTAAGTGATTTTGATTCAAACTGTGCATTTTCACAAATTTTGAGTAAAATTAAAATTTTTAACATAATGGTGTTAGGAATTGGATGTCTACATTTTGCCCCTATTTGAAAAGGTGTAGCAAGACACTCAGCAAAGCAATATCTTTTCAAATAAAAGATCTGTCAAGAAGAAGTTGGAATAAAATGACCTATGATGCCCCCTTGAGAGGATATACTAGGATGGAAGAGAAGGATGAAATCTTGAAAAAGAAAGAGAAATAGTGAAATTAATCCATGGGACAAATTAAGACCAGACAAGCTAATGCTTGCACACATTTATTCTTAGTGATAAAAATATAATTAAAGTATAATGGTCCCTAAGGATGGGGGGAAGTGGGAAGGATACAATCCAAAATATAAGTGACACACTTTGAACACACCCAAAGCTAGGGTGCAAGTTGCGTGCTTAGGAACTAATCAATATCGAGACAAGTTGCACACTAAAATATTGCCAAAATGAGGGTAAAATCCCACATGGATTGAAATTAAAATAAAAATGAGAGTGTTTCTATAAAGAAAGGAAATAATAATGTGATCCAACAAAGTGGATTTGATCGGTTGATAAAGCAATTTTACCCTAGTAGGGTTAATTTTTATTACTGATAATTAATTGTACCCTAGTAGGACTAATTTAGATTTGTGACTGGTTCAAATGTTTTGCCCTAATAGGGAAAATTGGAAAGCATAGCTCAAGGATTTAACCTAAAGCATAGATTAAATATGAGTAGATGTAAATATATATGCAATGGGCTAATGGTTGAAATAGTCATGAAAAACTTGACATAAGAAGATGCACAAAGTGATGAAAGAGATGAATAGAAGAATGAAGGTGGATAAGCTATCTTGAGATATGTCATGTATCTAGGTGTTGCCTACATAGTTCAAATGGACCTCAAGCCAATTTATTTCACCTAAAAGTGAGAGAAAACGGAATGAGAAATGAAGAATAGAAGAAAAACAGACTGCCATTTGATTAGACAAGATGTATGCCAAGAGATGCACATCTTGTATAGAGTCTGGTGTGTAAGCCATTGGTGTTTAGTTTCATTGGTACACCTGAGAACTAACCTTCAAAATTGCATTGATTTTGAGACTTGGATCCAAAGCACTTGGTGCTTGTAATAGCAAAATGAAATTATGCATCATAAGTATGAGTAACTTATAATGACATTGTATTTCAATTGCAATAAGCCAGTTTAAATGTGAATATTTATAGCTAAGGAGAATGATAAGATTTACCAAGACCAGAGTTACAAAGATTTACATTTAAATAAAAAGAAATAAAAAGAAAATATAAATTTCATATAGCTTAAAATCTAGATATATGAAAGACATAATGAAATTACATTAGTAAAATCACTACTAGAGATGTTTATTTATATAACAATAAGTGAGATTAAATATTCTAATCTATAAGAGATTATGACTCACAATATAACTAATCACACATAATAAATACCATATATAACTAACCTATGTCAATCAAAGGTGTAATACCTTGAAACATTTATTACAAATAGGCTAGGATATATTAATTATTCTAACATTCCCCCCTTAATTGATCGTAGCCTATTTGTAATAAATGTCTCAAGGTATTACACCTTTGATTGGCATAGGTTAGTTAGATGGGGTATTTCTTATGTGTGATTAGTTATATTGAAAGTCATAGTCTCCTACATATTAAGAGATTTAATCTTACTTATTGTTTCATAAATAAGCACTTCTAGTAGTGCTTTTGCTAATGTAATTTCATTATGTCTTTCATTCGGTATTAGAGCATGTTATTCTGAGGGGTTTTTTGAAGTATTGAAGATTCAATGGAGATCAAGATCCAAGTTCATACATTCCTTATATGCAACACATTTATCCAATTTTTTCCATCCCAAGCCGAAATGCTACCAAAATTTTGGCCAATTTTATGGAAAGAAAAAGTTGTCATGCAAATCTGTCAATCTTAAATCCTAGCTTGACATATCACATCTAATCTATTTTTAGGGTCATTTTTTTTTAGTTTTTTAATTTTATGAAAAAATATGAAATATCTAGAATTTATCCTATATTTTTTTGAATTCCAATTAAAAAAATATGAAATTAAAAAAAAGAGAGAATTTTTGGAGCTTTTGGTGATTTTTTACAATTTTTTTTAAGTTTCTATTTTGTATGATAAGTGAGGAATAGTAGAAAAATGATAGTTTTTATGACATTTTTTGTAGAATCTTAGATTAAATATTATATCAACAAATTCCTCTCATTGATATCTTTCCAAAAAGTATTTGTTTTCTGAAAACAGAGCACCAAGGCACATGTGGTGAAAGTTTGAAGGTAAAGGGCAACTTGGAAAGTCTTCATTTGATGCAGGTTCAATTTTTAGGGTGGAGCACCATCCAGATCTACCACTTATAAAAGCACCACCACCATCACACCATTAGAATTTTTCAGCCTCTATTCACATTTTATGACCACCTTCTGGGCATTCTTTAGCCCCTAAGGGCTTGTCCTTCACCACTATGAGCCATCTTTGAAGATCTTTTCTTCTGAGGCTCATAACTTTTCATCTATGAAGCCTAGGAAGGTGATTTTTTTTTTCACCTTGGATATTTTTTTGAGAATATGCATTTTTAATATATTTTTTACATTTTTATCACTCATATTTCCAAAATTTTATGTTTATTTTCAGTTTAGCTGATCAGTTCATGTATTTTGGACCTTCAAGAGACCATAACTTTTGACTGGTAACTCCGATTTGCATGCTATAATTTTTTTAAGGGAATATTTTTCCATGATATTCACATATAAAACATATATTTATTCTTATTGTATATCATATTATAAACTTCATTGGTGAAATTTAATAACATTGTAAATTGTAAGGCAAAAAGCCCATTTTTTTCTTGCAATTGCAAAGACTGACAAGTTGGGGGGGGATATTTTCTCACCAACCTCAAAACATCTTGCAACAAGAAAGTTTCATTATAAAATTCCTTGGACTCATTTTTAGTTGAAACTAACATTAACTTTACTCATTTTTCATTGCATTTTTAGATGCATTTTCAATGGAGTTTGACTTCCTTTTGTGTGTTGGTGTGTGATTTATTCTCTTTGTGTATGCATTTTTGCATTTTTAGTCACTTACATTTTGCAAACACACATTTCATTTCGACACTTAAACAACACATTTGTAATTTTTCATACGTAACTTTTTATTCATAATGTCTAGTTTAGGACCTATATTTATCCTCCCTAACATACAGCTACTTTGTGATAACAATTATGCAGCATGGAAAACAAAAGTACAAACACATCTAGAGTTTGAAGATATTTGTTCAATGATAGAAGGCACATGGGTCTGACATGCAACAGATGTTGATTAACAACAAAAATATGACAAAGCTAATAAAAAGACTAAGTTAATAATCATGTTTGGAGTTTCAGATGAGGTGCAACCTCATATCTGAAGTGATACAACTACAAAAGATGCTTAGGATAAGCTAAAAATAGTATATGAAGCTCTAAGAATAAAAATCAAATCTTGTATCTTCAAAGTCAATTACACACTCTCAAGCTCAAATTAGATGAAAAAGTAGAATCATTCCTTAGAAGGGTTACAACTTTGCGATCTTTGATTTAATCTTTGGGAGAACCGATGATAGATGATTATTTGGTCCCTATAGTCCTTAGAGTAATTCCCCCTGCATATAAGATCTTTGTGAACACTTTTAATGTCATAGGATAAAAACCAACCTTTGAGGTGTTGGTAAATTTATTACAACAATAGGAAACTTTGACCAATTTAGAAGAAATAGATGAAGAGCATGTACTTGCATCAAATCAAAAGGGGAAGAAACCCATGAAGGGTTCAAAGCAATCTCCAAAGTAGAATAATCAACAAAACCAAAAAAGAAATAAATCACATTCTTTTAAAGCATGTCAAATTTGTGGAAGATAGGGACATGACATAAAACATTATTGGTACAACACGTTTCAAAAAGGCTCATCAAGCAAGAAGCCCTCTTTCAACAATTCACCACAAATAGAAAAGAAGCAACCATAACAACAAAATAGGTGGAAAAAAAATCCAAGGCTAAACAACATGGCAATGTTGTTGTTGACGCAGGAAATTGCACCCCTGGCAGGAGGCCTAGCTCCTGCCTTCTCCTCGCAACATGGAAACTCCCCTCTTGCCTGTGAGACCAGCGAAGCTAGAGGGGAGAGTCTCTAGATAAGGGCTAGCTCCCTTTGATGCATCGTGTTTGTTTTGGCAAGTGTAAAACACACACACACACACACACACACACACACACACACACACACACATATATATATATGTATATATATATATATAGCTATAATGGGGGGGTGAAAAGGGAGAAAGATGCAGGAAAAAAAACTACTCCAAAGAGGTGATGCACCAAAATAAGTTGACCTTCACACATCCACACTCAGAATCAGACAAATACATACATACTCTACACACTTGGCAGAAGGACCAAGCTGCAAGAAACTGGCAGGGAGGCTTCCATGAAAACATAGGAAATAGAAAATCACTGAGGCGATGTGAAATGCACACTGTAAGTAACTTCCTCTATTCTAGTCTTCCAAATGTCAGATCTTCTCCTTTCAGCTACAAAAATGGCACCTTGTAGACAATAGGTATGCTGGTGTTGAACCTGTGAGAGCATCAAGAAACAATGACTGAACACAGATAAACACTCAAAACATACACTAAAAAATATCTATCCAAATGGAGGTAAAAACTGTGTTCATTTGATTCAGGTGAAATTTTTCCAGGGCTGTACCCTTTACAAAAATGTGGAAGATCTCTACAAAATGACCAAGCTACAATATATATATAAAAGGAGAAGGGAACTTGGCGCTTCTTTGACAAGTTGGCCTATCGCATTCCCTCATTGGGAAGAGGAAAACACTGTTGTTGATGTCATCATTCTAGAAGAAGCCTACTAGAACCATGCTGTATGAGCACCAAATTTGACTTTGGAATTCGAGCATTAATGTGGAAATACAGACTGCGCTTCTTTTCTGCCAACAAATTGAAAATTGTCCCCTTTTAAATGCACAAGCCATACCTTTTGCTATTTGCACCATCTGGGGATTAACAGGCAATAAATCACCTTCCATTTGCCACTTGGACTGCCTCATCCCTTCCTGCACCATGCCATTCTTGTCTTTTGTCAATTTTGTCTTATCTTGCTCATTCGGCCCCTTTGGGTGAAAATCTTGGCAGGTCGCTGCACTCTGAGCTCCTTTTCCATGGTTAGCGCTTCCCTTTGCTTTTGAAGACAAACGACCATTTCTCTTTGTGAAAGTTGACGTTCATATGGCCATCATGTTTGAAAACCAATGGCTATTTGACTTTGTTAAGCTTGACGTTCTCCGGGACATCATCAGGTCCTTGCTGGCCTTTTTGGGCATTTCCTTGCCTTGCTTTGTTTTCTTGGCACCTTCCCTCCAGCCTTTGAAAAAGTCCCCTTTGTTTTTTTGGCTGGAAGTCCCCCGCAAGGGCACCTGCCCTTCGGGGTCCTTTGGCGAGTCTTCTGTTGCCTCAGACTTTTCCCCGAGTCCCTGCGGACAAATTGTTCGCGAACAATTTCCCCGTGTCAATTTCCCCGGGTCTCATTTGCCTCTGTGTTTTTCGTGAACTTTTATCCGCAGACATTTCCCGCAAACAAAAAGTCCACAAAAATTCCCTGGGTCAATTTGGCTTTGCTTTATGCTGCGCCCTAATTCCTTCAGACTTTTTGTCTGAAGGAATTCCTTCAGGCAAAAAGTCTGAAGGAATTCGGGGCTTTAAAAAATTTGAACTTAGACAAATTTTAGACAAATTTAGATATACCCAATTTTTTTTCCTTTAAAGCACCTACCCTTCAGAAGGGTACTGCACCTTTTGAATTGCCCTTCAACTAAGGACACACCCTTGAACCAAAATTGGTTCAACGGTTCAATTGGTTCAACCAAGCACGCTGATGAATTTGAACCAAGGCTGATGAACCTATGTCTTGAACCAAGTACGTTGAACCCGTCGGTGAACCACTTTGCCAATTGAACCATCCGCTTTGAACCAAGAGATCAAACCAAGCCATTGAACTTCTTCCATTGAACCAAGCCCTTTGAACCAAACCCGTTGAACCAAAAAATGGTTCAATGGTATGATGGTTCAACGCTGCTGAACCAAAATGCTTGAACTGAGCGATGGATGAACCAAGTGCTGATTGAACCAAGGGATTGAACCAAAGAGTGATGGTCTTGAAGATTGAACTAAGGCTTGAACCATGGCTGAATGAAAATTGCGTTGAACTTATGCAACCTGAAGATGACTGGCATTAAACAGCAGGTGAAGAAGGTGACCAAAAATTTTGCCTGTGGGCAAAATTGGTAAACAAATTAGCGACTCACAGGGGAAGCATGCCTACTATGCTTAGAAGCCAGTTGCCTTAAAAATCCATTGGGCATGGAGTCAGATGTAGCTATGAAAGAGTTAGCAACAGCCCTAAAGATTCGAGAATCAAACATGAAGCCTTACCCCACACGCAAACGGAAACACACAAGGCTAAAAATGCTACTTGTGCAACTAAACTTAGGGAAAGCAAGAAAAGAAACTGAAAACAAACTACTATATACAGCTAACCAGGAATGTCTGCCTCCCTCCTGGATCGAAAGGAAAATTTCTTAAGTCCCCTTGCTGGCAAGAAGACTTATGGTGGCAGGCAAGTAGCTGAAAGAAAAGGAGATTTGGTGAATTGCTCCTCCTGCCTATCACCTGGTTTGGCTGGAATCCGAGTGGATCAGATTCAAACACGCCTCCAATATATATGTATTTTGCTTGTTCTTGGAGGCCTGTTGAATGCTGGTCCTTCAAATTGGTGCTCTTCACCAAGAAATCAATGGTTGATGTCTCAACACCATAAGCCCTTTGATCTGCACATTCCTTCTGTGATGTATCATGGTCTGACTTATTTCCTTTTGCCTTGTTGAAGACTTTGTCAGACTCATCCTCTGCCTCCTTTTGGCCTTCTTGAAGAAGGGTGACTGCTGTGATGTCTGAAATGGATTCAAAAAATGATTGCTCATCCCACAAAACATCGCTTCTTTCTTTAAAACTATCTTCTTCAAGGCATTCCTCCAGGAAGACAGGCCTCTCCTTTTCCTCTTTGTTGATCAGAAATTCTAGATTTTCAAAAATATTATCCTGATCCTCCTCCAACTCAGGCTCCTCAGTGTAGTCATCCTCATCATCAAAACAACAAAGAAGTTCATCAAACAGAGGGGAAGAGAGCTTACCATGCATTTGTCCCTCCTCGTATTGCTGGAACATCTGCATATATGCAAGACTTGCATCTTCTCCATTACTGATAAGGTCTTCACAAGGAGCATCAATGATGGTTCTGACTTCGTTGTCACTCATGACAGCCTCTTGAAGGACTACAGATTGGATTTTTTTCTCCTCACCTGCCTCTTGCAAAATAGGTTCTTCCTTGAGAAGGGGCGAAGTGGAGAAAACATGTGGAAGAGGAGGTAGTCCTTGAGCTAGAATCGAATGATTCTCCTCCTTCCACTTGGTCAGCACTTCATCAATATCAAGTGCGGCCTGATAGCTCTCTTGGAGGTGTGTGGACAGGCTGGGTTTAGACAGGTCCACCACACGTTGGCTGAGGAATCTCATTTGAGACTCCAACTCTACAATTCTCCTGGCTATATTTTCTTGAAGGAGCCTTTCTTGGAGATGACCAACATCATCCTCTTCAAAACTCTGCGCTAGTTCCTAGCATTCCTTCCTCCAACTCAGAAACTGCATATTATACTGAAGGACTTGGGGAGGTTGGGAAATGCAAGGAAGAGATTGTTGGTGCATTGGAGGAGTCTTTAAAAGAGGGATATGCTGGCTGTTTGTATTCTTCACAATGGGAGGTTCAAAATATGAGTAATTTAGAAGGTTCATCTCCATGGGAGGCTATTCTGATGCCCTTTGGTGTTGGAAAGCCAAGCACACTGGATTGGGAGTAGAAGCATTTGATGAGCTGGAGTGAGCAAGTGCAATCTAATAAAAAGGATTTGGTGCAAAAGAAGGGGCTTTCTTCAGATTAGGAAGGGGCATGCAAGGCTGACTGCCTTGAATAGATGGATTTCTCCTTCTTGTTACCTCCTCCTCCATGGATTGCAAGGCATGTGCTTGCCTAAACAAACACTCTTCTTTATACATCAGCTCCTATTGATACACGTAATGCTCTTCCAGCCTGTCAATTTCCATTGTCTACTTCTCAAATTCTAGCGTTATTTCCCTTATCGTTGCAGGGCAACTAAGAGAGCCACTTGAGGGGATTGCATGAATATCTGGAGCATGATCATAAATATACGAAGGAAAACAAGACCCATGATTTTGTGTAAAAGGATTATACATACAAAAATGATTTTTGAATGCCACCAGGCTGTGCTTAACCAACAAATTTAACTCAGAGTCACCAGATGCTGAAAATACTCGATTTGTTGTAACAAGACCAGCATCAATCCTGATACCTTACTCCATTGTCAAACTGTGTGTCCCGCCGGGTGTGCCAGAACTATTGCAAGAAATTGCACCCCTGGCAGGAGGCCTAGCTCTTGCCTTCTCCTCATAACATGGAAACTCCCCTCTCACCTGTGGGACCAGTGAAGTTGGAGGGGAGAGTCTCTAGATAAGGGCTAGCTCCCTTTGATGCATCGTGTTTGTTTTGGCAAGTGTAAAACACACACACACACACACACACACACACACACACACACACACACACACACATAGCTATAATGGGGGGTGAAAAGGGATAAAGATGTAGGAAAACAAACTACTTTAAAGAGGTGATGCACCAAAATAAGTCAACCTTCACACATCCACACTCAGAATCAGAGAACTACATACATACTCTACACACTTGGCAGAAGGACTAGGCTGCAAGAAACTGGCAGGGAGGCTTCCATGAAAAAACAGGAAACAGAAAATCACTGAGGCACTGTGAAATGCACATTGTAAGTAACTTCCTCTATTCTAGTCTTCCAAATGTCAGCTCTTCTCTTTTCAGCTACAAAAATGGCACCTTGTAGATAACAGGTCTGCTGGTGTTGAACCTGTGAGAGCATCAAGAAACAATGACTGAACACAGACAAACACTCAAAACATACACTAAAAAATATCTATCCAAATGGAGGTAAAAACTGCGTTTATTTGATTCAGGTGAAATTTTGCCAGGCCTGCACCCTTTACAAAAATGTTGAAGATCTCTACAAAATGACCAAGTTACAATATATATATATATAAAAGGAGAAGGGAACTTGGCGCTTCTTTGACAAGTTGGCCTATCGTGTTCCCTCACTAGGAAGAGGAAAACACTGCTGTCAATGTCATCATTCTATAAGAAGCCTACTAGAACCATGTTGTATGAGTGCCAAATTTGACTTTGGTGTTCGAGCATTAATGTGGAAATACAAACTGCGCCTCTTTTCTGCCAACAGATTGAAAATTGTCCCCTTTTAAATACACAGGCCATACCTTTTGCTATTTACGCCATCTGGGGATTAATATGCAATAAATCACCTTCCATTTGCCACTTGGACTGCCTCGTCCCTTCTTGCACCAAGTCATTCTTGTCTTTTGTCAATTTTGTCTTATTTGGCTCATTCGGCCCCTTTGGGCGAAAATCTTGGCGGGTCGCTGCACTCTGAGCTCCTTTTCCATGGTTAGCGCTTCCCTTTGCTTTTGAAGACAAACGACCATTTCTCTTTGTGAAAGTTGACGTTCGTATGGCCGTCATGTTTGAAAACCAATGGCTATTTGACTTTGTTAAGCTTGATGTTCTCCGGGACGTCATTGGGTCCTTGCTGGCCTTTTCGGGCATTTCCTTGCCTTGCTTTGTTTTCTTGGCACCTTCCCTCCAGCCTTTGAAAAAGTCCCCTTTGTTTTTTTGGCCAGAAGTCCCCCGCAAGGGCACTTGCCCTTTGGGGTCCTTCGACGAGTCTTCTGCTGCCTCGAACTTTTCCCCAGGTCCCTGCGGACAATTTCCCCAGGTCCCATTTGCCTCTGTGTTTTCCACGGACTTTTGTCCATAGACATTTCTCGCAAACAAAAGTCCACAAAAATTCCTCAGGTCAATTTGTCTTTGCTTTATGCTATGCCCAAATTCCTTCAGACTTTTTGTTCGAAGGAATTCCTTCGGGCAAAAAGTCCGAAGGAATTCAGGGCTTTAAAAAATTTGAACTTAGACAAATTTAGACATACTCAGATTTTTTTTTCCTTTGAAGTGCCTACCCTTCAGAAGGGTATTGTACCTTTTGAACTGCCCTTCAGCTAAGGACACACCCTTGAACCAAGTCGTTGAACCAAAATTGGTTCAACCAAGTGCGCCGATGAATTTGAACCAAGGCCGATGAACCTATGTCTTGAACCAAGTACGTTGAACCCACCGGTGAACCACTTTGTCAATTGAACCATCCGCTTTGAACCAAGAGATCGAACCAAGCCATTGAACTTCTTCCATTGAACCAAGCCCTTTGAACCAAACCCGTTGAACCAAAAAATGGTTCAACAGTTCAATGGTACAATGGTTCAACGCTGCTGAACCAAAATGCTTGAACTGAGCGATGGATGAACCAAGTGCCGATTGAACCAAGGGGCCGAACCAAAGACCGATGGTCTTGAAGATTGAACTGAGGCTTGAACCATGGCCGAATGAAAACTATGTTGAACTTGTGCAACCTGAAGATGACTGACATTAAACAGCAGGTGAAGAAGGTGACCAAAATTTTTGCCTGTGGGCAAAATTGGTAAACAGTTGTTGAAGACAATAATTCTTCAAATGAGGAATATGGTCTAGCTACTTAGACACATGAGTCTACCAATCATCCAAGTGTAGTTTGGTATGTTGATTCAGGGGCAACCAGACACATGATAGGGAGAAAAGAATAGTTTTTGACATCAAACTTCAACTTGGAATAAGAAATTGTAACATTTCAAATGTTCTCTATGTTCCAAGACTTATAAAAAAATTGTTATATATTAATTAACTACTTGACCACAAACCTCATGATTGAATTTGATCACCAAAATGGTCAAAAGTTTTGCCACATCAAAGACAAGTCTAGGCATTTCAAAATTATTGCCAAGGCTTCCAACATTGGCAAAATGTTTCAGCTTGATTTTTTTAAAAATGATCATCAAACACTTGTGGTCAAAGATACATAGTTAGGTAATTTACGACACATAAAATATGGTGACTTGAGTTATGGTTATTTGGTATAATTGAGAAAATAGGATATGGTTTATGGTCTTCCCAAACTCAAGCAATCTTCTGATATATGTACCAGTTGCTTAGTAGGAAAACAAAGAAGGGGTCCCTTTGGAAAGATTGAGTATCAGTCACTTGGTAAGTTAGACTTGGTGCACACCTATCTTTGTGGACATTTTACTCCTAGTCTCAAAGGGTACAAATACTTTCAGCTTTTTGTTGATGATTAGTCATGAAAAATATGGGTATAGTTATTAAAGACTATGGATCAAACTTTTCAAGTCTTCAAAGAATTCAAGGCCACGATTGAAAATGAAACTAGTAGGGAAATTAAGACCCTCCACTCAGATCATGGGGGGAATACACCAGTAAAGAATTCTCAACCTATCTCAGTGTGAATGGAATCAATAAGCAATTCATAGCTCCATATTCACCTCAACAAAATGGAGTTACAAAATGGCATAATAGAGTCATAGTGGAAATGTTTTACAACATGGTTGAGGATGCAAATTTACCTAATACATATTGGGCAAAATCCTATCACATTGGAGTCTGCTTGTTGAATAGGCTACCCACCAAAGCTCTTGATTGAATCATACCACATGAAGCTTGGATAGGAAATAAATCAAAGGTGTAATAACTTGAGACATTTATTACAAATAGGCTAGGATAAATTAATTATTCTAACAATATGAACAATCAAGACTTAAGCAGGAAAAATAATAGACAAAAGAAAAGCAAGAACAACTTAACAAATAACATGAAAGCAAGATATGAATAATCAAGTTCCATGTGTACTATCAAGGAGTACTTGGAAAAGAAAATAAAGAATCAAGAAAAAATAGGAACACAAAAGACCAAGAAGAAACAAGAAGAAATAACAAAGGAAGAGAGAAAAAAATAAAGAGGCAATAAAGCACAACAAAACAACAATAAAAATCAAATAAACACACACAAACAAGAGGTTAGTCATAATGTTAGTGCGGTTTGAAAATGATTATTCATGTACGTGTAGTAGATGCGTTACTTTCTACAATAGCATAACAATAACAAAGGACATAACGTTGCCCCTAAGTGATAAGGAAACAACATAAAAGAATAAAATGGAGGGGAAAAAAATGAATGGGGTGGCTGAGCTAATTCTAGATGTACAAGACAAGTGGACGCTGCCTACATAGTTTCATGGATGCAAGATCCAATATGAACTTCAGGCCAAATGTAGTTCTCTCAGGAGATGGGATAGAAGAAAAGTGATGATAAAAAAACATGATTCATGTTGTAGAGGAAATAAGGAAAATGGGTTCACAAAATGGTGAGATCATACAAATGAGAATGGTCTTACAAAACAACAAGTACGCAAGATGCGTAGAATAAACAAAAGTGTAAGATAATGTTTTTGTTATTTTTATCGATCATTTTATAATTTTTTTTGTATTTTGGGATAAGCAGCATAAATGAAATATTAACAAAAGGTCTAAGGGAGATGCGTGACCATAGGTAAGATTTTAAATTATATATAAACTAGTTGTAACAAGGATCATGGATATAAATAATGATATAAGGAATTAACTTAATCAAGGAGATGTGTGTCCAAGAGTAGAAGTTTTAATAATAGCTAAATCTGACTGCAACGGCCCATGGTCACAAATCGGTGAGACTAAGAGAAAAGAGGGACTGAGTTGACCTCAACATGAATCGATCAGGGCCTACATAGTCCTATTAGGACCTCAAGTCACAGTGGTTCTACCCACACAAAATGTGGTAAAAAACTAACTAGGTCATAACAAGTTTGCAAATTTGAGCTAAATGGCTAGGCAAATGATAATAGTAATGGCAAGGTAATGCGATAATGCATGATAAAAAGGTGTTGTTCCTAATTTTCCCATAGATGATTATAATTAGGAAACAACATCATATTATTTATTTGCCCAAAGGTAGTTATAATCAGTGACACCAGAATAAAATACTGATTTGCCCATAAGTGGTTATAATTAGTGATACTAGATAAAATGTAAATGAAAGATAACTTGCTAGATTGACTATCACACTACTTCCATAGACTATCATTTAAACATATAATTCTAAAAATGGCTAAAACTGGATCAGAATCTCCTCATAGAAAGTACATGAAGAACCAAAGGAACCAAGATCAAAAAAGGTTGGGTTGAACGGCTAAAAATAAGCCTTGGTCAATAGTAAAGACATGGTATAATAAAATGGTACATGGTACGACATAAAGAAAATGATAGGATGATAATCAACTATGATGACAATAGAGTTACCCCCAGTGGTGATTAGCTTAATGGCGAGAGCATGGCTTAGGTTACTTGCAAAATGATGAGAGCGTGGGTAAGGTGACCGAGCTGACCCCAATAAAAATTAAGCGTTGCCTATATAGTCCTGAAGGACCTCAAGTCAATGTAGTTCAAATAGAGGAATAAATGGTACACAATGGTATAAGATGCCTAAAATGAAATGGTTTATAAGGTTTCCTCCAAGAGACAAGGCAAGGAAAATGGCAAATAGAAATTGGTTCTACTACTCCTACTAACGTGGAGATACACAATCTAGTCAACATGTGAGACAATGAGAATATTTAAAAAAATTGCTATCCCACACCTCATCTAAATAGTTGCTCTATTAAGAACTTGTTATAGATTTGGACTCCAAAAATGTTGTTGTGATCTTCATTGGTTGTTGATTTTGTTTCCTTTAGATGTCAAGACAAGATATCGTCGTAGCCTCTGTAAAGTAAAGTACTACCAAAGATGGTAATCAATGTTAGGCATAGGATAAATGGTATGAGTTGGTAATGAAAATGTGGATGATAATGGAATGTATAATGGTTGGGAAACAAATTATGATCAATATATTTAGGCACACACAATGTTGTTGATTTTGGATTTGACATAATTTTGGTTGTAGTGGGGTTGAAGACTTTTGAATATGCTCTCAATAGGACTATCAAATTTTTTTGTTCTTTAATCCTGAGAGTACCTGCAATCTGATTATGTTGTAGATTGAAAGATATACTGATTTGATCTTTGCTAATGTTTTAATCAAGTAGTGAAGAACTGTTGTGCTCATCTACTAGTGCCTCAATGAGGTTTTTACCAATGAAGTTGTATTGATTATTCCATAGCACCTCCGATAAGGTTTCACAAAAAGATGTTAACATTTGAATTTGATTGTTTTTTAGCACCTTCAAAAAGGTTTCACTTAAAGATGTTAAGTTTGAACTTTGATCATCCTCGAGTGCCTCTAAGAAGGTTTCACAAAGAGATGTTAACATTTAACTTTGATTATCTTCTATCACTTTCAAAAAAAAAATCACTAAAATATATTGAGTTTGAACTTTGATCATCTCCTAGTGCCTCTGAAAGGTTTCACTAAGAGATTGTTCTTCTTTTGCATTAATTTGTTCTTGGTCCCCCTAATATTTTGCACCTAATATGTTGTCATGGATGTAGTTCAATAAAGTGTGATTCTATTGGTCCCAATCGATTCTTGTGGGAGGTGAAATGCCAATATAATGGTTATGTTGTGTGGGGGTAATGGAATGACAAGAGGCATCACAATCCTCATAGAAGATACCAGGAAAACATTTGTCGATGCTAAAGTAATCATCCTCAAAAATCATAGAAGGATCACAAATATATTCAAATTGATCTGCAAGGCAAGTGCAACCAATGTTGTAATAACCATGACTGCATTCTAATTCTAAAGCTGATTCCAAGTCAATGAACTCTAAATCCAATGTTGAGGCTAATGGTGATTCTATTTCTGATGCTAAATATGATTTCGATTTAAAAAGGGAACCTAATTTTAATGTTGTTTCTTCATCTAATGTGGATGTTTCTATAATGATGTCTTGTTAAATGTTTGGTTTTAGACAAATAATGGCCTGTGATGGCATAATGGGCTCTGTAAAAATTGATTCATCTAGGAAGAGTTCAACATAGACTGTCTCATCTAGGTGAATCCCATCAAAGAGAGGGAATTGCTTGAGAGGTGACTCAATAAGAACTGGCCTATCAAAATAAGACTCCTTAATGAGGGAAAAAAGATCAAGAGATAACTCCACAGAGTTTGGCTTGTCAAAGGGGTGAGGCTCTTTGAAAACAAGACGATGGTCAAGGTACTGATTCAACCAAAGGTGGTTATAATCATTAAGAATAAACTCAACAAAGAGTGGCTCGTCAAAGTGAGACTCCTTAACAATAGGTAAATTATCAATGGGTGATTCAATCACAGGTTGACTCACAAATGGGTGTTTCAATAATAACATCATGGTCTTGGTTTACAATTGGTTGCAAAATATCAACTTTTAACACATTTTGGTCCTCACAAGATGGTTCTTGAAGAGGTAATGGTTCTTGTTGTGGCTTGAAGGTCAACACAAAATTTCTAAAGTGGGGAACAATTGGCTCAGGGTGAACAATGGTTTGTGGTTCAATAATGGGCTCTCCAAAAATTAGATTGTCGAAGAAAGGATCAACAAACACTAGTTTGTCTAATTGACGCCCATCAATAATAAGCTCAACAAATACTAGAAATGGGCCTATAATGGTAATTATGGGGTGTTGTGAAGTTTGGTTGCTTGCACAAGCCAAAAGAGGGGGGCCTAAAATGGTAACCTTCGTGCGTTATAGAGCTTGGTTGCTTGTGTAAGCTGAAAGAGAATGATAACCTAGAATGGTAACCTTTGAATGTTATGGAGCTTGATTGCTCATATAAACTAAAGGAGGATAACCTAAAATAGTAACCTTCGACTGTGACACACAAATCAAAGGGTAAGGACGAGGATGACACACAAAAATTGGCATGGATTAGATTGGTATAGAATAAATAGGCCCAAAGAGGGTGACATCCTCAAACAAGGTAGAGTGTTCATATCCACCATAAAAATGCTCTTCCTCGCAACTAGGGCCATAAGATACCCCACAATGAGTATACCTTTTCATCATGTTTAAAATTTTGTTTTACGCTTGCTTAAGATTTAGAAAATGCTTTACAAATGTTAACAAGGTGTGTTTTGATTTTCTCCAAACAAGTGACAGGGCAAAAGAGACTATAATAAAAAGAAGGTGGAGTATGACAACACAATTAGAAGAAATGGTTCATGAAATTACTCAACTTTGGTGTGTTAAAATCATTAAATTGGAAGAGGGTATGATAACTTTGAAACCTAAAGTGTAAACTAGTACACCAAACGTAAGTCAAAGATACATGAATACCATAAAAGCTAGGGATAACTTCGATGAGCTTCTACTAGAAAAATATAAGAGAGTCTTTTTGATGAGGAAAGTAACAATGGGAACTAAGAAACTCAAGATGTGGAAACATGAAATAATTTCTAAGTATAAAACTAAAACCAAATGGGCAGCACAATGCCACCACATGGTAATAGGAAGTATAAAATTGGTTCTAAAACTTAGAGCATAAGTGACATGCTAAATAACCTAAGTTCAAAATGATCAAGTGATGATGAGTCTATAAAATGGCCTTCAACCCAAACGAGAAATCGTACCCAGGTTAACTCAAACCAAGTGCAAATGGTAAACCAATTAACACATTGGCCTAGACTTAGAAAGGTGAGATTCTAAATTTGAATTAAAAATGAAGGACTTGGAGATTTTTGGAAAATGGTTTAGACTCAAATGGATAGCATAACAACATTGTTTAGATAAGACAAACATAATGTTTGAAATGAGGATTTGAATGAGACAAAAGATGATTTGGATTTGGTCAGCATAACACCTCCTTGTTCAAATAAAATGGCAGACAATAAATGTGTTTGGTTGATTTTTTGATTAACAAACAAGTTTTAGTCTCAAATCAAAACCAAACAAGTAAAGGAAAACACAAATACAACTAAGTATAACATCCAAAGCCGTAAACTGATAAGGTTACTTCATATCACTAAATTTCATCTATATATGTGCTCTTATGAGGATTTTACGTGTTAATAAAAAAAAGCACATGAAGTAATAGGGTTTTTACACCCCCTTCTTCTAAGAGAATGTACAATGACATGGAACTTTAGGCTACTCACCCTGCATCAATAATATGTCTGTGGCAAGTGGGGTTGTTTTAAAACTTAAATTTTTGACTGTCTAGATGGTCCCAAGTGTGATTAACACTATTTATGCCTCACATCAATTGATTTCATACCAATTAACTTACTATGTAATGGTCTATTACTTTGCATAGCGATTCCATCTGTGTACTACTTAGTGGAATCCCCTAGTTATTAGACCTGACTCGGGTTTTCGTTATGATTAGAGAGGTTAACTGCTCAACCCCCTGGCAATAGTAGTATACTGCCCTAATTTATATACCCTACCATGGAACAAGGTTAAAATAATGTCGGGAGATGAAACCCTGAGTCAAATCTTCCCTAAAAAACTCGTATGGAGGCTATGAACTCTTGCTCACAAGCCAAGTTGCATCAAATAAATGACCAAATGAAAATACTTTAGAGATTTTTTCCAGATCATCCAAACCATATGGGTTTTGGAGAGAGCCTTAATGACATTCTTTTCACACTTTGGACAAGGCACAATTTGCAAGGAAGAAGCACTTTTGGTCACCTGAGTTCCCTAAAGGGGATGGGGGGAGAGCATACATGTATTCTTCATTTGCTTAAAATAAACAAGTATAAAATGATCAAGCATAAACCAAAACACTTCAAAGAATTTGCAATTTAAGTGAATGTTTATTTTATCCACTAAATTGAGATGTGTTTGTGAGCCCTCGCCATCTTTTAGAGAATCCTAGAGTAGGGAGACAATGTCAGAGGACTCCTTGACAATCCCTTTAGATTTTAAGAGCAAAGATTGAGGGGAGATGAGTTCAATCTCACTTGGGGAGCAAGGTAGCCCAATGCCCATCTCAAGTTGACCATTATGCATAGGTATTTTAGGTGAAGTGGGTGTTGTTGTAATGGTGTTTATTTTCAAAAAAACCTCTGAGGGTCTACCAAGTTTCAGGTGTCAAACATAAGCAATGTGGGAAATGCCAACAAACAAGCAATTTCTTTTGATATGTCCATTTTGGAGATAGTTTAAGCAGTGCGCTAATTATTTTTCCACTTTGATCTTCTCCTGCGAATGGTTTGCCTTTGATTGGATGATGATGAACTATGACAAAGGTTTGAAGGGTTAGGGAAGATGCAAATCCTAGTGAATACTACCGTTAGACCTATCAAAAAGTTATTATTAATGAGAACCACCTTGCTAATACAACTGCCAATGCATGTCAAGAGATTTTCCTCCTATATTTTGATTAGGACCACATAGAGCCAAAACCAATGGGGAAAAAACATGAATTCAATGTCTAGGGCATCAAAGTTGGGTGTCCATTGTTGAAGATGAAGCACATAATTTTCCAAGAGCTTGGCATTGCCACTTATAACTTCATGAATTCTCTTAGATGTGGTAAAAACAACTACATAAAAGCCCCTAGAGAGGAACCACAACTAAGAGTCTACTCTCCAGTGTTCCTAGTACCATAGATCAATATCCTCATTTAAGAACCATTTTCTAGAGAACTTACTAATTAGGACAAACACTTGAGCATTGAAAAATTTGAGACAACAAATAATCTTCTGGAAGAAACTATGTCAAGTTTCTTCCAGAAGATTATTTTTTATTGTATGGACTATGGAAACATTAGATCTTTGAAAATTGATATAAGCAAAAAACCTCACATACGTTTTGTCATGAGACATATAATGATCACTGTAGATCATAACCATGGTTCCAACTGTTGTAACTCAAACTATCATAATAGAAGTAAGTAGATCAATCAAGTAACCCAACTCTAACAAAAACTTCTTGTTGATGATCTAGGACCAGAAATATCGAGTGGTTAGTTGCCCACTTTATCTATATAGATGCAAACTAAGCAACTATAGACATTTATGCTCTTTGATGACTAGATATGCACCCTATCCCTATCCCATATCTATATAGGGGGTGCAGGGCCCTAGGGGCACAACACGGTCTAGATTCACTATGTCTATGGTGGCACAATATATAGTTTCATTGACACCCCCACAGTCTAGAGTTTCATTGGCACAATGTATATTTTCTTGGTAACCCTCATTGGATAAGAGATCATTGGACAGATCCAAATAAATGTCAATGGCCTTGCCTGATTCATCTTTGCATGCTTTTGCATTTGCTTTAAAAGATTGTTCATCGTTACTCCCTTGCTATAGATCTACTCCATTGCTTGGCTGCAGTTTGCCACCTTTCTTTCGCACATGTGCTCGATGCTTCACCATTTATCTTTATAATACATTATATACTATTATAATATATTATATTTATAATTAGTATACATAAATATAAAATTCAGAATCCCTATGTCTTGTCCCTACATCAATGATATTATAGTGATGCTTTGAGCCACACATCGTATGTGGAACACTGCCACAATCAAATCATCTATCATGACATCTTCATCCACCATTGGCAATATATAATGGCCAATTAAAGATGGCGACTCCCTGTAAGCTATGAACATTATTGCAATGTGTGTAGGGCATGCAAATCTATTAGCTGCATTGAATTCATGTTTGGTGTATGATATAGACCCTTTGGTGCACAATACCACTTGAAATACACTGTCATTGACCTTCACCATCACCACTTAGCTCACTTTAAAATCTTTCACCACTTGTGTCTTATGTATGGCTTTGTCCTTCCCCACTAATTTGTCATTGCTCAAACTCACTGTGAAACAAAATGTTTCCTCCCTGTAAAATACATTGCCATACTATATGAAGAAACAACCTCATTTTCCAACTCTCCTCCACTAGAAATGTAAAAAGTATTGTTGCTTAGCCCTTCGCACACAAAAACTAAGATGAGTTAGAGATCATATTGATTTCTACTCCACATTACATAACCTTGTTTTATGAAAATAAAATATTACATCTCTTCCAACATAACTTGCACCTTTGGGACAAATTCTAATTGTATTTCTTGTATTGCTTTTACTCCAAAATATTTCTAATTACTAAGGTTATTCCATAATTATAATGTTAATTTGAGATGACTTGTTTGATGAAAGGGAGTCCCGTATGTGATATAATGATGAAATGGACACCTTTGTATTGAAATCAAGAGTCCAATAATCAAGATACCTATAACCTCACTCTTATATATCCTCGTGCCCGTTAAACGCTATTAAGCATGAACCCTTGATTCCTTTCGAAAGCTCCATGGATACTGAGTTAAACCTTGATATACCTGTATGTGGGAGGCCATGTAAATTATTTTGATTCACTTCGGTCAATGGCAATAACATCATCGTTGCCAAAATTTTTATCCCCAGATCATGTTCTGAAGGTGCTGAAAGCAGAGAAAAACCCCATGGCAGCCCTCGCCATCTTCAACAGCGCCACCCAACACCCCAACTACAAACACAACTACGCCGTCTATCACATGATCATCGACAAGCTCGGCAGCGCCCAACAAATAAACGAAATCCACACAATCCTCCTTCAAATACAGGCCGACCAATGCCTGTGCACAGAGGGCCTCTTTCTCTCCGTCTTCAAAGCCTTCGCGAAAGCCCGCAAAGCAGAACCCGCCGTAGAAATATTCAGAAACATGGAAAAACACTTCAATTGCAAGCCAGGTATTCGCTCTTACAACGCTCTCCTCAATGCCCTAATACAGTCAAATTCTCTGCATTTAATACCCTCGTTTTATGCATACTTAGAAACAGTTAAAATAAACCCAAACTTACAGACATATAATCTTCTAATCAAAGCGCTCTGTAAGCTAAAGCAATTTGAAGAGGCACAGAAATTGCTGATGTTTGAAATGGGGGCCAAGGGTTGTGAGCCCAATGCTGTGAGTTACGGGACTTTGATGAGTGGTCTTTGTAAGGAGGGAAAAGTTAACGAGGCTGTTGAATTGTGGGAAACAATGGAAGAAATTGGGTGCAGGGCGGATGTTGTTTGTTACAATGTTTTGATTGATGGGTTTTCGAAGAGGGGTGAGTGTGATGAGGCTGTAAGGATATGGGACAAAATGCTGGAAGATCGGTGCGTGCCCAACGCAGTGACGTATAATTCGATGCTGAATTGTCTTTATAAGGAGGGGAGGTTTGGGCAGGCTGAGGGGATTTGGCAGAGGATGGTGCAGAATGGGTGTAAGCCCGATGCTTTTACTTATGGGACTATGATTAATGGGCTCTGCAAGCAGGGCAAGGTTAGAGATGCTGCGAAGATTTGGTCTGCGATGCTAGAGACGGATTGTAAACCGGATGTAGTGATATATAATACTTTGATCAATGGGTTTTGCAAGGAGGGTATGGTGGATGAGGCTGTTAGGGTCTGGAGGATTATGGTTGAGAATGGGTGTGGTGCGAGTGTTGTTACTTATAATGTATTGATCAGGGGGCTGTGTAGTGTAGGGAAGGTGACGGAGGCAATTATGATGTGGAAGGGTATGGGAAAGAAAGGTGGCAGTAGCCCTGATGTTGTTACGTATGGTATTTTGGTCGAGGGGCTGTGCAAAAAGGGATATGTTAACAGAGCACTTGAAGTTTGGAATGAAATGCAGAGTGCGGGGTGTGTTCCGAATGTGGTTGCATATTGTTCTATGATAGATGGGCTGTGTAAAAAAGGGAGGCTGGAAGAAGCTGCTGCAATCTGGCAGCAGATGGCTGACCAAGGATGTAAGCGGAATGCTCAAACTTATAACTCACTGATAAATGGCCTCTGTAAACGATCTAGGGTTGGTGAAGCGGTTCGGATATTTGGAGAAATGAGGAAGGACTGTGTTCCCACAGTTGTCACCTACAACACTCTTATCAACGGTCTCTGCAAATTAGGAAAAATTAATGAGGCTGGCCACTTGTTACAAGAGATGCTGCAGGCAGGTTATAGTCCTGACCGGGTTACATTTAGCTCCTTAATTGATGGTCTTTGCAAAGCAGGAAAAATTCACGATGCTTTGAATATCTGGAATGAACTTAAAAAAAGGGCACATGATTCAGATATTATGCTTTACAATATAATTATACACGCTCTTTGCAGCGTGGGCAAGGTACAAGATGCCCTCAAGATTTTGTGTGATATGAACACTAGAAATTGTTGTCCAAGTATCATTACTTACAATACTCTACTAGATGGTCTTTATAAGATGGGAGAGGTAGAAAAGGCTTCAGATATTTGGAATGAGATGGTGGAGAAAGGATGCGGACCAAATATTGTCTCATACAATACCTTGGTAAATAATCTCTGCAAAATTCAAAAACTACAGCAGGCGACAGAGATATTAGAGGAGATTCTCAAGAAGGGATTCCTTCCAAATAATATTACATGGAACATACTTGTCAGAGCAATCTTCAAGCAAAATCTGGAAACTAATTATGTTGAATTTCCAGAATGATGCCATGCATGAGTACTTGCATTGCTTGGATAGCTCACCTACCTAGTATCCACTGGAGGAAATGCCTTCAAGTTGGGCGCGCTGAAAGGTATGACACATATCTTTTTTATCCATTGGCTACAATTGATGTTTTAATCATAGTGCAGTACAAGACTTTAAATCATAGACCTGGCTAGGTCATTGTTTTGTCCCCCACTTTTTTATGCCTGGTGAGCACATAATTTGTATTGATCTGTTGGAATGTCTTTCTAGGTTCTTGAAATTCAACTTTGTTCCCGAGAGATTCCATGTAGGAAAGAAATGAGCTGCTGATTGAATCCTCTTTTTTAAATTGCAAAAAATTTAATGGAAAGAAAGATATTAAATCTTCAGAAATTTTGAACTTGAAGGAGTTGAAACTTGACTTCCAGATAAATAAAGAGAAGTTATGATTGGAAACTTTTAGAGATATTGAGGTATATGGATGTAAGTAGGTCTCATGATTTTGGGGAGAATCTAGCAGGCATATCTAAATCTGTCTTTAGGGCTATCCTAGACCTAGTCCTCTTGGAAAGTATGGAACTCTAACCTTGACTAAAATGAATGTAAGCAAAGGATTATTCAATCAAATGGAAAGTCTTAAACTAAACTTATGAAAAAACCTGCCTCATGATACACGTAAGCTAAAGGGAATATCTGCCCCATTGAAAGCTTACTCAAAGAACGAAATGGATAAGGTCTTGAAGTGTTTACAAGGTGAAGCTATTTGTACTGGATCTTGATTCATCATTACAACATTGAATACAGTCCTTATTCTGACTAGCTGTTATACCCAATGCATAGATTAAACCCAATTAACCATGCCAATCTCGTACTTGGTAAGTATCTACTTCAAGATGATATTCAATTAACTAGCAATACACTTTATCTGCAGTTATCACAACACTTGAAGCAAGGGAGAAAAATGTTATTATTGTATTTTTTCCTCTTACGATAATTCCTAGTTGAAAACTTCCGTGGAACTGGAGTCTGATGTTTTGGACTTCTTGAAAAAAGAGGCAATTGTTCAGATGCATATCCTGAATCTGATTGTACAGGGTTCTATCCCTCTTAAAGACTCATTAGTACCAAATGGAGTATTACTAGAAAGAAAACGTTTTTTGGGCTAATTTTTGTAAATATTAAGATATTGCAATGCCATAATCCTATATTAGTTTGGGCTAAGCATAAAATGGAAACTCTTGCCAGTTGAGATACTTTGAGCATAAACTGCAAATGCCTAGCTAATCGTGGTGTCTCAAATAAGTATATATACGATCAAGACAAGATAATACATAGAATAGTAGTATGCTATAGTTTTCAATGAATCCCACCTCCAACTAACGTTTTCATGGATATGTTTGTAAATTACAATATTACGTTTTTCTTTTCTCTTCTCAATTTATGCCTGTATTATCTATTAATGTTTTGGATGCTATATTTATGTTAACAAAATGGAAACAATATTAGACACATACAAGAACCGATCATCCTTTCTACCGTCTAGACGATCTATATTTTTTTAACTTTTTAGATTTACATCATCTTTATTGTTAGCACGTGCCTTACAATATGGTAGATTACTTTCAATTTACATTGTAATTTGTTTGGTTTGAGTTGAAAGGTTTTCATTTTATTGAATCCTAAGATACCAGTATCGATACGGATATGCCAGTTTTTTTTGAGACCCCAAGATATGATATGATGTGGATGCATCCATATGCACACACATACACACGTACACACACAGTCA
The DNA here is from genome assembly GCA_037957365.1 of Torreya grandis. Taxonomy (NCBI): domain Eukaryota; kingdom Viridiplantae; phylum Streptophyta; class Pinopsida; order Cupressales; family Taxaceae; genus Torreya; species Torreya grandis. The sequence continues at coordinate 1,373,342 of JARHVA010001359.1, forward strand.
TACATGCATGTTGCTAGAGTATTATAGATACATTGCAAAGTCAAAACTTGCAATGGTTTAGTACTGATGTTCTTAGTCCTTTGGATGGACCAAATAACTTTCTACTTTAGTACTTTGGATGGACCGAATAACTTTCTACTTTTGTAGTTTCTAGTGGATGCCAAGCTTATTCATGTTAGAAACAAGAATTTCTTATCAAGATAGAAATGTCTTGGTGAAAAACAAAAATTAGTTAGTTCTTTTCCTTCCTATAAGCAGGCACAATAGATTAGCAGCTGATTATGATGAAATAGTTGATATTTTTCCTCTTAAAATATTAGACTAGTGATCTGATATGTCTTGGATATGGCTGTGCTTATCTGGATATCAGGATACAGATGCAGATATGACACAGTTTATGGCTACGTTGCAAGAAATGAGAAATGTAGAAACGTAACCGCTATGGAAATGTGATGAAAGATGTAACTGGTAGAGGTTGTGCTTAAGAAACGGACTTTTATATATATACATATATTAAATTATAAAATCAAAAATATTTAAATTTTATCTTTAAAAAAAAAATAAATTATTATTTCAATATTATTGTCTTTATACTGATAATGATAATATTATTATTTTTTGATTCTTAAACTTCAAAAAGTTTAAAAAAAGTCCTTAAAAACTTATTTTAATATTATTGTCTTTATACTGATAATGATAATATTATTTTTTGTTCTATTCTTAAACTTCAAAGAGTTAAAAAAAAGGTCCTTAAAAACTTGTGCGTCTCAATATTTTGTTTCTTTTACTATTTATTAAAAGATTTAATTGTTAAACAAACAATAAATATTATTTGGTCCTTTTCTAAATATGTTTTTATTTTATAAAGCAAGATTTATAAAAATTTAATCCATCGCACTTGAACATGGCAGAAGTTTTAATATAGAAAAAAAAAAACATGAAACAAAATGGTAGGAAACCCGTTCTCTGTCAGGTCTCAGTCACATCTGTGTTTCCTCACGTTTTAACTCGAAATCAACTTTAAGCTGTTGTGTTTCTTGCAACACTGGTTTACGGGGGATTGCATACGTGTTTATATCTGGATACATATGGTATTCACAGATAAATATACAACAGAGGTAGCTTGGAGCATCTGGTGATTTAGATTTAATATTTAAACATTTGCTAGAGATCATGTTTTTATCTCCACACGGTTTTTGTTTTATTTAAATGTTTTTATCCTTTTTTCAAGAAATAACAATAGCATAGGGTTTGTGTTTTTGGTCCTAATATTGTGTTTGTTTTAGAACTTGCAGCCATAGGTATTTACTACTATGGAAGCAAGCTCCAACTCTATGGGCTAGGGGGCAACACACACCTTCAAAATTGACCATTTTTTTCTGCTTTGGTGACGTGATGATGTTAACGTAGATTCTAGGTGGAGAGGGTTATCTTTGGCGCTTCAGCTAGTGCAATATTGAATATAAGAGCACACACAGTGGGGTGAAAGTCCATTTCTGTGTGATTCTTGGTGTTGGGATCCATTGGGCCTTCCAAAGTGGGGTTGTGAACAACACAAATTCCTGGACATATAAAAGAGCAAGATGATGCGGTTGAAAGATCTCAATTGAAGTCTCATCCTTTGTCAAAGAAAGAATCCTAGGTGAGCAAAGCCTCTTAGAGGTTCACTCATACACCAATGGCTCCCTCTAATCATTTTTTGACGACACCTTTTTCAGAATAAGAAGATAATCCTCCTACTCATAAAAGAACAAAAGATGTGGCCACATTAAAATGGGTTGAGGGATATTGTTGGTGAGCTCATTGGGTGATGATGTATTTATGCTAATGGGTTTCCATTTGACATTGCTTGGTCACCATACTGATGGAAAATGGTGAAGGGAATCGATGCAGCTCATAAAGGGTACATAAACCCTATTTATGAAAAGGTACACACTACATTGTTGGGTAAAGAAATATGATACATAGATGATTTGTTGCAGCCTAGTAGGGATTCTTGGATCGAAACAGGTTGTCCATCATTTCCATTGGATGGAAAGATTACAAAAATATGCCCTTAATAAATGTGATTATGCAATGTGACCTAAAGGAATGTTGTTTTTGAAGGCAATTCATTGTGAGATGTAGGTCTAGGATGTAAACTTCATTGCTGACATTCTCATAGAGATCATTGAGTCAGTGGGGCCTTAAAAATTGTCCAAGTCATTAAGGACAATGCCAAAAATTGCAAAGCCACATGGTTGTTAGTTAAGCCAAGATCTGTGCATATATTTTGCGCATTCTGTGCCGTTCATTCACTCAACTTGATGGTACAAAAGTTGGGTAGCCAATTCGAGTGGACTAAAGAAATTTATATTGAAGCCAATGAGATCCAAATGTTTGTGACTGATCATCCCATGTCGCAGACCATCTTCAAGTCATTCTCAAAGTTGTGGAGTTGTTGAAGGTAACTAAAATGATAAGAGAACACCTTTTGGTTTAAATTTGTCTATGATTTTTGAAATCATACTCAGTTTTCAACTTGAAGGTGCTCATTTATTAAATTTAATTGGAATCCTTTTAATTTTTTTTTCTTTGGTACTTTTTATCTATATTATTTACTTGCTTCTTGAATCTAAAAAAGACAGTAGATGTTGATGTAGATTTATTAATGGTTTTTAAAATTTCACATTTTTATTTTATTTAAAATTGACATTTATTTTGTTTGTTTATTTTTTTTTAGATTTCTTATTTGGTTGCTATGACTAGATTCAACTCTTACAAGTTGTCTTGAGACGACTTGTCAAGGTGCGAGAGGCATTGTGCACCATGGTTATTTTTTATCAATAACCTTTGGGCTATATGGAGGCAATTGAATACAAAAAGAGCCCAAAAAGTGAAAGTGGTACAGCCGAGTTGGCCTAATGGTGAAGAACTTGTGCTATTGAAAAGGAAATCACATGTTCAGGAGTGAGGGTATGCATGTTGTGTATTTGAAGCACAATTAGGTGCCTCCTGCATACTGGGAGTATGGGATTGTCTCATGTGTTATAATCTACCTTGTAGACCAAAAAGCAAGGCGCTCGGTATCATGGATCTTAAAAAGGACTTTCCTTTCGTTTTCCTTGATTTGCTTTTTTTTTATCGAGCCATCATGGGTATGTTTGGATGCGCTGATGTGGGCAAGCGATGTTTGTGTGAGTTTTATGATGCTATTGACTACATGATTGAAAATATGAAGGCCATTATAAATGCGAGAACAAGAATCTTCATAATTTTTTTCAAGGGCAAATTTTTTTAGATGAACAGTGGAACAAAATGAACACCACACTGCATCTACTTGCTTTCTCCTTTACTCCAAAATACTACAATGGTGTGATACTTTCTTTGCCTAGGAGGGTGGCCCCATATAGGGATTGTAAAGTTAGTGAGCAATATAAGGCGACATTCACTAGAATATTCCTTGAGATACAAAAGAGAAATTTATGGGTGAATTTGTGAAGTTTATAGTCTTGATAGGTCTCAACCTTAGCACCCTTTGGGACAAGTGTGGTGATGGAAACATCCAAGTCGGGATACTTTGGCTATGCATCCCAACGCATTGTCGCCCCTTTCTTGTGGTCGGGTTGTTTGTGTGATAGGAGGCACAAGTTGGAATGCACATACATCGATTCCTCTACCATTTTTGCAGCCAATTGGCTTTTATTAACCGAGCTCTTTTGCATTTATAATGGCCTTCATTTGTCCAATAATTGGTGTTGATGTCATCTTGAATTGCACCTAAACATAGTTGATATGTGTCATCAAATCTGATGATACTCACGATGGGCTCAGTAAAACTAAGCAAGTAATCCACACGAGCCCACTAATTGTCATCTAGGATCATCCCTTTCATGTTGTGCATTTTATGTGTGTTTGACGACCTCCATATAGCCCAAAGGTTGTTGACAATCATGTTGCACAATGCCTCTATCACCTTCACAAGTCTCAAGACGATTGTGTGAGACAAATCTAGTCTCAATAACCAAATAAGAAATTAAAAAAAGTAAAAAATAAATAAAACAAGTTTTGATTTGAAAATAAAATGAGAATGAATTAAAAAAGGGTAAAAATTCTAGAGTTTCATGTACGTTCTTTTTAAAATTTTAGATTTAAAAATAAAGCAAGCAATGTAAAGTAAATCTACTAAAGTAAATTAAAAAAAGTAAATGTCACTTTAATTACCTTTTACAACAACTTTGAGAATGACTTGAAAATCACTTTTGATGTGATGAGGTCATAAACATTTGGATCTCATTGGTTTTATTATAAATTTATTTAATCACTCGATTTGGTTGCCCAACTTTTGTAGCATTAATTTGAGTGAATAAACGGTACACGACGTCCAAAATATGTCTATATCCTACCTCAACTAACAACCCTGGCCCTATAACTTTTGACATTGTTGGGTATGACTTGGACAACATTTTGAGCCACTTGCCCCTAATCACTAGATTTGGTTGCCCAACTTTTACAGCATCAAGTTGAGCAAATAAATGATACACGGTGTCCAAAATATGTTTATATTCTGCCTCAATTAACAACCCCTTGGACCTATAACTTTTGACATTGTCAGGTATGACTTGGACAACATTTTTGAGCCGCTTGTCCCCATCGCCCGTTCACTCGACTCAATGAATTATGCATCCTTGACCTGCTCCTCACAACTAATTGTGTTAAAAAATATCACCCTATTAGGGCACACTGCAATCATATTTATTAAGGGTCTATTTTTGCATTATTTTCATTCATAAAAAAATAATGAACACCTCTGTTTCAATCCATGAATCCCTAATGGGCTGCAGCAAGTTTTTACAAACAATATATGATTGTAAAGAGATGTATCCTAGGCTTAATATAACTGATATGAAAAGTAATCAACAAACAAAAAGATACAAGAATCAACAAACAAAAATAAATATTATCACCACAGTCAATTGTTGATTAGAGTTGTTTGATGTTGCATTGATGTGGGTCCTCATAGATATTCCTAGTTCAAGTGTCTCCCATGGTGTGCTTGTTGATCCAATTGTGGAAAAGGGATAAAATAGAAGGAATTGAATGAAATAGATGGACGGATGGGTATTTTGATAGAGTTTTAGTATGCTATCATGGATAGGCTAGAATGGAATGAAAGGTCTAATACAATCATAGGCTAGAAGGGGAAATTGGGTAGTATGCAAGCATATGAAGGCAAAAGGGGGGATTTACTCCAACTAGAGGGATATATGCAAGTTTAGGAAAGTTTTAGGAAGTCCCTACAAGTCATTAATAACACTAGGAATGAATTGGAAGCTTGCTGGAACTGAATTAGTTGGTTTCACAACTATTCTGAACCAAATTGCTAGGTATGTTTATAGGATTAGGCACGTCTTTGGAAGCCCCTACATGTGTGTAATACAATTAGAAACAAATTTAAAACCAATTGGGACCGAATTAGTTGGTTTCACAACTATTTTGAACCAAATTGCCAGTTATTGTGCTGAAACCGCCAGTAACAGGCTGGAAACCTGAAGCCACCAGTTATTGTTTGAAATCGCCACTCCACCATAAACTTCCTAAAATTGCTTGTTATTGTGGTTGTGTTGAAAAGTACAACATGATGCTAGTGGGATTTGCGTAGTAGAATTTTGTAGATGCCCTTTCCAACGTCAGTGGTGAATAACATGCTTCAAATTTACTTGCCACTATAGATGAATAAAGGGTTAATAGAGTGCATTCTAGAGACCCTCTTTGTAGACATGCTTGCAAACTTACACTTTAAATTCATTCATTTATGCAATGATAACAAGATAAGCAAAGCATGGCTATAGCAAGGATGACCTACAACAGAAAGCCTTAAACAAAATCAAACCAAATCAGTAATTTTGTGCATACCCAACAATTATTGCGGTCCATGATTCGTTCAAAGAGTTTGAAGGCATCTTACAAGCATGTACTTGAGCATCCATGAAACTTATGTCAAGATAGAGGGGAGCCGACCCATGCATCTAAGTATGGTGGCGCATACCCACCCCAACCTATGGTTAACTTCCGTATCCATTATACCATTACAGAGGAAAGAGCAAGGTGCTAGGAAAAAACCTCACAAGTATTGATAGCATAAATAAAAAGGTCTCAATTTTCTTACTATCAATATGTGTTGGCCCAATCCTTTTAATGCTGCTATGGTGGTATATATTGTTGGCAGTCAACCTATATGTTTGTGCCCTTCTGTCTTCAACTTGCAAAATGACACACAATATTTTGCAATTTAAAAGGATTTAAAACTCAATTAATAAAATAATAATGGTCATATGTGAAAGTAAAGCTTAAAAATAAATGTTTCATCTCAAGATATTTGGGGCAAGGATGGCCTACAACATACAAGACCTTAAGTACAAGCCAAAAAACAGTAATTTTGTGCTTACCCAATAATTTTTGTAGTCCATGGTTTGCTTAAAGATTTAAGGGCATTTTACAAGTATGTGCTTGAGCCTCTATGAAATTTTTGTCAAGACAAAGGGAAACAAACCCATGCATCCAACCATGGTGGCCCATACTCACCCTAACCATTGACTAACTTTTGTATCTATGATACCATTATGGAGAAAAGAGCAACTTGCCAAAACAAAGCCTCACAATCCTTTGAACACTGTTATGTTGGTATGGATTGTCGGCAGTTAGCCTATCATGTGTGCACCCGTTTGTTTGCAACATGCAAAACAAGGCACAACATCAACATCATTTGCAATACAAAAGGGTTTAAATTCTTGAGTGAAATAATAAAGGTCGTACGTGAAAGTAAATTTCAAAAACAAATTCTCAATCATTTAAAAAAACTTACTTAAAATTGAATATTATAAACATGAACATCAATTTTTTTGCTACATTTACTTGTGTCTTGTGAGTAGGCAAAGATCTTAGTGCTGGAATATTGTCATTGATGTCACAGGCATTATAATTAATGTAATGGAAGTCAGTGGAATTGCCAACGAAAGTGTCATTGATGCGATAGAATTATATTTAATTTGCAACAACGCTTCATGATCAAGGGACTGACATTAAAGAAGTTTAAATGCATGCTCAAGGAAGATTGTTTAAGGTTAAAATCACCCCTCTTGAGACATGTATTAAAGCCTTTCATTGTTGGGCTGACCCTCTTGTTATATGGCTGCCTAGGAGAAATCGCCCCACTTAGTGAATTAATTAAATGCACACCTTTTGGTGAAAGGGTGCCTCTTTGGTGGGACGCCTCCTTTGTGAAGAGCCTATGGACGTTATATAAAGCGGATAGAAGATTAGAAAAGATACGAGAAATTATTCTTTTCATCAGTCAAGCATGAGCAGCAAATTTTTGTGGATAAGAAGAGAAGATTGAATTTGCCATCATTCGTTGATAAAACAACAATAGTAAGGTGGAAGATTGTTTCAGTGGAGGTCGGTGTTGTTGACGATGAAAATTGTACCGTCAACTAATCAACCCTTTCGCTTATCGTGAAAGTCAAGTTGGAATTGTACTAGTCTAATAATAGGGTTCTAAAGGTTCAATTACGATCCTAAAGACGTGGGTTTTTTTAAAATATTCTAGGAAATAACAAATAAGTTATTAAATGTAACATATTCTATTATAATTTCAGAAATTCTCTTTATCTAATAATGAATCATTTTAAATATGAATCTATAATCTATCCTATCCGACAGAGAAGACCTATGAATTAGACAATCTCTTGAAGGAAAGAAATCTGATTTAATAAAATAATATATTTCAAGTAATATCTCGTTTCTGCTATGACATTTTCCAAGTAACTTCAAGACAATAAACCAAAAAAATAAGGAAGACAGAGTTGAGATAAATCAAGATAATAATATCCAATCAAGTCAATATTCAAACAGAAATTAATCCAAAGAGACACAACAAATAGCAACCAACAATCTAACTAAAGAAAAAGCAAATAGAAAAAAACTAAACTAAGAAAATATAACAAACCATTAAGCCATTAAGTTTAAATAATAAATCATACTAAACAAGAAAAGACTAAGGATTAAAGTAACTAATCTAATAATTAAATAATCTAAATCTAATTAAGTAAAATATCTAATCTAAGGTAAAATTGAATCTACAAAATAATCTGATGAAAACTAACAAGTAAACCTTAAACTATTTCTCAACTATAAGAAGACTAAAAAAGAAAACACTAATTAAAGAAGACAATCTATCTAAAATAAAATAAATAATACAATCTATTTAAGAAATCACTTAAGAAAATAGAAATTATTAGAAAACTAAAATAGATTAAACGATAAAAGACATTAAACTAAAGAAGTAGAAAGGGAAACTAGATTAATTAAAAATTAATCTAAAACGAAATAAACTATACTAAAATCAGAATCGATATAAAGTACGATAGAATTTGTTGTCTTAAAGGAGAGTCGTCCTAGCGAAAAATATAGATTTTATTTGAGTAACCATATTTCTTTATAAATATTTGAGAGAACTTTTACAATCAAATAGATCAATGGAATGTAGCAAACAACGAAATTTTCATCATTATTCGAGTTGAATACTTGGATTCTGCACACAGGTCTGCAATAACAATCATTAAAAGATATTAGACCTGACAAACTTCAAATAATTTGTTATAAATGATATAAAAACTGGATATACCTGTGTTGCCTAAGCAATTACTCAACCGTCAGAAAAATACCATTGGGTCTATCTGCAAAAGTCATGCTATCTCAGAGAAGTTGCATAGAAAAGAGGCAGATGAATGATTGATTTCATAAAATGTACAAGTCTTCAATTACCTGTGTTGTTCCTCCTCTTCAAAAGAATTCTTGATCTCCTTTTATGTTTCAAACTTAGTTGAAAAATAAGTTATAACCTTAGTTATTAGTTTATCTTAATTAATTAACTTAAAAGTCAATTAATTATAAACTATTATTAGTTAAGGGTATGTTTAATTAAGACTTAAAAAGTCTTAATAGATCAATTTTTTTGAATATAGATTGGGTACTATTTTAACAGATGGGGACCTCTATCAATTAATAATAAACCATAATACATATATCAATTATTAAATAGATAAATCAAAGTTTAATAAAATTTTGTTTATATTAAACCATAATGCATATTCCAAAATCAACGAAGGCATATATATATCATAAATTTAAAACTCTGTTATACTTTCCAAAATACTATCCCCACAAATATCAAAATCTAAAAGTTCATTTATCAAAACTGCAAATCAAAATATCAAGTCTGAAAGCATAAAGTTCTGCTATATAGAAGTTCAACGGAAAATAAAAAGTTCATCCTATTGACATCTAGAAATCATCTAAATCTAAAAACACCTCAATCATTGGTTTGCCTTGTTCATTAACACATTCATTATATTCTATTTCAGTTGCTGGAAATTGCACCAACTTCGTTCTAGAATCACTTGTATTGTCATCAATTTTCAGCTTGATTTGCTTGAGCACTCTGACCTCAACTAGTGAATCTATATCATTCTGACTGGCTGATCTTTTATCTGAAGTGGAAGGATGAATCTCAATCATATGCTTTTTGCCTGCTGAAACAGGTTCTCCAAACTCAGTTTCTTACATCCCAAAATAGACTCTCTATGAGAAGATGAAGGCTCATTAGCAACTGAAGGAATGGCAAAATTGACCAAATTTTTGGCATGCGCTGTCTCAATCTCAAGCTGAGTGGTTCCATGGACAAGCTGTGGTTCAACAACAGGGTCGATTTTTTCAGGTATGGGTGATTGGATTGACAAAGGACACGGATTGCTTTGCAAATGATGCGAGGAATTGTTGTGTGAAGGGGTCCTAACACAAAATCTACATCCATAAAATCCTCTGTGTCCCCTATCGTTGACTGGATTGAAACGCAAATTATTTAGGACATTTCAAAATTCAGGGTCTACTCCATCAAAATGAATGGACATTCTAGCACCTCTATGAAATATAGGGCCAAATCTCCTAGCTCGGAAACCACCCCTTGAAAAATTTCTATTAAGATTTTGTTGGTTAACATTATCTGAATTTTGACCTCAGCCTCGATTATCATTATTTCTATTCGAGTCGTGTTGATCCCATCCAGACATATTAAAACAATCTGAAATATATTCAAAGTTGATAATTGATAATCAACATAAATTCATTCAAAATGAAATAGAATTGTACCCTAAAAATACAGTCACATATCAACAAATTTTTTGAAATGAATTATATCAAGTGTATCCAACATCATTGTTCTATCCCATTTATTTCATCAGAAAAGACTATTCCATTGTTCTAATTGTATCTTTTACAATCGACCAAGTCTTCAAATAAAATTATAACAACATAATTTTATTTCAAAATATTCTGATATATCTTAATGTAGTTTCTATCTTCACTGTATCAAATTATTGAAAACCAAGCTGAATCAATTCAAAATTGAGGCATGATTGCACAAATTTATTCATGACAAGTATCTTCTTTGAAACCATCATCTTTCCATATGTCATATTTCAAACTAGAAATCAACGTATAATTTTTTTGAAATATCGACAATATATTGTCCAAAGTTCAAATGAAACCTTGATAAGATTTCACAACAAATTTTACTCAAATTCTTGAATCAAGCCCCAACACAGTTCTGTGACATGATTCCAGACATACTTTTCAAATTGTAGCACTACATAATATTTCGAAGCAAAAACCGTTTGTTCAAAATACACTCATCAAAATTTTCAATCGAGGAATAACCGACTTCCTCAAATTACTATTATTTCAACATCTAATTTCAAAACAAAACCCAAGATTTCAATACTGAGATGTAAATCCAATATAAACTTCCGTATTTTTATCTAGCACTTTCTTTTAAAGACCAAGATTTTAAAATGAGATTGTTGCCATAAAACTATGGCGTCGAAACAATACGAACATGCATGTTTATATATATTCAACTACATTTAGACATGACCTTTCAATTCACAACTGACCCCATCATTCGAACCTTTCAAAATATTCATGTAACAACATGCAGAGTTGTTTTCAAAATCTCAAAGTCTCGAAGAACCTTTTGAAACCTTTTCAAAATTTCACGGCATATGCATGCAAGGTCTATTTACAAAACTGATGCCTTATGAAATTTTGAAATTGAAAATAACATGTTCTAACAACACTGCAATATTCTCATAGAAATCCAAGACTAAAGGTATACCCGACAAAAACCAAAAACCTATATACTTTCATATATCCAATTTGAACCAGAAACCAACACATGTCCTTCAAAACAACAAAACTTTCGCAACCCAAATACCTTAAACAAGTCTCTGAAAGTAAAAAATGTTCGAAACATCCATATATATCTTGCTCGTAGAAAACTGACTATAATATATACTCACTGAAACCATGTCAAAATGCATATTGAAAAAGTCTCAATATTTTCGAAAGATTATGTCCAAATCCAAAGAAACAAACATGTCTGAGCTTCATCATCCGCCAAAATCTTTATCACAATCCATGTGTGTTAAATTTTCATGCAAGAAATAAAATATTGGACTAATAGAAACTGTAGGCTTTCTTTCCAAAATCAACATGGAGAGATCTAAATCAATTACTTCATCAAAATTACTAACATGCAGACCAAAACCATCTTTCTTTCCAAAATTGTCTAAATAACTCATAAAACTTTTCAAAAAGTTATTAAATTTGTTCACGACATACCTGGTAATGCTTTCTTGTAATCTTTTCGCTCAAAATCCTTTTCTGCAGCTTGAAATTTGCTCGAAATCCAAACTGACAGAGTTTCCTTTCTGCGAGAAGCTTTCAAAAATGACCGAACATAATGAAAAGAGAACTATTTATATTTGCCAACCCCCGTTGTAATTGACTTAGCTATGTGCTCAATTCCTATTGGCTTCTTTCAACCGAAGATAAACTTAGCAATTCTTCAAACTTAGTCATCGACATGATCAAATTTGGCAATGACTAATCCTCCTACTAACTTCTTACCAATTTCCAAGAATTGAGGCATGTACGCTTCGTCATAGAGTCTCAAATTGCCAAAATCCAAGCTTGATCTTGAAATATCCTCGAATATGTGTTTGCATTAACTCCTGCCAACTCAATGTGCCTCGATGTCTTATCGAATAGACTGCCAACTTGGATACCAATTCACCAAACAAACATTCCATATCAAGCAAATTCATGATTTGACACAAAATCATACATATCACCTTTAACAAACGCCGACCTTATATCCTTCGAGATGTATGTCATTAATATATTGACCTAGGTAAAAAACATTCGAAATCACCATGTCCCGATAGTTATTATTAATATCATTTCAAGACCTTAGGATAGATATCCCTAGGTTAGGATCTTTAGAACATATGAATTGATATCATTTTAGAACTTAGTTTAGGTAACATTGACTTAGGAACCTTAATCAAATTTGAATTATATCAAACCAACTTCAATATGTCAACAATTTTAAAGTCCGTTATAAGAAATGAAAATGAGCCCTCGATTGAATCTATAAAAAAGAAAATTATAGTTGTCTTTCAAAATGAATTGCATTGCTTCTAAATGATCTTCTTTATGATTGAAATCTGCCTGATTGAGGTCTATTTTCAAATTGAGAACTCATGATTTTCAAAACAAATGAAATGATGCATTTGACCACAAATACAGTGTTTTCTCAAACTGCCAAAATTATGATTTCACAATTCGAAAATCGAACTGACAAAACTATAAAATAACCAATTATATACCATTTTTTCTGTTTCAAACCAAGTATCACATTATCCATGTATACCAATTGGTTACCATAGACTGCTCAATTTGTCAAAACTAAAAGTATAAACCAGAAGTTGTGATAATCCACATTTATTGAGATCAAATAGATATATGAAAACATCATAACAAATATATATGCATGTTTTATTTATTTATCCACTATGCTTTTCGAAACCACTTAAAATATAAACATGAAATTATCAACCAATTATCATCAATTCATAATTGAAAATATGTATCTAAATATACTACTAATTGATCGGGTCCCCGACACAGTTTAAAATTTCATGACTGAGTCATCTCTATGACAAAGTATTGGTTTTAAAAAAATTGAGAGGTGAAAAATAGGCATAACAAGTGCTTCAGAACAAAGAGATTGGTGTCTCTTACTAAGTCGGTGTTTGACGGTGGGGATTGGTGTTTCCAAGTAAGTTGGTGCCTAAGAAATTTTGTAAAAGGATTATTATTTTATGGTCGGATTTGGATAGTAGATCCAAGTAGCTATGCTTTGTGGTTTTTCCCGAGAGAGGTTTTTCCACATAAATCTTGTATTGCTTAATTATTAGATCTTGTGTGAATGCTTTTTTTGTGAACATGTAATGCCCCCTTCTAGTTAGACATTGTACTTTCAACATGATTAGCCTATTAGTGGCCCTCGTAGGCTAAAACGGCAATGTTTGAGGGTCCTCTCCGCAGTTACCCAAATGGCAGTCGGTTTTTTTGGGGAAGTTTCAACATATTCTGGAGGTTTTCTAATGATTTATTAGAATGTTCTATTTTTAGAAACCTCATGTTACAAGATGATGTTATATTTGTGCTTTATAATATAATTCATTATTTTATATTAAAGTGCAAATATAATATATTAAAAGGGAAACATAATAATAACATATTATGATGTTTCTAGAAGCTTCCCAAATGAAAAAGAGTATAAAGGGAGGTGTGGGCTGCCATTATGAATTATCCCGATTTGATGTTGTTTTTGCTGTGGTATGCTCGTGGAGCCTAGAGTTTCCTGCACTGAATCAATGTGTCTTTGGGAACGATAACTCCCATTGATAACATAACTGAGGGAGTGAAATATCTCTTGAAGGGTTGCATTTTGGAGGTGATATTTTAGTCATCTCAATTAAAGCAAAATTTGTTGCCATTGGCCAATTTTGGAGAAATCGATTTGGTGAATTTGTGAAGGTTGCATAGCTATCTTTTGGTGTTGGTTTCTATATAGCTTGGCATCGATTTTTCCTTGGTTAAGAGAGCATATTGCATTGTAGAGAACACTGATATAAAAATCAGATATTTACAGTCAAGGAAGGATGCCATTAGGAGGGATGTTTTTGCTTGTGGGGGTTCCATTTTGCATCGATTCTCTGCTTGGCTTGGTGCGTCCACTTCCTTGGAGCATGGAGATGATATTAGATGCTTGAAGCAACGCATATTCAGTGCATATTATTTTAAATTTGAGATCAGACCAAAATAGGGGCAGCTGGCTTGGAAAATTCAATTTGGCTTGGGAGATCATCCTTTCGCTGGGAAATTGCTCCCTCCATCTATTCTCAAGGGCGCCTCAATACCACCAGGGTTCATTGCATACAATCCATCCTTTAGTATAGTTTATATTTGCAGCTGTAGGTGTACGTCCTTCATACCAGCATACCATATAATTGTAATTCTTGTTTATGCCAAGAATCTTGGCTAGTTTAGTGGAGCATTGTATCAAATCATCAATACAAATAAGAATCACAAGTTGCTGGGCATTTATGTTTATCTTTTGCACATTTTAATTGAGATAGTAGGTTGCATGTCAACTGTTCGACTAAATGTCCATTGGTTGTAAGTGATTAGTTTGCTTTGTGAATTCATCTAATTGCATAGAAAAGAACAAACCCTGCATCTAGAACTCAACATTGTCATTCTTAAAACTTTTTGAAGCTTTAATCCATCGTCATTTAAACAAATCATCAAAACTGTGACAAAAACCAGCAAGAAGCACTTTGCTTACAAAGTGTTTGAAAAAATTACAAGGCAACAAATTGAGACAATTAAGATCAGATTGGGCAAGGATTGTTACAGTGGTATCAGAACCCTGATTCTGCCATCCTGGAGGGTTAAAATATCACATGAGAGGTCATCATAGGTACTATATCTATAGAAGAGTAGAACAGGAAGGGAATTGGCAAGAAGACCCATTTACAGAGGTACCTTTCGCTGAAATGGGTGACAGAGTAGACATGGGTCCACACAGAGATGAGAGGAGAGACAATGATAGAAATGGTGACAGGGAAGTGAGAGACACTCAGAAAGATTTACGAGTTGGTCAGCAACAGGTGCTGGGGCCTTACAGCAGTTGGCAAATACTTTGCAGCAGTTGAATTTACCTAGAAGAACCTCAGATGATAGGAGTGTAGCTGGGCCTCGAAGAGTGCAAAGGGCACCCTCCAGCACTGCAGATAGGCCTAGTCGGCCCACATTCCTGAAAAAAGAACCAGCTGAGGAGGATATTGAAGAGGTTGAGAATCCAACCTATGTTGATGCATACATGGCTGCCCATGATGAATGGCAATGATTGACACCTGAAGCACAAGGGCTTATGCATTTTGATCGGTTTGTACAATCAAGGATGGATTACTATAGGTCTCAACAGGGGAGAAGACCTAGGAATCAGAATAAGGAACTCCAGCACGCTACTAATAAGCTTACAATACCCATGTTTGATGGCAGTGACAAGACTACGGCACAATCATGTATTCATAAGTTGGATACCTTCTTGGCTCTTCGACCCATGACAGAAGAGGAAGCTATCAAATATGCCACTTTGCATCTAGAGGGAGCAGCACACGAATGGTGGTATCATGGACTAGTTACATTGCAACACAGTCAGATCACATCTTACCAGGGGTTTGTGGATAGACTAATTGAACGTTTTGATAGGAAGGATCTAGAATCATACTTCAGGGATTTGGCCTAGCTCAAGCAAGTTGGTAGTTTGGAAAGCTATATTGGAGACTTCCAGAAACTATCAGTAATGGTGCCCAACGTCTCAGAGAGACGATTGGTGGTGCTATTCATTGAGGGGTTATTAGAGCCTATGCGAGGATGGATTAAAACATTTGATCCTCCCACACTTCAGGAGGCAATGAAGAAGGCTAGGAGCATGGAACTTGCAGCCCCGCAAAACAAGTACTCATCAAAGGGATCTTCATATCGAGACAATAAATCATTTTCTAGAAAGAACAAACCAGATTTTAAGGGCAAATCATCAGCACCTCTAGATAGGGATACACTTAATGATTTGTGTAAAAAGAAGTTATGTTTTTACTACAAGGGGCCCTATGATGCAAACCTTGATTGTCCCTTAAGACCTAAAGGAAAAGCTAATAGAGTGATGTGGGCATATTATGAGGACTCTGAGTCGGAGAAATCAGATCAGCAATCGGATCCTGAGGATTCAGGTACGGAGCACGAGGAAGATAAGCATAAAAGAGAAGGAGAGCATGAAGGGGCAGTGAGGCAACTTGATGCGCACATCACTAGCATCCAGCAGGAGGGATCATTTAGAATGCGTGGAGTTCTAGCAGGGCAAAAGATTATGACTCTTCTTGACACAGGGGCCACTCATAATTTTATTGATACCCGATTGGTTGAGAGGCATGGAATCAGGACAGAGGAATTTGAGGGAATAAGAGTTAAGGTGGCAGATGGTTATACCCTCAAGTGCAAAAGGAGGATATCAAATTTCCCTATGCATTTGAACAACTATGAGTTCAAGACCGAATTCTATGTGGTGAATATGGGTGATACATATATGGTACTTGGCATGAGATGGTTACATGACATAGGGAAATTCACCTTGGATCTTAGAGAGATGGAAATGACATTCCAGGTAGATGGAAAAACTGATGTCCTCAAGGCTATTTGAGATTCCAGTTTCAGGTTGATTTCTTTTAGGAGGACGGAGAGACTTATGAGGCATGACATGGTTGAGTGGGCAGCTGAGTGTGTTTTGATGCTTTCACAGGGTGAGCAGCAGAAGCCAATTTACCATCCAGACATTCAAGAGTTAAGAATTAAGCACACTCAGGGATTCAGTGATATTCCACCAGGAAGATCACCAGACAGAGGGATTAAGCATATCATTGAGTTGGAGGAGGGTGCTAAGCCCGTGATGGTCACCCTATATAGGCACCCCAAGAGGCTAAAGGATGAAATAGAGAAAACTATTAAGGAGTTGCCGGCTATGGGACACATTAGACCAAGTAAGTCACCTTTTGCATCATCAATAGTCTTGGTCAAGAAAAAGGACGGTACATTTCGGATGTGTATTGATTATAGGCTCCTGAATAAAAGAACAATCAAGAACCGTTACCCCATCCCTAGAATTGATGAGTTGATAGATGAGTTACATGGTCCTTGCTACTTCTCCAAAATTGACTTGAGGTTGGGGTATCATCAGATTCGTGTCAGGGAGCAGGACATAGAGAAGACGGCTTTCAGGGGCCATTATGGACATTTCGAGTTCGTGGTTATGCCATTTGAGCTAACCAATGCTCTGGCGACATTTCAGTCTGTGATGAACATGGTCTTCCATTCGTAGTTAAGAAAGTATGTGTTGGTATTCTTTGATGATATCTTGGTATATAGCAAAACATGGGAACAACACATTGCACATCTTGATGAGGTTTTGGGTATTATTGTATCTTGGGCACATCATCAGTATTGAGGGGGTACGTATGGACCCAAAGAAGATCAAGGCGATTGTTGAATGGCCTACTCCAGAGAACCTTACTCAGCTTCGAGGATTTTTGGGATTGTGTGGTTTCTACCGCATGATTGTTAATGAATATTTACGGCATGTAGCACCACTCATTGATTTGATGAAGAAAGGGGCATTTGTTTGGACACCTGAGGCATAGGATTGTTTTGAGATGTTCAAACTAATTATGACTTCTTGCCCAGTTCTTGCATTGTCGGATTTCTCCAAACCCTTTGAGCTATAGTGTGATGCATCAGGCGAGGGGATAGGTGTACTCCTTATGCAGGACAAGCATCCAATTGCTTTTGAGAGTCGGAAGTTTTGCGGTCCAGAGAGAGGGTACAACATATATGACAAAGAGATGTTGGCCATCATGCATGCATTGGCCAAATTCAGGGAGTATTTGGTAGGCAGCAAGTTTGTGGTGAAAACAAACCATAACAGTTTGAGGCATTTCCTTGGATAGAGAGATCTTAATGATTGGTAGCAGAAATGGGTCAACAAGCTGCAATCATATGATTTTGACATCTCCTTTGTCAAGGGGACACAAAATGTGGTTGCTGATGATTTATCTCGATGTCCACACTTGAATTCTATGACTGGGATAGCAGATGATTGGCGACACTTGATAGTAGCAGAGTATGCCAAGGACAGTTGGGTTGCAGGTATTATTGAGGGGTCAGTACAGGATACCAAATATACAGTTGTAAATGATTTAGTCATTTACAAAGGAAGGATTTATTTGACCCCATGATTAGAGATGAAGAACATTATTTTGAGGACCTTTCATGATACACCCATGGTAGGGCATCCCGGTTATTTCAAGACTTACAAGCAGATTCGAGAGAGGTTCACTTGGAAGGGCCTCAAATTAGATGTTTTACGATATGTTAGAGTGTCCTGTTTGTCAGCAAAATAAACAAGAACACATATCCTGCAGGTTTATTTCAGCGACTTTCGATTTCTGATAGAAAGTGGAATGCTTATCTATGGATTTCATTACTGGATTACCCAGAGCCCAGGGACAGGATTGCATATATGTGGTTGTGGATCGTTTGACTAAATATGCTCACTTCCTTTCGATCTTAGCTACTTACTCAGCTATGTAGGTGGCAGAATTGTTCTTCCATGAGGTATTTAGGTTGCATGGGTTACCTCGGAGCATAGTTAGTGACAGAGACAGCCAGTTTATGAGTCATTTTTGGCAGGAGTTATTCAGGTTGTGGGACATAACTCACTCTGAGTACTAGTTACCATCCGCAGACCGATGGATAGACGGAGATTGTGAATAAATGGGTGGAAGGCTACCTCAAGAACTACATAGCATGGCAACAGAAAGGTTGGGTTAAGTGGTTATATTTATGCGAGTATTGTTACAATACCCCTTACCATCTCCCCATTCAGATGACACCATTCATGGCGTTGTATGGGTATGATGCGTCGAGCTTTCTGGATTTGTTATTTGGAGATAGCCGAGTGCCCAGTGCTGGTGATCTATTGCAGGAGAATCAGGGCATTAAGAGAGCATTGCAGGAAAACATACAGAAGGCTCAGAACCAACAAAAGCAGTATGCAGATCAGAAGCGAGTTGAACGCTCGTTTGAGGTGGGTGATATGGTGTATTTCATGCTACAGCCACATAGACAATCTTCTCTTAAGAAAAGTGGCGCCAAGAAGATTAAGCCACGATACTATGGGCCATTTAGGATTATTAGGAGAGTGGGCGAGGTGGCTTATGAGTTGGAGTTGCTAGCCAACAACAGAGTACACAATGTCTTCCATGTGTCACGCCTCAAGAAGGCGTTAGGACATTGTGTGGTTCCTTCCATGACTTTGCCACCCCTGGATGATGAGGGGAAATTGATACTAGTGCCCGAGGCCATCTTGGATGTTTGAGAGAGGACTTTGCGAAGACGGGTCATCCGGGAATACTTAATTAAATGGAGGGACTTGCCAGTTGAGGATGCTACTTGGGAGAATGAGGAGATTCTACAGCGTCTAGATTTGAGATTGCTTGGGGACAAGCAATTTTAGGAGGGGCGGACTGTAATGTCCCCTTCTAGTTAGACATTGTACTTTCAACATGATTAGCCTATCAGTGGCCCTCGTAGGCTAATACGACAAGGTTTGAGGGTCCTCTCCACAGTTTCCCAAATGGCAGTGGGTTTCTTTGGAGAAGTTTTGACATATTCTGGAGGTTTTCTAATGATTTAATAGAATGTTCTATTTTTAGAAACCTCATGTTACAAGATGATGTTATATTTGTGCTTTATGATATAATTCATTATTTTATATTAAAGTGCAAATATAATATATTAAAAGAGAAAAATAATAATAAAATATTATGATGTTTCTAGAAGCTTCCCAAATGAAAAAGAGTATAAAGGGAGGTGTGGGCTGCCATTATGAATTATCCCGATTTGATGTTGTCTTTGCTGTGGTATGCTGGTGGAGCCTAGAGTTTCCTGCAGTGAATCAATGTCTTTGAGAACGATAACTCCCATTGATAGCATAACTGAGGGAGTGAAATATCTCTTGAAGGGTTGCATTTTGGAGGTGATATTTCAGTCATCTCAATTGGAGCAAAATTTGTGGCCATTGGCCAATTTTGGAGAAATCGATTTGGTAAATTTGTGGAGGTTGCATAGCTATTTTTTGGTGTTGGTTTCTATATAGCTTGGCATCGATTTTTCTTCGGTTAAGAGAGCAGATTGCATTGTAGAGAACGCTGATATAAAAATCAGATATTTACAGTCAAGGAAGGACGCCATTAGGAGGGACGTTTTTGCTTGTGGAGATTCAATTTTGCATCAATTCTCTGCTTGGCTTGGTGTGTCCACTTCCTTGGAGCATGGAGATGATATTAGATGCTTGAGGCAGCGCATATTCAGTGCATATTATTTTAAATTTGAGATTAGACCAAAACAAGGGCGACTGGCTTGGAAAATTCAATTTGGCTTGGGAGATCATCCTTTCGCTGGGAAATTGCTCGCTCCTTCATCTATTCTCAAGGGCGCCTCAATCCCACCAGGGTTCATTGCATACAATCCATCCTTTAGTATAGTTTATATTTGCCGCTGTAGGTATACGTCCTTCATACCAGCATACCATATAATTGTAATTCTTGTTTATGCCAAGAATCTTGGCTAGTTTAGTGGAGCATTGTATCAAATCATCAATACAATTAAGAATTACAAGTTGCTGGTCATTTATGGTTATATTTTGCGCATTTGAATTGAGATAGTAGGTTGCATGCCAATTGCTCGACTAAATGTCCATTGACTGTAAGTGATTAGTTTGCTTTGTGAATTCATCTAATTGCATAGAAAAGAACAAAACTTGCGTCTAGAACTCAACATTGTCATTCTTAAAACTTCTTGAAGCTTTAATCCATCGTCATTTAAACAAATCATCAAAACTGTGACAAAAACCAGCAAGAAGCACTTTGCTTACAAAGTGTTTGAAAAAATTACAAGGCAGCAAATTGAGACAATTAAGACCAGATTGGGCAAGGATTGTTACAGACCATGAATTTTTGAAATTTAAAGTTTTATTATACACTGATTCACCCCCCTCTCAGTGTATCATGTGCTTAACACTTAGCATTATGTCTTGATATGTTAGTGACTTAATTAGTAGATGTTGATATTTGTTTTATCCTATTTTTGATTTAATAGTGTTTAATAGGTATAAAATTTGATAGATCTATTCAGATTGTAATATACGACATTTAAGCTTAAATCTGAATGTAAAACAAAATTGACAATTGAAATTGATTGACAAGTGGCATATGTTAAAAATGGTAAGTACAACCAAAAGTTAAGATACTTAACGTTTTCTGATTTATGGTTGATTGTAGCAAGCGCCCAACAGTGAGAAACAAAATTAGATAAGAATATGATCATTTAGGTTCAGGGACAGAGTCTGTATCTGTCTTTGGACAAGTTCGCGTTTAGACAACAATGTAAGCTGGTTGTGTCTCTTGATTGCGGACTTGTCCATTTTGACTATGATGAAAATGTGATTATTTTGTGGCCTGTCCTTGTGCTTGTTGAGAGGGCTAAGATATTGCGATTTTGTAGATATCGCACAAAAACTCCTATTTTCCTTTTTTTTGCTTTGAAAACCCTAGAGGTACTCGTGAGAGCTAAAAACCTACAAAATGAAAGGGGAAGTGTAATATGTTGAGCTGTTTACAATCATCTTTGTTGATGATTGATTGTTGCCTATGTATTTAGATACTTCGAAGAGAGAATCAAGTCACACATAGTTCTCCCACTTAGTGTAATTATGAAATTGTGTTCCTTGACTATATATATGCAATTAGAAATTTGGCTTTGATACTCGACAATATTAACTCTTGACTTGATTTGAAATGCTTTAGACTTGGCTTGTGACTGCTCCTAGTGATTGATATTGAATTCGAAAAGAATAAGGCAGATTTGCTCCATGTGCAGTAGTGTAAAAGATAGATGCTAGATAGAAACCAAGTCCCTTTGAAATGAAATTTTTATTTGTGCATATAGTGATCATTTTGAATAATTTTTTGTAACCGACCTTGCGAAATGTGCGAGATGACCCAAATGAAAATTTCAAAATTTGGAAATTAGTTGTTAAATGGTGCGGGGATGAGACTGTGCTAGGTGGACAAGGCTACGGTAGTGGACCTACTGCCTAACGGGGACTTGTCCAGAAAAAGTAGGGACAATCGGCCTGAGGTTGGAAGCAATCAGAGAGTGATATAATCATATAAGATAGTTTGAGCATTGACTTGGAATTTCTTCTGTATTAGTGACGGAGAACAGAGGGTTCAAGCATCCATATAGATAAATGACTAGAAGAATGATGAATAAGAGATATATTTGATTGGAAGTCAATTGGTTTAAGGTATGTTAGAAATTAACATTGTTAAGTATTTGTGACCAAATTTAGGTGTCTACATTTTTCCCTCTTTATTCTAGTAATGAAATTGCTAGAATAAACAAAAAAGATAAATTTGAATGCGTACACCACATTTTGTCTTTTGATAAGAAACTCCAATTGTGCAAGGCAATTATTTTCGCGACCCCTACAACAACACATGAAGCAATCAATGTCTACGCTTGAAATTTTAAAAATTCTAACAATTGAAATTTTGAAATTAAGAAGAGAGCAAGGAAGGAGTACACTTGTAGGGAGATGAAACCATATTGTGTTGTAACTTGTACAAGATGATGAAGCATAGGAGAAATGTGCCCCTTGTTAGAGCACTTGGAGAGATGGCTTTTCATGTTGAACCATTGGCGAATTGAGAGTGATCAAGTCCCAATTTTGAATAACTAATCAAGCCATTGAGTTGGAAAGATGTATACTCCAACTCTCATGAATGGAGAAAAGTATCCAATGTACTAATCCAAAAGGTGGAACCATAATGGATTCGCTAGAAGTGATGCCAATGCTGTTGAGTATCGCTATTGTCGAATGTATATCATCTATAACAGAAGACAGAACCACACAATGGGTTCGTTCAAAGTAATGCCAAGGTCATTGAGTGTCACTATACTTGAATGTACATTATCTGTAACATAATGAATCATACCGCTGCAGACGGATCTAGATTATACTTGTATGATCAAAAGTGAATGAATAATATTCATGCCTCCATCATGACTGCAATGGCAATAGATTGAAGTGAAATAACCTTTTTTTCATTGAATTGTAAACTGTATTGTAGTGCATATGCACATGAACCAATATCATGCTTTTTGAACTTTGAAAAATGTATATGCATGAATTAGTATCATGTCTTTTGAATCTATGCCAAATGATTTAAAGTGGTGTACATCTATATGTTCAATTGTAATTATATGTGAAACCTGTAATTTTGTTCATGTAATTGTTTTGCATATGTCCATGCACATGCATTCAAGTGTGTATAATTCTATACTCGTGTGTTTGTAAAGTAAGTGCATACGTATGTCATATATCTTCATAATTTGTATTGATGTGCCAATATTTGTCATGTATGTAATTTTTGAATTGTTTTGAAGCCTTGAAATCTCTACTTTATCATAAAATTTGATTTTTCTACTCGTGGAGGCTTGAATTTTATAAGACAAGTCCACTGTAATGTTCCCTTTTGAGATATGGGATGTAGCCTGCAAGTTACTCATTTCAAAAGAAGAGTCAATTATAACATGTGATAAAGATATAATCATATAATCTTGTCAACAAGTGGAGAGTATGTTATGTAATAAAGATGTAATCATGTATAATTATGTCAACATATGGAGAGTATGTTATCATAGTATAATAATTGTCATTGAAGCATGTATGTAACATATTGAATGCGGGGCATACAAGTGTCATGTTTAGATAGATTTAACAATGAAACATACAATAAAGTAATTATCTGTGAATAAGATTACACAGTAAAAGTGCATTATATGGATCATGGCCCTACTAATCAAGCTCAATAAGCACAACACACAATGTCACACATAAGGTCAAGCGCCGTATACAAAGGACATGAACATGTCGCAACAAACAAGGCCAAGGGCCACACGCAAAATGACATTAAGAATATTGCAAACAAGAAACACAAATATGTCACACATATAAGGCTAAGTGGCTACACACAATAAACAAGCAATGTCTAGCGTATTATGCAAGAAAATAACAACATCAAACGAACATAGAACAAGTTGAAACTAGTCTACACCAATCCAAATGTATTAGTGTCACATCATAACAAAGTAACATATATATGTAACACAATGTAAGATATGAAAAAATAGCAAAAGACTTGTAAGATATGTAGCTCAACATGGTAGTAGAGAGGTCACAGATAAATATAATTGGTGATAATGTAACTTGTACATTAAAATGCCCCCAACATGGGCATGGCCATTGGGTAGAACGGAGTTCAACATCTAAGAATCCATGTATAGTATATATGTTGTATATCACATTCATATACCTCATGAAATGCGTGAATACATGTATAGTATATATGTTGTGTATCACACTCATATACTTCGTGAAATGCGTGTGTATAGAAAAAGTGCGCTATCTACCAAACATGTGATAAATAACATATGTAAAAAATTAAACTGACAACTCATGTCATGTTTAAGTCATGATTTTTTATTTTTGAAAATTTTGAATGTTTTTGTATTTTTGAAATATTTGAATGTTTTTATATTTTTGACAAGGGCAAGTAGCAAGGGCCCGAAAATAGAAGAATGGGAGGGATCAAAACAATCCACAACATGTGTCAAGGCATAGTGTATACTAGATGTGATAGGATGTCAATGTGGAGAAAGTTAGAGCAAGCAATATGCCCCCACTAAATATGTGTATCGCAACAATGTAACTCAATATCATATGTGGAGTTTAGAATCTGCATGCTCTTAGTGGGCAAGAATCAATGCGTGCTCATGTAGTATGTAGGAGTAAGAGTATGCAATCATGTAAGTTCAAATGGAAGCCAAAGTATGTGTAGGTAGTTAATATGCAAGAATGAGCAAGTAGCATGCCGTAAAAGATGTGCATTAGAATTATTACAAAAAGAGTGTCATAGATGTTCTAATCAAGATAGACAATCAAAATAAATTAGAGTCAAGGGCTAGAAGAAATGTTTTATGTAAGTGCATATGAACACATGTTTGCCAAGAGAAGAGAATAAAGTGGAAGAGTAATCAAACATACATGAGGAAGCTATTTACAATAAATGATGATGCTACCCGTCAAAGATTTCATCAAGGGGATGCCCACATATATGTTCCGTGTCATTAGGAATATTGTACCAATCTTCTGCATAATCATGATCATAAACATAATTGTCCTCTTGGTCTTGAAATTGTGATATGCCACTCTTATCATCTTTTGCATCTATATATGTAAAACCAATTGCACCATATATTGAAATTATCTTATTGGATTTTTGTTGCTCTTGAGTTTGTTCATCATTATTAGGATCTTGCATCTCATTCGGAACTATATAAAAATCATGTGTCATTGCTTGAATATTAGGAAGAGAAATGGTTTCTCCATTGAATTCCTACGTTGGAGATGTAATCATTGCATTTGTAGTATTGGTCTTATCATTTTCCTCTATATCTGAAGTAGATATATTGTTTGAATCCTTAGAAATCACATTTGTGCCATTCGTTTTTGTAGAAACATATTGCTTTCTTTCTTACGTTGAGTTTGTTTTTTGCAACTTCTCTTTTAGTAATTGCTCTTTTAGTAAGTTCTTTTCAATTTTTTCCGTGTAATTGTTTTTTATGTAACATTTTTTTTGGTAACATTTCTTTCTCTAGTTTTGCCTTTTGCAACCTTTCTCACTTTAATGTTTTCTTTTGCAATCTTTCTTATTCTAATTTTGCCTTTTGCAACCTTTTTTGTTCCAATTTTGCCTTTTGTTCTTTTTGCTCTTGTTCCTTGGGATATGCAATCATAGTGGATTACCACTATCGATGAAACTTTGTATTTTGTTCTTTAAAGTTCAAAAATTGTCCATATGATGTCCATGCATTTTATAAGATATGCACAATAGTATTTTGATCTCCTTAGAGGATGAATAGGAGGTACTGTGATTAACTTGTTTCGAGGCATTTCTTTTAGAATTTCACTTGAACTCTTATTTGCCTTATGTACACTTTTTGATTTGCAAGTTGTAGATATATCTTGTTTTGGTTTCCAATCTTGATATGAAGTCTTTTTGGGCACAAAATAGTGGGATAGAGATGTATATATATGATTAACATTGGCATGCTTTGGATTCTTTGTATATGTGATCTTATTTCCAAGTGATGTGATCATGGAAATATTGATTTTGCTTTCGTAACTCTTCTATGGACGTTCTCATAGTGACTATTTGATCTTGAAAGGCTTCACAAGCATAAATTTTAGGTACTTTTTATTGAATATACAGACAAAATCCTCAAGAGGATATGTGGGAGGTGGAGGGGGTTGAGTAAGGACATGTTGGTTACCTTCATTTTGCACTATAAAATGGGTCACTTGGGTTTCCATGGACATAGAGGATGTATTATGATTGATTGCAATCTTGATTTTATTGTATATTAGTGCTTCTCAATTTATTGCATGATTACGAAAGATATTGAATATCGCTGGCCGACACCATGCAATTAAATCAATCATTACTTGAAAGTATACACCATGAATATCCAATATAGCCGTGATTTGAATTTGAAACTTTGAATTTGCAAATGGCTTAAGGGGTGTAATTAGGTAGATAGTGTTTGATTTGTAGGCTCTCAGATATGTTGACGAGGTCCAAATGAGTGTTGACTACAGATGATTCTATTGGCATGTAGACACACTATCTTGTCTTTGAGGTATGTTGAGATCAACTTACTGGGGCTAACTACTTGTTTGTACACTATAGAGCCAAATGGCTTAGAGACTTATTATGACTAAAAAGTAAAAACCCTATGCATTTTTGATATACGGTGAGGTATGTGGAAATTAAAGTCTGTATATAGTGTTGTCTAATGGCTTGACTATTGGAGCAATACCTTTCACACCACGGCTCAGGTAAGATTAATGATTGCTATGCCCAAAACGACAAATTCTATGAGTTTTATAAATGTCGGAACATAGTTTTAAGAAGCAAGGAAAAAAAAAGAAAAATAAAAAAGAAAGCCAATAGAAGAAGAGATTTTTGTGCATGGAAATCATGCATTCAATTTGAAACCCTTAGGTCAATGAGAAATCCTTGAACAACGTTCAATCAAATTCTAGAAATTATGATCAGATTTCTCTTTACTATATCAAAATTACGATTTTGCTGAAACCTTAGAACAAAAAGTCGAAAAAACAAAACAATGTTTAAGTAACAAACAGATTCACAAATATGTTTTACCCTATTTTTGATTTAATAGTGTTTAATAAATATGAAATTTGATAGATCTATTTAAATTGTAATGTATGACATTTAAGAATAAAACTAAATGTAAAATAGAATTGACAATTGCAATTGATTGGCAAGTGGCATACGCTACAAATGGTAAGTGCAACCAAGAGTAAGATATTTAGCATTTTTTAATTTCTGGATAACTGTAGCAGGGGTCGAGCAATGAGAAATAAAATGAGACAAAATTATGATCATTCAAATTCAAGCATAGAGTTTGTCCGTGTTTGGACAGGTCTGTGCTCCTTGGATAGTAGCGTACGCTGGTTGTTTCTATTGACTGCAAACTTGTTTGTTTTGACTGTGATTAAACTATGATTATTCTGCGAAATGTGCTTGTGTATGTTGAGAGTGTTGAGATATTGCGATTATGTAGATGCCACACAAAAACCTCTATTTTCTTTCTCTATCTCGGAAAGCATAGGGGTATTTGTGGGAGCTAGAAACCTACAAAAAGAAATGAAAGTGTAATGCACTGAGTTGACTCCAATCACCTTCGTTGATTATAGACCGTTGCCTATGTATCCAAATACTTCAAGAAGAGAATCAAGCCACATGTAGTTCTCCCACATGGTGTGATTGTGCAATTGTGCTCCTTGACTATGTGAATACAATTAGAAATTTGGCTTTGATACTTGACAATGTTAACTCTTGACTTGATTTGAAATGCATCAGACTTGGCTTGTGATTACTCCCAGTGATTGATATTGAATTGGGGAAGAATATGGCAAATTTGCTCTATGTGCAATAGCGTAGAAGATAAATGCTAGATATAAATCTAGTCTCTTTAAAATGAGATTTTGATATGATTGTTATAGTGATCCTTTTGAATAATTTCTTTAGCTGACTTTGTGAAATGTGCAGATGATATAAATTAATGTTTTGAAATTCGGAAATTAGTCGTTAAATGGCACAAGGAGGTCGTGCTAGGTGGGCAATAGACCTGTCTCCCTAGCATGGAGTTGTTCCAAAAAAGCAGTGACAATTGTCTTGAGGTTGAAAACAATTTGAAAGTGATATAAGACAATTTGAGCATTGACTTGGAAATTCTTGTGTAATAGCGATGATGAACAAAGGCGTACCTGCCCACCTAGTGCGACCTTGTCTCAAAAAAGCAGAGACCGCTGCTTTGAGGTTGGAAACAATTTGAGATTGATATAAAGCGGTTTGAGCATTGACTTGGAAATTATTGTGTATTAGTGACAGTGAATAGAGGTGTCAAGTCTGCATATAAATAAATGACTAGAGGAATAACAAATAAGAGTCATGTATTTGAGTTTAAGTCAAGTGGCTTAAGATGTGTTAAGAATTAACATTGTCAAGTATTTGTGACCGGATTTGGGTGTCTAAAATCTCATGTTTTCACATTGCTTATGAATATGAGAGAATTTACTTTTTGCTATATTAGGTTATCATTGTGTAATCATTGCATAGTTTGTCAAATAATTCTGCAATTAAGATTGCATTAGGGTATGTTATAATTGCATTAATTATTTATTTCTTATTTTCAATGCTTTAAATATTTCAACGTGAAAATGTATATTTTCGCGAAAGTAAAAGAATAATATTACAGATTGAACTGAGTAACCAATGATAAAAACTTTTCTAGCATAATAGATGGCTGATTTTGTTTTTGTTGATCACTCAATGCGACCTCAAGATATGCATTTCTTGTAACTAAATTTTTGAACTCAGTGGACCATATATGTGTAAGATATGCAGTCCATGCGACCATATTTCCTAAAAGTATTGGGAGCACAACCAAGAAGGCCACATTACATAAGGGTATATATACATTCATCAAAGCATGATCAAAAACATGTATTTGTGATATGTTATAGTTGCAAACACTATGACAGAAACGTATATTGTGAAATTTGACCATAAAACACAATTGAATGCCATAAAACCATCACTATAGTCTATTTGACTATGTTTTGTCAAAATGCAATCGATAATTCCCCCTATTTGATAACCAATGTGAAGGCACGAGAGCATTATGCCATTTATTTGTGTTTGGTGCATAGGCAAAGATCTTAGTGTCATGGCCTGATATGTTATTGAATTTCATAGATGTTGCTCTCAATGCCATGACATATAAATTTTATAGTTTGTTAAACATTATTTGTGGCACATGGATAAATTTTGACAAGTATTGGGGATTCTTATTGGAGGATGATATATATTTTGGCATTAATACTTTCAAATTTCGACACATCTTATTGAAAGCAATATATTAAATTGTAGAAACAATTAATGAAATATCAAAAAAATCAATGTTCGTATCCTTTCTTATTTGCAAAACACACTTAGATGTCTTCATAATCACATCATTGTAGTCCATGCAACCAAAATTGTTAAACAACTGGTAAATGTGTATTAACAAAAAAGAACAAACAATTGGTAAAGGCGTATTAACAAAAAGAACAAACAACTGTATTGGGAGCACAACCAAGAAGGCTAGGCTACATAAGGGTATATATATGTCCATCAAAGCATGATAGTAAGCAAATATTTGTCATATGTTTTAGTTGCAAATACCTTGACAAACATTAATTCAAAATGTGACCACAAAACACAAATGAATGCCCCAAGTCCATCACTACAGTCCATGTGACCACATTTTGTGAAACAATTGATAAATTCTCTCTATTTCATAGCCAATGTGAAGGATATGCAATGATTACAAGATATGCAAAGCATGGTTGTGACAAGAATGACTTACATCATTCAACATTAATGTGTCTTTCTATCGAACACAATGATTACAGGTTATGCAAAGCATGGCTATAGCAAGGATGACTTACAACACAAAACCTTAACAAACAAACAAATGAAAATAGTAATTTTGTGCATACCTAACAATTATTGCATTCCATGATTCACTTAGAGTTTGAGGGCATCTTACAAGCATATGCTTGAGCCTCCATGAAACTTCTGCTGAGATAGAAGGAAATAAACCCATGCACCCAAAACCATGGTGCTCAATACCCACCCCAACCATTGGCTAACGTCCATATCCATAATGCCATAGCAGAAAAAAGATCAAGGTGCCAAAAAATGTCTCACAAGTATTGATATCATAAATAAAATGCCTTATTTTTTGTATTATCAAATGTGTGTTTGGCACAAGCCTATGAACACTGCGATGGTGGTAACGATTTTCAGTGATTAGCCTACTAAGTCCGCATCCCTCTGTCTTCAACCTGTAAAACAATAACAACATTTGCAATTTAAAAGGATTTAGAACTCAAATGAAATAACAATGGTCGCATGTGAAAGTGAAGTTTAAAAAAAAAAGCTCAATCATCTAAAATATTTGCTTCAAATCAAGCATTGTAAACATCAACATCGATTTTATTATGACATTTAGTTGTGCTTTGTGAGTAGACAAAGATCTTTGCATTATGCCCTGATATGTTAGTGACTTAATTAGTGGATGCTGATCTTATGCCTTCACATTGTTTATGAATATGAGAGAATTTGTCACTCTCTGCATTAAGTTATTGGGTTGTAATCAATATATTAGTTTGTCAATTTTTTTTGCAACTAAGATTACATGAGGTATGCCATAATTGCATTAGGATACTGATAATCATTAAATTAGTTTTTCAAAGCTTTGTTAGGGCATGTTTTGCATATAAAATATTCGTTGCATTAGTTCTTAAGATACAAACCTTCCAATGCAATCTCAGTTTCAAAATGTGGCTATATAGAGAAGGGGCATGTATTGTTTTAGAAACCACAACATTCATAGGTAGCTGCATTGAGAGCAACATCTAAAACGCACAAAACCTTAACAAAAAAAACCGTACATTTCAAAAAGCAATCAAGTATGCCCATATTAGGTTCTTTTTTTATTTATATCAAAATTTTCTCAAAGTCTTTGCATTGATAAACCAACTTGGAAATGACTCTCTATTGTGTAAGATATGTTTGACAAACTACAACATTCATATGTTGCTGCATTGAACACAATGATTACAAGGTATGCAAAAAATGCCTATAGCAAGGATGACCTACAACATACAAAATTCTTTGCACTGGTAAAACCCTTTGCATGGTTGAATCTCAATTGCACTGATAAAGCATACATCTATATCTAAAATTCTAATTGAGTAACCATCAACAAAGAGTTTTCTAGCATAATAGATGGTCGAATTTGTTTTTGTTGTTGATAACCTAATTCAAACTCAACATATAATTAACTAAGCATGTCTAAGATATGCACTTTTTATGATTAGATGTTTGAACCCAATGTACTATATATGTGTAAGAAATGTAGTCCATGTGACCATATTTTGTTGAGACATTTTGTCAAACAGTTCATGTGTTTGTGTACGCTTCCAAACTTCACAATTTGCAATCATTGCAATCCACATGACCACATTGTCAAACAATTCTTGTAGTGCAATCATTGCAGTCCATGTGATATCAATACTTGTGAGGCTTTGTGTTGGCATCTTGCTCTTTTTTCTGCTATGATAATATGGATATGGAGGTTAGCCAATGGTTGAAGTGGGTATGTGCCACTATGATTGGGTGAATGGCGTTATATGTGGAGTGTGCACAAGTGTTGAAAACATTACAACCACATAAAAGTGGGGAGTAAGACAAATCTGACCCAAACAATGTAAAATATAGTAAATAAGATCTACCTTACTGCTTGGGATGATAATAGGGGCAGATGAATGAAACTAGCTAGAGTGATTGATAATTGACAAGGCGGTTTATAGATGCATACTTAATTTCTAACTTACATGAGTTTTGACAGAGATTGAAAGTGTTGAAAAGGAGGCTCTACAATAGAGTAGAAGAGCATCCATAAAGGAGATAATGATCTGCGACAATGACCAGAATTGGACTATTCTAATAGTGATAGGATGAGTATTGGACTCCTCCTATAGTAAGGTCCTCCCGATAGTGGTTGCGCAAGGCTGATTGCTTTGAAACCTTTTGAAATCCTCTGTCAGTAGATGATGCGTAGAAACCTTTGTTCTATAATAAAATTGATGCGTGCAGATGTCATAGTTCTTTCTCCGCCTTTTGAACTCAAG
The DNA here is from genome assembly GCA_037957365.1 of Torreya grandis. Lineage (NCBI taxonomy): Eukaryota > Viridiplantae > Streptophyta > Pinopsida > Cupressales > Taxaceae > Torreya > Torreya grandis. Next base: position 1,405,863 of record JARHVA010001359.1, read on the forward strand.
TCCATGCTAATACATAAAAAATTTGGTTGTTCAAGGGGCTTGCCTTAGTCAGCCCCCTGTTTGCATTATTATAGGGCTCGTTTTCAAGATTGACAATCAACATTCATGCATGTCAACATTCAATCCCGTGTATCTGATAATTCTATCCCATATACCTATGATAGAAGATTAAATATGCAACTAGGGTGAGATCTGTATACTCTTTGACTAATGTACTATCCTTCTTTTGGTACAAGTATGTAGCAATGGACAAAAGACATAATAAATGTGATCTCTGTGACAACACTTGATAAGATCTTGATCACTTATGATGACTTATGAAATGCCTTAGGATACATGTTTATATATAAGCTTCTTTGAATTCAAATCATGACATATTCTCGTGCAAGCTGACAATAAAGAAGTGAGAAAGCCAACAATCAAGGCACAAGGAAATATGGCAGGATAGAGGGAAGGACCCACAATCTACATGACTAGAATCAAAATGTCCCAATAATGGTTACACCACTATCAAAATGCTCTGATTCCAGTCGAGGTGGCATAAACCTAGGGCATCAAGATTTATAAGTCCGCAGGAGTAATGGTGAGTATCCCGAAGCAAACAAATGACTTTGAAGGTGTTCATAAGTAAATGAAGATAACGAAAGGTGTGTAGGGGTCAATGTAAAGGGAAAGTATGCCAATAAGAGCCTAACGTATACTAATGATCCAAACGTTTGATTGCATGATAAAAGCATAGCAAATACAAGTCTTGTACCAAAATTATGTGTCTACAATGGGTGCAGCCCCCTCTCTTAAGAGGATTCATGGAGTCTCAAGCGCATGCTTGTAAGATGCCCTCAAACTCTTTGAGCAAACTATGGATTGCAAAAATTATTGGGTAAGCATGAAATTACTATTTGCTTTATTTTTGCTTAACTTTTTATAAGTCATCTTGACTACACCCATGCTGTGAATATCTTGTAGTCATTTTATAGTTGGTTAGGGTATGTTCCACAAGGCTTCATTAGTTTGAAGTTTGAGAGCATCCTCGTAACATACCCTCTAATATAATGTTGTTTGACAAACTATAACATTCATATGTTGTTGCATTGAGAGCAACATGTATTAAAGTTACTAACATATTAGGTCATAATTCTAAACAATTAACGTGCTTTATCTATGCTCCCACTTTTTGTATCCTTGAATTGTTTGAGAAACTAATGCAATGATTACATGAAATCCTAATGTTATGAGTCTGTTGTCCCTAATGGTATGAGTAATTTCATTCTAACACAATGTGTGAGTTGGTCCTAATGCAATCTTATGTGTGAAATGTGGCAGTATAGAGAAGGCACATCAATTGTTTCACATACTATTGCAATGATTATAAGATATAATAATGTAATGAGTGAGTTGATCCTAATGCAATGAGTGAGTTGGGCTTAATCCAATGTCATGTACAAAATGTGGCAGCATCGAGAAGACACGCAAATTGTTTGAAAAATTCAATGCAATGATTACATGATATAATAATGCAACAAGTGAGTTGACCCTAATGCAATCTCACGTGCAAAATGTGGCAGCATAGAAATGGTATGTCAATTGTTTTTTGACAAACTAATGAAATGATTACTTGATATGCAAAACGTTCCCTAATAAAAATTTGTTAAAGTAATGTAATTAGTACACGGTATGCAAAATATTTCTTAATAAAGATTTGACAACATAATGCAACAAGTACAAGATATGCAAAATGTGGCATAACAAAGCTTTGACAAAGTAATGCAATGAGGACACGATATGCAAAATGTGCCCTACCAAAGCTTTGACAAAATAATGCAATGATTATATGATATGCAAAACATGCTTTAACAAAGTTTTGACAAAGTAATGCAATGATTATGGGATATGTTAAATGTTCCTTAACAGATTTTTGATTAATTATAGGATATGCGAAATGTTCCCTAATAGAACTTTGACTAATTATAGGGTATGCAAAACACACCATAACAAATCTTTGACAAAGCAATGCAATGATTGTACGATATGCAAAACGTTATCTAACAGAGCTTTGACAAAGTAATGCATTGATTACAGGATACACAAAACATTACTTACCAAAGTTTTGAGAAACTAATGCAAGTATTACAAGATATTCTAATGCAATTATGACATACCTTAATACAATATCAATCAAAATGTAATACACCCTAATGCAATCTCAACCTATTTGTGATATACCCTATTGAACTTAGTCAAAACATGATATACCCTAATACAGTCTCAATCAAAACATGATGTACCCTAATGCAATGATTATAAGATATTCTATTGCAATTATGACAAGCCCTAATGCAATCTCAATTAAACATGAAATACCCTAATGCAATCTGAATCAAAATGTGAAATACCCTAATGTAATATCAATCAAAACATGATACACCTGCTTATAGCCACAGACTATTATATACAATGGATTGAGGCAGTTGCCACAAAGAACAACATAGCTAAAGAAGTCATTAAATTTCTTGAAGAAATAATTGTTACGAGGTTTGGTGCTCCTTTCTCTTTGGTTTGTGATAATGGACTTGTGTTTCAATCTGTAGAGTGCACGAAATGGGCTTATGACAACAAAATCACTCGAAAGTTTTCTTCCAATTATCATCTCTAAAGGAACAAAGTCTCCGAGTCTACAAGTAAGAACCTTATTGATGTTATCAAAAATTTTGCTATGAAGACACTGATAGATTGACATTCATTGTTGAAATATTCAAGGATGCCGAGGATGCCACAGATGTAACTAAAGTAGAAAGGAACCTTGTTACTTGGGTACTTTGAGTTCGTGAAGAAAATGCTTGAATTGAAGATGGAGTAGCTCGAGGTAGAGCTTGTAACAATTTCTTCTTCAAGTGTGGGTATGTCCCTTGTGGCTCATCTAGAGGAAGTTGAGCATCTCGTCTCTCTTCAACTCTCTAAGTTTGTGCTTATTGAACTTGTGGCTTGAATAGGCTTGCAACCTTCAACTTTGCCACCACTTCATTATCGTTCTTTGGATTCATGTAATAATTGTTGTCTGGATGGGAACTGTGATTTTAGACTAAACAAACCTTTCCTCTCAAAGTGTACAAATGTCTTTTGATGTTCCCAATAGAATCCCATTGTCTCAACATATGATCATTTAGTTTGAACGAGGACCTGTGTGTAGACACTTGCTGAATGGATGGCCAAGTCTTCTAGATATTCTTCCCTATCTTGAGAGGTGGGTTTGGCAATGGTTTTTTATTCTTGAATTTACGATAACCTTCTGCCCCATTAATAAATCGATATGCAATTTCCTACTCGACTAGCCTATCTGGCACATAGTATGGAAGTTTGAGAGGGAAGACTACTATGCCTTCAATCCTAATCATTGTATAATTATGATAGTACCAATAGGCTCCAATTTCTTTGATAGACTTCTCATTTCCTCAGAGAGCCTAGGCATTTGCTTTTCATTTATAGCCATATATAAAGGGGGATAGAAGAAATTGCAAATATAACCTATATGTTTCTGAAATTATAACACACAACTTCCATTATGCAATTAAATGGGAGCAAGAGAAGAACTGGGCCGCCTAGGAAAAATTGAGTGGTTAAATTTCACTGTGGTGCACCAAGCATCCACAAGATATGACATCATATAAAAATTGTGACCCTCCCCAACTCCTTGGAGCCGCCTTTTCAGGTTGTATGAGATGATCTCTCCCAGGGTTGGTTTCTTCTTGTCATTGATAATCATGGCTAGAAAGCGAACCCACAACCTATTCATATGAATGATGTTCTAGGTCCATATAACCTATTCATCAAGAGCATTTTGGCTCTTGCTCCTCGTTTGAATGTTTTGTTGGTGTAAATGTCAGTGTCTTCTTTATTTACCCAATAGTTAGTCTCTTCGGCCCAGTCTTTTAAGACTTCCATCATGTCATTGTTTCGAGCACCTCCAGGGCAACCTTTGGTCATACACAAATGTGGGCTCTGGGAGTTTATGGTATTTCCCAAAGGCAATGTCAGCGACAAAAACTACTTTGTTAATGTTAAGTTGAAGGGTTTCACGACCAATTTTAATTAGATATTAATTTTAATGGGATTTTTACTCATGTATATTTTAGTCATTTACTCAAGTGAACTCCATGAGTAGTCATTTACCCAAATGACATTTTTCTTTTACTCGTATTTTTGGTAATAATCACAAGGTAAGGGGACCCACTTTAGCACACAACCACTGTAAGCATTTGTTAATAGGGGGAGGAATGGTGAATGTAATTCACCACTTTGGCTTCTCACCCTCTAGCCTCTTTCCCCATTGGCAAAGCTTTTGGTGAGTGTAGTGCCTAATAAGTCATTCTCATCTTGCAATTATTACCAATGTGGGATTAACCCAATTACAACCCAATCATGTATTTTTAATGTTAAGTTTGAAGGCTTTCATGAGCAATTTTAACTAGATATTAATTTTAATGGGATTTTTACTTGCGTATATTTTAGTCATTTGCCCAAATGACATTTTTCTACTCATGTATTTTTGGTAATAATCACAAGGTAAGTGGACACACTTTAGCACACAGCCACTATAAACAATTGTTAGTAGAGGGGAGGAATGGTGAATGCAATTCACCACTTCGGTGATCTTATCCTCTAGCCTCTTTCCCCATTGGCAAAGCTTTTGGTGAGTGGAGTGCCTAATAAGTCATTCTCATCTTGCAATTATTACCAATGTGGGGTTAACCCAATTACATCCCAATCATACACTTTGTTCTTCATATTCAAAATGTAAATCACATCATCCTTCATTGCTCACTTTGTAAAGAGATTAATGCAAGGGAATACCTTTGGCTTTGCCGCGACTAAATGCAGACTAGACCTCCTGAGGGCGATCAAAACTTTTTGATATTCTATTTGGTCTTGGGTGGCACAGCCATTATATCTCAACATGTGGGCCTCTTCTATTTTGCCGAACAAAGCATTGATATGCTTATTTTCCACAACGTTTGGAGAGGAAATTGTGACTTTGAACTCCTAAGGACAACCAGAGGAAGATGTGGCCACTAACATTATTTTGCATTCCAAGCGACATTATAACACGTTTGGGAAACTCTTGGTGATTATTCACCTGTGAAACTCGGCTTGTAGTGATCTCGAAATCCTTGAGAATTCGTGGCTCTTTCAATGTGAAATTCGGTTAGCAATGGCGGTTGCTTTGTGAATTCAGTGTATTAAATCTCAATCCAATATTTTCTCAATTCAAATCCTTGAGAGATTATTGTCATGTTAGTTTGTGCGAATTAGTTGCAAAAGATGGCCTTTCATTTGATTTATTAATTGTCCGCCCATCATAATTTTGATTTTAAAGTCTCTGTGGCTTTATCATTGGATGAGGCATGTCTATTGTCCACGTGTTGAGATCTCGTGCCCTCAGAATCATAGACTTCACAGGATGTCCATTTGGTCGCCTTGTTTACTATGCATTTCATGGATACGTGGGATATATAAATTTGCCCATCATTTTGATTGAAGTTTGACTACCTGCGAACCATATACCTGTCAAGATATCGTTGCATGAACTGGTAATGCACTTTCATGTAGCAGCTTCCGATTGGATCGGATTCATAGAATTCACAGAATGTTAGATTTATTACGAGTGAAGGCTTTTGCATGATTAGTCAGAACAAGACAAATGGCCACCTGTGATTGCCTTGGATTCATGGGGTGTACGAAATTCATAGAATCCCTTTCCTGGTTACGAATTCTGTAGATGCATGTTTTTTTTGTAATTCAATCTATATCATTAGAGGTCCAAGCATTCCCTTGCACACGAATACAATATAACATAAGTCACTTAAAAAAATATAGTTATGAAATCAAAGTGACAATTAAAAGCCCTGTGATAATCTAAAGAAGATGTGGCATTTGCTGAATGGCCATAGAGTCATGTGATCACAAAATTCGCTTTTAGCCCAGTTGGTTTTGTAAGGCTTGCAATTTCGTGTACTTTAAAATCCAATGTATAAATGATCGTGTCTGCTCCATCTGTATATAACACTAAGACAAACTTGTGATCGCGCCGTTAGATAAATAACACCTGCAAATTATAAACCGAAAATAATGAAATAAAAGAAAACAAGCGACTTTCCTTACGAGATCATGGAGTCACAAAATTTCAAAGTGTGGAAACATGTGGCTTCATGGAGCCGTGGGGATTATGAATTCCGGTTTAAATATGTGATTGGGTCTGTTCACAAAATCTTAAGTAGGACGTAATGCATGAACCTTAGGATGAGATGGGTATCAAAGTGATCACCAAGTATTTAAAAGAAAACCAATGAGACTAGTTGAGTAAGAAATTCAGTTTCTCTTCTTTTGGCTTCTGATTTATTGTAGGAATTTATCTCTCTATACAAACAAGCGAGGGTCTCCATTTCTTTAAAAAGAAATGAGAGCGTGTTGGTCACAGCAAATGGCAACTTTGCAGGGAAAACATTACTAAATGTTTAGAAAAAAATTTCTGGTTTCATCTATAAATAAAACCAACTAATCAGACTTGAAAGTTATATATTACCAATAAAGTCCTGAACATGAATTTCAGTATTCATCACATGACATACTAGGGCTTAACTCCTTCAAAGAACTAAAGTGTGTGTAAAGTGATTTATGTTACCGATCTTGAAGGGTTTTGATATGGCTTAGGAATGATCACTTAACCAAACCTCCAAAGGGCATATGCAATTTTTTTTGGTATTTTATGGGATGGCTTGGGCATTGCTTAGTTGCTAGGCAGGGTTCCATAGCCTTGATAGAGTTACCATTGGCTTCACTCTAAGCCTTGCTTCATTGCCAGCCAACCATCTATAGCTTTGATGGAAGTTACTTGAATCACTCTTTTAAGAGAAAACTTTTGATTTTTTTTGAAGATTTTATATTATTATTTTTTTATATTTTGTTCTTTTGAATTTCTCAAAGGGTTGGGAACCAATATAGCCAATGTATAAGGATGATCAAAAAAGTTCAATATAAGTGATCTTTACTTTGTTGTTTTATAGACCTCAAGGCAATATTTAATATGATTAAGTGCAATCACGACTCCTTTTCAATGCAAAGACCTTTCTCAATTCATGTGATAATTCTAAAACAAATCTTTAGTGCTTTAATGAAAACATACCCCAATCAAGGGTGTTAATAAGTATTTATCCAGAAATTAAACCATTTTTCTGAAATTTTGAACACTTTAATAATGAATCAAGCTTTATTTAGCTATTTGAATGTGACTAAGATTCCCTATAGGATGGTCTAGGCAATGTGGTCATCATGAAAATCAATCAATGGAGATTATGTGAAAGATATTTCTAGTTTCTCTGCTTTCTATCTTCAACAAGACTTATTGAACTAGAACCCACTCAAAACAAACTATTCTACTTAAACAAAGGAGCAACAACTAACTAGGAAAATATAGCAGAATTGAAAGGAAAACAAACTGCAAGAAAACTAGCCTAATTACTCAACTCCTAAACTACTCTAAACTAAGATTCACAATTACTAGAAGGATGGCGTGGATGGCACAATTGTGAAGTAATATTTCAAGTACTGTCCATTCACTGGAAGTGATACGTCTTTTTTATGCAAATCCTTTAGCGTGAAAGCGTTGTTTCTCAATATCTTAGAAATCTGGTATTGACCAATCCATAATGGATCTAGCTTTGTTTGTTGACCTTTGTTGTCATGTGCTTTGTTCGAGAGTAGGACCAAATCTGAAATTCTGAAAACTTTTACCTTTGCTTTCTTATCAAACCATCTTTTGATTATATCTTGATACTTGGTAAAGTTTTGCAAGGTTTCATCATGTGCATCTTCAAGGTTTCATCGCGTGTAGCTTCCATTTGAATAATGTTCAACAATCTCAATTCTATCATCTTCACCTATATATTCTTGCATAAACTAATAAGTGGGTGACTTCAATGTGATGGAGAATCCTAGCTCGTCCATAGACTCACAAGCATAAGAAAGTTTTAAGTGATTGCGTGTGTCTAGTTCTATTGGTCCATAGGTCTATTTACAACAAACTTTTTAACAGCATCAATAAGGTTCTTATTTTTAGACTCAACTACTTTGTTCCGTTGGGGGTAATAATTGGAAGAAAATTTTAGAGTAATTTTGTTGTCGTAAGCCCATTCAGTGAACTCTACAAATTGAAATGAAGGTCCATTATCACAATCCAAAGAGAAAGGAGTACCAAACCTTGTACCAATTATTTCTTCCAGAAATTTACTGACTTCTTTAGCTATGTTGTTTCCTTGTCAACTTTGATTTGGTTTGGCACCCCTCTCCAAGGTAACCATTGAAATTTGAGCGTTTTAGACTTTTCTCGGTCGAAGAGCCTACCATATGCTTTGGGAATGTCGACAACTTAATTGTCTATGAATTGTTGGATTCTAGGTTGAGGGGCCAATTACATGTGAAGTTTGAAAGCTTGCCCACCACCCGGACTTCTGATTTGTCTAGTTGAGCCACAATCCGGTCAAATTTGATAGGTTTCAGTCATAGTTTCTCACAAATACTCCTAGGCATGACATCCGTAGAGGCACCAAAATCTACTAGACAGTTGTGCACTTTTTCCCCAAAAATCCTAATAGTCAACAAAAAAGGAGGAACTTTAGTTTTATTCTTGTGAATTATCACATTTGCATGTGCTATTTTTGGTTTGTTTGAGGTCGGTTTCTCAGTTAATGATTTCAGAATTAGGTATCGTTGATTGATGTTTTGGGTCAATTCATGCAAGGTGATATTCACTTTTTTTTCCTTCATCGTCCTCAACTATGTTGTATCCACCTTTGCTCGAGGTTGCATGTGTATCAGCCGATGGACATTGGTAATTCCTTTTAGGGGGAGGAGGGTCATTCTACATTGAGTTACTCGAGCAAACTGGGAGCTACTCGGGCCAGACCAGCGAAAAAGTTGTATGACCTGCTAAAAAATTGTAGGGTTTCATGACCATTTAAACCTTTAGAAAATGGACTTGGGGATTCGCAAGTCCAACTAGGCAGCCCGGAAAATGGATTTTGGGCTGCTGATTTGGAGTTGAGTGAGCACGTACATAATGTATTGTGTGCAAAAAATATAGAGTTAAAAAACAAAGAATATTTTTCAATGTAGAAATCATTGTAAAATAAGTGTTGATGGCATCAAAATCTTTACACGCATTGTCCTCCCAACATTGCAGTAAAACCAACAACAAAACCCTAGTATGGACAAAGTACAAGTGTAATAACAATATTCCAAAATTAATGGACGGGGATGTACAAGTAGTGGTGGAGAGAGTTGTGGGCCGTAGGGGATGAGGATTTTGATCGTAGGCAAACGAGGAGTCATATTAAGTTTAAAGTCAATTTTAATTTGATAAAAATGTACATGTATTGTATTTAAATGAATTACTTAGTTTTAATGAAATTTAAATTTTATGTAAATTAGGTTTTTTTCAAGTTTAACATAAATTTAATATCAAATATTTTTCATTAAACTTTTATTTGAAATACAAGTTATTAAATATTTTTCATTAAACTAAAAAATTTAATATCAACCAACTTTTTATGATATAATTTTTTTAGTTGGCTATATTTTTTTGTATGGCCATAACCAAGTTGTATATGGTGCAAAAACTTGCTGTACCGCCGTACTCGAACTTCATATGTGAACCAGTTCCAGGATCGACTAGTTAGGTTAAGGGTGTAGCAAACAATCTCTTTAAGGGCCTGCCTAAGCCAAAGCCCTTTTATCAGTCCAAATGAGAGCTATTGGGATCATCTAATTCAAGAACAAAGCTACACAGTTATCCCCTACATGAGAATGAAGGCTAGGCACCCGACAAAAACTTAATTTCACTAGATCTACTTAATTCTAAATTTCCTCTCGTTGGTCGACTGCTCAGTTCATTTTCATCATGATTCAGTCACTAAGGGAGGGAGGTGGAATTTTTTCAAGGCCTTAGGGGAGATATACCATCACCTTGCCAGTTTGGTCCAAGTAGTTGATGGCAGCTGTAATATCTTCAAAACCATTACTAAAATCTCAAAAACCATTATCAAACTCAATTTTAGGTAGGAAAGTACACAAAGGATGGTGGCACCCCAAATGCAATACATCTCATATATCTAACCACCTTTGAGCCAACGTCTAGTTAGGTAGGGCAAACCCTCTTGCCAAGTACACAAAGGCAATGAAAATTGGGCTTTAGTGGGCACATACGGGAGAAACTTTGAGTGGTGGATCCCTTGCTCTCGTATGTGTTAGAGTATCCTTGGGTCTTTGGGATCGCATGCCATCTGACGGAGCGGTAATACACATCGGGGACGGTGAGCTATGGTGTCAGCGTAGGGAGACCCTCAGGTGCTCGAGGTTTGAACTCGGAGGATGTTAAGAAACCTGTGGATGCGTTGAGCCTTGAGTGTCACTGACTCAAAATAGAAAATCATTTAATTTCACTTCTATCTCATTCTTCCTCAAGCCCTGTTGACAATTCTTCCACAGGCCCAAAAATTGTCAACCTTACCATTCGGAAGATGGTCTTATAGGTACCAGTTTGTCTTGTGAATCAGTTTTGGGTACTGAATAATGAAAAGGAAAAGGTTTTGCAAAGTTCAATCAAGCCTAAATGCATACCTACAACGACCCAAGGAGCTATCTACAACCAGGTATAAGCCAAGGAAAGAGCCTACAGCCAGGTAAAGTTTTGGTCATTCAAAGGATTTGAAGGGGCGTTCTCGTTTTTAGATTTGGCTATGTCCACCTACAACCATCCTTAAGGTTAACCTACAAGCCTGTAAGTTCACTTATGAATGAAGGCAAGTGTTTTCTTTTGGACACCTACGGAATACAAGTTTATTTTTCAGACTTACGATTATTCTTTTTCCCAAGTGCTTTCTTTCCGAAGTGTTGTCTTCTCAAAATTTTGTCGGGCCAAGAGATGGACAATTCCTTGGACTTTTTGTCCGAGGGAATTTTTTTTTCAAAGGACTTGGGAGAGAAGATTTTTCAAAGGACTTGGGAGAAGTCCGAGAGAATTTCAAAGGGACAATTTACAAAGTATTCAATTCCTTCAAACTTTTTGTCTGAAGGAATTAAGGAGACAAAAAATCCGGTTTCCCTACAAAAAGCTCGGGTGCCCTACAAAAAGCCCTGGTGCCCTCCAAAAAACTCGGGGGCCCTTCAATTCTTCCAAAAACCCAGTTTTGGAGAGACAGAAGCCCTTGCGGAGGGCACTTGGTCGGTGACAGGACCTTTCCAATTTTCCCGAGGGCATAGAGGAAGGACACAAGCCTTTGCGGAGGGCACTTGGTTGGTGACAGGACCTTTCCAATTTTCCCGAAAGGCACAGATGAAGGACACAAGCCCTTGCGGAGGACACTTGGCTGGTGGTAGAATAAAGACAAATGAGACTAATTCCTTCGGACAAAAAGTCCTAAGAAATTCGGGACAAAGAAAAACCCGATGGAAAATAAACAAAGGCAAAGAAAAAAAAAATTGGAGGAAGGATATCCTTTGGAATTTTTGTCCGAAGGATTAATTCGGGAAAATTACATAACAAGTCCGAGAGAATATAGATCGAGGAAATACAACCAAGGTAAGGCTAGGGAGATAAACAGAAAAGTCTGCGGGAAAATTTGTCAAACGAAAATTTCGAAGAAAATCAAAGGGAATAAGCCAAGAAGGAATTCCAAAAGGTCCGCAAAAAAACAAATGTCTGCAGAAAATAAAAATCCAAGACCAAGATGAAGTCAACGAAAACTCAGGAAATAAAATCTGCAGACAACAAAGGCGTGATAGAATTCCGGAGGAATAATTGGACTGGGACAGAAAATAGAAGTCCGCAAAAAATGAACATGAATAGGCAAACCAAAATAAAAAGAAAATCCATGTAAGCAAAGGCTATTTTTGGTTGACTGGTCAAAGCTTTAGTTGACTGGTCAAAGCTTCAATTGATTGGTTGTTGAAGTCAAGCTCATCTCTGGATCAACTCGTGCTTTCAAATGTTCCAACTCAGCTTCCAACGTTTCAATTCGAGTTCTAATTTTAACATGGAGTGGATTTCATGCATGCTCTCGTTATCTCGTGTTTTGAAACGATCAAACGGCTCAAGAGGAAGTCCATATTTGGAGGTGGGCGTAGCATTTTTGCATAAGAGTTTGACTTTCAACAAACTCTCGTCCATTTCCTCTAATGCCAAGGACCTTCATGCAAGGCAAATAGACTTTTTGTAAAGGCTGAGTTGGACGGATTTAGCCTCTCTCCTATTTTTCAAACGCCAACTCTTGGCTGTTGTAATTTTCTATATAAGTTGGCTTTTCAGCCTTGAATTGTATCCCTCTCTTGGCAAGCCCAAACTCTGCCATTGGTGAGTTGTGTAACCTCTTCAATCAATAGGACTGTACTTTCAAATTTCAAGTGCTGGCATAGTGTATATTCATTCAACAATTTGCATATGTGGTAGATTTCTCTCCCTTCCCAAATTCTGATTGGTACTTAGTTGCTAGCTTATCATAATATACAGGGCATGTTCAGTGTTCTAGGTGGCTGCAAAGTGTCTTGTATCAGAGCTCTCTCCATCGTTTTCCCTCATGTTTTGGTCATTGGATCGAACCTTCTCATGAAATATTTATGCATAATGATCAATTGAAATCAAAGGTCTTTTTTTTCCCTTGTTTGATTCAGTGTTCAAAGTTCCAAGTAGAGTGGATCAACGTTTTGGTGTATCACCGTCATTAGGTAGGATTTTCCTTTCAAGTTTCTTTTTCCCTTTTCCATGGTAGATTTGCAGCACAGAGTAGAGATCTATTGATACATTTTATAGGAACTAGCCTTCTTCGGAGGTTCATCTCACCATTGAGGCACTCACCCTCGTAAGAAGATCCCATTGTTTCAACCGGAGAGAGGATTGGCCATTCTAGCACGTCTTCGATTCAGGGTGCAACTCCAAGTTGACAACAGTTTTTGGCACGCTCGGTGGGACCATGAAAAAGTTCTTTGCATAGAGTTTTCGCAGCAGCGGAGGATATTCATCTACATCCAATTACAGAGTTCATAGCATTATTCAGGCAATCCGTTCATGCCAAAGGTTACCTCAAGATCAGCAAGTAAAGGTATTCTTTTTGAATTTGTAACTTATAAAAGAGCAAGGTCTAGGGGGCAAATCCATATCCTCAAAGGGAATTTTTACCTCCCTCTCATCCTATCGTTCCAGACACTGCAATCCCCACCATCCAGATGGTCGTTAGAAATCAAGTGTTTGCTCCATTCAATAGGGGAAGTCCACTGAATCTAGCACAGTTAGACGACATTCCTGTATTTGCCCTCAAAAGTATTCCATTCTTCTCAGGAGAAAATCAAACAACCCCTATTGAGCATACCTAAGATGTGGTTAATCTTTGTTTAGTTTATAATATTGTTGAGGATAATGTTACTATCAGATTGCTTGCTGCTTCATTCAAAGGAAAAGCATTACAGTGGTATAGAATTCTCCCACTTAGATCCATTTCCACCTAGGATGAATGGGTCCAGCCTTAGTCAAGCAGTTTAAAGACAAATCTGATCACTTATCTTTAGTTGAGCAATTAACTGCCATACAGAGAGCTCATGAGTTCATGTCCGATTTTAATCTCAGATTCCAGAAGACATGGACCAGGATATCGGTTCTGATTAGGCCATCCCTTAAATATGCATTTCTGTATTTTTTGAAAGCTCTCAATTTTGACATTAGTGTGATGATACAGTCAATGGATGACACTACTTTACCAGATGCTTATGAAGTTGCAATAAAGACAAAAAATAGTTTGATACAAGCAGATAAGCTTTCTCCAAGACCTCAAATGCCCATATTTTCAAAAATAAGTTATGTACCAGCGCCTCAAGTTCCTAAAATTCTATATTTGGCTCCAATTCCAGCACCTCAAGTTCTTATTACAGCCGTACTAATCAATCTAGTGAGATAGGAGAGTTGAAAAGTTTGCTACAATCTTTTGGAAATGAAATAGTACAACTCAAAAGGCAACAATTTCAGTCAAATAGGCTCTATGAACAGCAAAATCAGAACAATTATTAGCCCTTCAAAGATCAAAGGTCTCCTTATTAGGGTTTTAGAGAAAATAGACCACCCTATCAAGCAAAGGAGCCATAACTCTAGCTAAGCCATATGTTGCTCTTGATCCGAATGGTTTTTCCACTTCAAAAGCCATTGTTCCAACTCCACCTCAAAATAATTTGGTGCAGAATTTAGGTTGGCAACTCTCAAATCTTAATGATGTTCAAAACCAGAACTTAGTATCACCGAACATCACCATGCCATAGATGACATAAGAAGAGTTCTCTTTTCAAGGGGGTCAATATCAATATACATGTTTGACATCACAAGGAGTGACTCAAGGGCAGCTTGATGCTATTAATGTAAATTGGCAGGTAGATGATTATGTCGCTTTTATTCAGGGTGTTAAAACTAACGTTTCAAATGATCAAGTTGCAGCTATAACCTATCAAAGAATTAAAAGAAATAACAAATACTTCAAGTGCTCCTAGTATTATTGCTCAAGGTACAAAAGAGCAGCGTGCTGCTCCCACAACCCCAAAAAATCAGAATATAGAGGTTAGTAAAGTGCAACGAATACTTCTAATTCGTGAGCAACAAGTACTACAGAAAGCGCAATCAAAGGTTAGTGCATCTCAGTTTAGTATTGTAGATCAAATGAAGAAGTCTAACATCAGCATTAATATGTGGGATTCTCTTTCAATTCTAGGGCAAAAGGATAAACGCATTCAAAAACTTTCAGCTCTTGAATTGTCTCCAAAACCGGTTTTGAAAGGTGTCGTCTTGACAAATTCAGATCAACCAACTAAACAACAGGGGCAGCAAGGAGATAAAATATCAAAAGTGGATAAAATTGAGGTAAAAACGAAAAAAACTCCTCATTTTTATCTTTCTTTGGTAGTGGGTGATACTTTGGTTCATAATTGTATGGTGGATAGTGGAGCTAGCAGTACAGTGATGCCCAAACAGATTGCAGACAAGCTCGGCCTTGTTTATGAGTTAAATACTAAAGGGGTATTGCAGTTGGATGGTTCCCCAACAAAAACGATAGGCATTATCAAAGATTTGAAATTGACATTACATCCCTATCCTAACGTTACTATTCAATAGGACGTTGTAGTAGTGGACTTGCTTCCCTATTTCGCTATGTGCCTTTTAAAGGATTTCACTTCAAAGATTGGAGGATATTTATCATCTGATTGGATCTATTTGCTGTTCAGACCCAGATATGGTACAAAGGTAACAATTCATCAGAGCCTATTGCACATTTTCATATGGAGCCTTACACGTCAAATGCGGTCAATGCAAATTTTCTCATCTCAGATGAAATACTACAAACTAGTGATGTGGAAAAGGATTTGCCTTTGGATGAAGTTCCATATTTGTTTCTTGATGAGTGGGCTTCCACCTTGCATGAGCATGATCCCTACAAGCTGATTGAAGAGGAAGGTCTTGGTGTGTATTGTCTTCATGAGAGCGATGCACCAATTCCAGCCACGGTCAAAGAGGACAAATCTAATGAAGGCTTGTGGCAATTATACTTTGATGGATCAAGAAATAACCATGGGACCGGAGCTAGAATGATGTTAATTTCTCCTACAGAACAAAGGTATTTCTCCTCTATTAAATTTCAGTTTCGCTGTTCAAACAACGTTGCGGAATATGAAACACTAGTCCACGGTTTTCAGTGGGCTAGGAAGATGAAAGCAAATTGTTTGCAAGTGTTTGGAGATAGTGAACTTGTAGTCTACCAAGTAAGAGGTTTGAATATATATAAGAATCTGTTGCTTAAATCTTACAGAGACAGAGTTTGGGATCTACTTGAAGATTTTCAGGGTTTTAATATTCAGGCAATACCAAGAGATAGGAATAAACATGCTGATACATTGCCTGCTGTTGGGGCACAATATGATATCCCAGTTGATGTAAAAAATGACATTTTTTAGTCACATATAAAGATAGTTGTAAGGCCTTCCGTTTCGAATAACCAAAAAAATTGCTAGTTGTTTGAAAATGACAATCAAATTGTGAGATTTTTGCAGAAAGAGGTTGAGTTTTTTTTAAGAAATCAGACGAAACGCTTATAACAGTATGGTGATCAGATTGTACAACTGAAAACTAATAAGCTACCCAAGGGATTGGTCACTCTTGAAAATATTTTCAGTGAGGATGATGAGCTAAGGAAAGAGAAACCATCTTTGTCAACAAAGGAAGACCACTATGCCAATGTAGAGATTATAGTTGGTAAGATTTTGAAATTGGGTAAGGTATGCACTCCTCCACAAAAGAAAGTTTTCATTGATTTATGCACAAGTTTTGCTGATATATTCACATCGCAGTATAGTGATCTCAAAGGTTTTGATCCAAGTTTGGCTCAACACACTATTGAGTTAGAAGATGAAACTAAATCAGTAAGACAAAGACAAAGGCCAATCAATCCAAAGCTTGAGCCTTTGATGAACGCTGAGCTTCACAAGCTCATAGAATCAGCTATTATATTTTCAATCAAGCACTCAACTTGGATTGCGAACTTCGTTCCAGTATGGAAAACGAATGGCGAACCTCGTTCCAGTATGGAAAAAGAATGGCGAGATTCGTTTGTGTGTTGATTTCCATGATTTAAATAGGGCTTCGTTTAAAGACCACTATCCATTGCCATCAATGGAACAAATTTTACATGTTGCAGGTTCAGAGAGGTTTTCTTTGTTGGATGGATATAGTGGTTACAATCACATTTTGGTCAAAGAAGAGGACCAATTCAAGACAACCTTCACGACTAAGTGGGAGACATTTGCATACAGAAAGATGCCATTTGGTTTGTCCAATGCTGGAGCAACCTTTTAGAGAGCCATGGATATGGCCTTCCAAGGCCTTAACAGGTTTGTGCTTATTTAGTTGGATGATATAACAATATTTTCAAAAGACGTAGAAGATCACATGGTTCACCTCAAGCAAGTTTTTGAAAGGTGTAGGCAATTTGGGATATCTTTAAATCCCAAAAAGTGTGTATTTTCAGTTCATGAAGGTAAGCTTCTTGGACATGTTGTTTCAAAGCACAGTTTAAACATATATTTTGAAAGGATTCAATCCATTCTTGCACTCTCCTTGCCTAAAAGCTAAAAGGCTTTGCAAATTTTTTTTGGAAAAATCAATTTTATAAGGAGATACATTTCAGATTTCGCTACTGTAGCTAAACCACTTATAGCGATGTTAAAGAAAAATCAAAACTTTAGCGGGTACAAGGAGGGAATAACAGTGTTTGAAGATGTTAAGAAAGCCATAGTAAGTGCTACGCTTTTAAATCTAGATTTCATTCTGTATACGTATGCTAATGTGGACACCATTTCATGGATTTTTATGCAGCAGAATCATGAAGATTTGGAGCAGCCAATAGCTTTCTACAGCCAAGGCTTGCAGGAGTATGAGACAAGGTATTCTTTTGTTGAAAAACATGTCCTTTCAGTGATAAGATCTCTGAAAAAATTTAGGCATTTGTTGTCTAATAATAAAATACATCTAATGGTTGCTCATCCAAGCATCAAAAAATTTATTCTGGACAAAGACATAAATGAGAAGAGAGGTGGTTGGATAACCAAAGTAATGGAATATGACGTATAAATTAAAGTTACAAAACTGGTTAGAGGCAAAAGACTTTGTGAGCATTTATCTCAAGACTTGCAAGAAACTAATGACGCTGTTTTAGTGTCAAATGATGAAGAGATTGCTACTGTTCACACCTCACCTTCTAGCTGGTTTGGTGATTTGATAAGTTCTCTGCAAGATGGTTGTTACCCTTTTCACCTAAGTGCTTTAAAAAGAAGGTATTTCAGATTGCAATCAATTCCATTCTTGCTCGTTGACGGTGTTCTGTTCAAAAATGATATCAATGGAATGGTACTAAGGTTTGTGGAACCAAGCCAAACTCAAAGATTACTTGAATAATTCCATGATGGACTTGGTGGAGGACACTTTTTCGCAAGAACTACAACGCTTAAAATCATGAGAGGTGGGTACTAGTGGCCTACTATATTTGGCGATTGCCATACATGGGTTAGGAAATGTAAACAATGTGCTATGTTTGTAGGAAAAGTTAAACTTGTAGCCCTGCACATTTAGTCAATTGTAGTGGATCAGCCTTTTGTCTAGTGGGGATTGGACTTTATTGGTCTCATTAACCCTCCTTCGAGTTCAGAGCATAAGTGGATTCTAACAGTGACGAATTACTTCACACGTTGGATGGAAGCAATTGCATTGAAAGAAAAAAACGAACTAGCATTCTTGATTTCTATGAAGGCTTGCTTATTAAGTTTGAAGTTCCTTCGACCATTATTTCTGACAATGCAATGGCTTTTGTGGGATCTAGGATCAACCAATGGGCTGTCCAACATAGAGTTTATATCAGCACTTCATCGAACTATTATCCACAAGGAGATGGGCTTGCTAAATCTACAAACAAGAACTTTCTTAGGATCATACGAAGGCTGAAGACAATCAGAGGTCATCGCATCTCAAGTTGAAGTCAGCTCTATGGGCTGATAGGATCACCTACAAGAGATCAATAGCCAACTCTCCCTACAAGCTAGTCTATGGTAAGGAAGCAGGGTTACCTATTTCTCTCGAGTTTCTAGCTTTGGAACTAATGCATCAACTTGAGTTGTTAGAGAATGAGCCTATGGAGATCATGTATGCAAAGCTTATGGAGTTGGAAGAGATAAGAAATCAAGCCATGCTAGCCATGGAAAGTAATCAGGAATAGGTGAAAAGAACATTTGACAAAGGAGCTTTTTCACGAAGCTTCAATGAAGGAGATTTGGTCCTCAAGTGGGATGAGGATCGAGCCAAACCAGGAAGGCACACAAAGTCTGATTCTCTTTGGAGTGGCCCATACACGATCACCAGTTGTAAATCCCACAACGCCTTCCAACTTGCCAAGATGGACGGCCAAAAGCTTCCAATCTCAGTCAATGGGATACATCTGAAACATTGCTATTGAAGAGCAAAACTCTACGTACATAGTTGTTTTTGCTTCCCTCCAAGTGCTGTTCAAGTACAGTAGTTTGCTTCAGTTTTGTCCAATACGTGCTTGTTTGCACATTTGCTTCTTAGTTTTCCTGCTTTCGTGTGTTTCCCTTCTTATTTTGAAGGAGGAAGGTTACTTTAGCCATGGTCAAGAGGAGATTTTCAGTCAGAAATCAGGTTTATCATTGTTTCGGGAGTTCGAATAGCATGTACGTGGTCTGAGTTCTCTAGCATAGCAGGCATGCTGGGCCAGCTGAGTCGTCAGAAATGTTGACAATTCTTTCACAGGGCAAAAAATTGTCAACCTTACTATTCAGAAGATGGTCTTATGGTACTAGTTTGTCTTGTGAATCAGTTTTGGGTACTGAATAATGAAAAGGGAAAGGTTTTGCAAAGTTCAATCAAGCCTAAATGTATACCTATAGCGACCCAAGGAGCCATCTACAGCCAGGTATAAGCCAAGGAAAGAGCCTACAGCTAGATAAAGTTTTGGTCATTCAAAGGATTCGAAGGGGCGTTCTCGTTTTCAGATTTGGCAATGTCCACCTACAACCATCCTTAAGGTTAACCTACAAGCCTATAGGTTTGCTTATGAATGAAGGCGAGTGTTTTCTTTCGGACACATACGGAATATAGGTTTGTTTTTAAGACTTACAATGACTATTCTCTTTCCCAAGTGCTTTCTTTCCAAAGTGTTGTCTTCTCAAAATTTTGTCGGGCTAAGAGATGGACAATTTCCTTGGACTTTTTGTCAAAGGGAAAAGATTTTTCAAAGGACTTGGGAGAAGTCCAAGAAAATTTCAAAGGGACAATTTACAAAGTATTCAATTCCTTCGGACTTTTTGTCCGAAGGAATTAAGGAGACAAAAAACCTGGGTTCCCTACAAAAAGCTCGGGTGCCCTACAAAAAATCCGGGTGCCCTTCAATTCTTCCAAAAACTCAGTTCTGGAGAGACAAAAGCCCTTGCGGAGGGCACTTGGTCGGTGACAGTACCTTTCTAATTTTCTCGAAGGGCACAGAGGAAGGACACAAGTCCTTGCGGAGGGCACTTGATCGGTGACAGGGCCTTTCCAATTTTCCCGAAAGGCACAAAGGAATGACACAAGCCCTTGCGAAGAGCACTTGGCCGGTGGTAGAATAAAGACAAATGAGACTAATTCTTTTAGACAAAAAGTCCGAAGAAATTCAGGACAAAGAAAAACCCGATGGAAAATAAACAAAGGCAAAGAAAAAAATTGGAGGAAGGATATCCTTCGGACAAAAAGTTCGAAGGAATTCCTTTGGAATTTTTGTCCGAAGGATTAATTTGGGAAAATTGCATAACAAGAAGTCCGAAAGAATATAGCCCGAGGAAATACAACCAAATTCCAAATTGTATAACAAGAAGTCCGAAAGAATATAGCCCGAGGAAATAGAACCAAGGTAAGGCTAGGGAGATAAACAGAAAAGTCCACGGGAAAAATTTGTCAAATGAAAATTTCGAAGAAAATCAAAGGGAATAAGCCAAGAAGGAAATCCAAAAGGTCCGCAGAAAAACAAGTGTCCGCAAAAAATAAAAATCCAAGACCAAGATGAAGTCAACGAAAAGCGAGGAAATAAAATTCGCAGACAACAAAGGCATGACAATTCCGAAGGAATAATGGACTTGGACAGAAAATAGAAGTCTGCAAAAAATGAACATGAATAGGCAGACCAAAATAAAAGGAAAATCCATGCAAGCAAAGGCTATTTTTGGTTGACTGGTCAAAGCTTCAGTTGACTGGTTGTTGAAGTCAAGCTCATCTCCGAATCAACTCGTGCTTTCAAACGTTACAACTCAGCGTCCAACATTTCAATTCGAGTTCTAATTTTAGCATGGCATGGATTTCATGCATGCTCTCGTTATCTCGTGCTTTCAAACGATCAAACGACTCAAGAGGAAGTCCATATTTGGAGGTGGGCGTAGCATTTTTGCATGATAAGAGTTTGACTTTCAACAAACTCACTGTCCATTTTCTCTAACGTCAAGGAGCTTCATGCAAGGCAAATAGACTTTTTGTAAAGGCTGAGTTGGACGGATTTAGCCTCTCTCCTATTTTTCAAACGTCAACTCTTGGTTGTTGTAATTTTCTATATAAGTTGATTTTTCAGCCTTGAATTGTATCCCTCTCTTGGCAAGCCCAGACTCTGCCATTGGTGAGTTGTGTAACCTCTTCAATCAATAGAAGGATTGTACTTTCAGATTTCAAGTGTTGGGATTGTGTATATTCATTCAACAATTTGCATATGTGGTAGATTTCTTTCCCTTCCCAAATTCTGATTTGTACCTAGTTGCTAGCTTATCATATTATGCAGGTCATGTTCAGTGTTCTATATGTCTTTTGCTAACGCTGTAAGTGGATGTTAGGTGTCTGCAAAGTGTCTTGTATTAGACCTCTCTCCATCGTCTTCCCTCATGTTTTGGTCATTGGATCGAACCTTATGAAATATTTATGCATAGTGATCAATTGAAATCAAAGGTCTTTTTTTTCTCTTGTTTGATTCAGTGTTCAAAGTTCCAAGTAGAGTGGATCAACGTTTTGATGTATCACCGTCATTAGGTAGGATTTCCCTTTCAAGTTTCTTTCTCCCTTTTCCATGGTAGGTTCGCAACACAGAGTAGAGATCCATTGATACATCTTATAGGAACCAACCTTCTCTGGAGGTTCTTCTCACCATTGAGGCACCCACCCTCGTGAGAAGATCCCATTGTTTCAACCGGACAGAGGATTGGCCATTCTAGCACGTCTTCGATTCAGGGTGCAACTCCAGGTTGACAAGAAGCCCCATTTTAGCTTGATGTTATAACTTCATAGGCTAGCATAATTGTTGCTTTGATACCATTGCTACTAGCCAAACTAAATTTTGAAACAATTATGGAAATGAAATTATGCCTAAAAAACTGAAATATATATATATATATATATATATATATATATATATATATGTTTTCTTGCCTATAAATGTCTTGAAGGACATGATTATTTGGAATGGAATTATGCAATTTTGCACGTAATTGAAGATTGGTTTGTCTTCAAAATTGGGAGTAGCTCACCTACGAGCTTTGGGTTGTTTTGGTCATTGGTTGTAATCAGATCAGAATCTTTATACTGCCAATAGATAGATAGTTGTAATCAGATCTGAGAGACCTAAGAACTTCAATGAACAAAGAATTTATACTCCAAAGAACTTTAATGATCTTATACTCCAAAGAATTTTATATATTAACAATCTCAGGTCTCTCACTTGTCAGAATTTATATATACCGAGTTGTAATCAGATCTGTATAAAGAGGATAAAAACTAAGGACTTCTACTAACACAAGTCAGAACATACACAAAAACCAAAAAGCTACAAAATTAGAAAACATATACAGAAACAGGGAGCGCTAGAAAACAAATAGAACAAAATTTGGCATTGTTGACAAAGGTGAGATAGAAGCACTCGTGGAAACGATGTAGGTTGACAGGAAAATGTGTTATACATCAATACTGCATGACACAGAGAGCCAGGAAAAAGCGTGGCAAAGGCCACAGGCCCAAAGAAACATCTGATAGGAAAACCAAGCCTAAAACTGTAGAGAGGAATATAGGTGTCCTCCCGGGCCTGCCAAAAATGTAGATGGAAAAATGTGGATGACTGGAGAAAGCTTGGAAAGATGGGGCAGTAAACAGTCAAATGTTTTTGCATAGCCTATAGCGATCAAGAACTGCCATGACAAGGTGCACCACTATATACCAGAGATCGAAGATCTGACTGGAATTACAACAAAGGCAGCAGATCTAGGGTTTGGAAGGGTGTAGGTCCAACTAACAACAAAATATCGATTATTTTATGTTTCTTGAAATGATAAATGGAAGTAAGGCATGCAATATACAAAGATAATAGTATCCTCAATTTAAACACTAGATCTAGCTAATAGTTTTGTACTTTTTGATATTCATATTTTGAATGAAAGGAGAAGAGTAAGAGAAAGCACTATTCATAACTTCTTGATTCCTGCATGAAAAACTTGAATGCAATACAGAAATTTGAGCCCTAATGCAATCTATATGCCAAAGACAATGTATGAGCCCAAACCTTCAATATGCAAAGATATCAGTGTATAATATAAGGCCCAAGGGGCACTCAAAGCTGCTCCAAAAGAGGCATGTGTAGACTATTAACCTATTTTCAGGAATTCCTCGTTGTGGGACAGTATTGTTCCGAACAATGTGTTGGCGATATGAAGTAGATGACTAGCGGCTCCTTGTGTTCCCTATTGGCAAGCCTATCGGAATGTTTGTGAAAATGTGTAGTATCAGATGCAAGCAATAGTAAGGCAAAAGTCCCATGTAATTGTTGTAGATGCAATAACTCTGATGTAGATAGTTGTAGGAAGAAATGAGAGCTTGTAGGCCAAGCGAGAGTGAGAGTATAGATAGCTTATCAAAATTCTCTCTTTCTTGATATTGTCCAAGGAATAAGGTTTCCTAGGTGTCTATATATATGGGACCTAAAGGGTAGGATAGACCTCAACTCTAGGAAGGGTAGGATAGACCAAAAGTTTAAAAACTTAAAAGGGTAGGATAGACATACAGTTTAGGACCACGTTTGGTGAAGGTTAAGGAAATTAGTTGTTGACGTATGCTAGGACTCAAAGGATGCTCACAAGTGATGGCGCTTTGGATTTTCAATAGGGCATGCTTTGGCTTTCTTAAAAATCCACAGTGGTCACACAAGTGCCCCTCTTAAGGGGCAGGGCAACAACCAGGAGGGGGGAAAATGTCTGAAAGGAGGGTAATTGATTAGCACAAATTGGACCACAATTGTCAGGTTTAACATATTATCACAATAAGCATTACGGAAATGATTTCAAACTTTTGAGGTTTATCCCAGGCAAAGTTGCAGATATTTTTCTGTTATTATCATCCTTTTGTAAAACTTGAAATTTATGTTGAACGTAGATTGTTTTATGGCTCAAAGGTTTTTTTATTATCATTCCCATAAAGGGAGCTGTCTGCTAGTATATGTTTATTAAAAAATATAAAAAGTAGTATCATTGATGCAAATATTACAGTACTCTGTTTCTAGTGTCCTGTGATTATAAATTCTGTGCCAGCCAGGTAATAGCAGAGGAGCTCTGCAATTTTGTAAAGTTGCCCTTAAAAAAATCTCGTAGTTTATTTTCCATGCAAAACATGGTTTTTATATGTTTGTGGATGTCGCATTAAAATGTGGTGTTGTTCATTGGACCATGGAAAATATGGTTTTATGCATCTGTGCAAATGAATAGCATTGAAGTTTGATAGCATATTCTGAGAGATCAGAAAGCATAAACTAATCAGTGTGGTCACTGATGGTTACTTGGGGTTTATGAACTGAATTTGTTCTATGCAGTATGCAGTGCTTGTGCCAGCAATCATTTGTTTTTTCTGAACCCAGATCTGATGCAAAAGGAAATAAGCTTGTTGGATCAAACTTCGAGAAAGATTTGTTTCGAGAGGTTTATTGGACCATGAAGAATTTGTTATAAAAAACGTGCTTCTGATTTACAATTTACAATTATTTGGTCTGTGTGGTGAAGTTAAGGAGTTTGGCAGTTCTACCATTTTCTGACTGCATGTGTTTAATCATTTTAGTTCCCTGATGTTTAGTGCATTACTTTTGTGTGGCATTACGTGCATCTGTTTCAAGGTTTCTCTTTCAAAAGGAGGTTTTTGTTGAACAGTTGATCGGTTTTTGAATAAAACTCCACACAGAAGAAAAATTGTGGTTTACAGACTATTGAAAACAGTCAATTGCCTTTCCTTAATTTTGTACTCATTTTTAAGGTAAAAAGGGGATTGTTTTGTTTTTTGAGTTTGCTACTGCCCTACATGTCAAGGTTCATGTAGGAAGAAATGTATCTGTTCCTTGAGGTTGCCGTATACAAGTGCAGAATGATATGATATAGAGTTGAAATATCTGCTTTAATCTTGTTTTCTTTTGGTTTTGTTTTTGCTAAAGGAAAAGCTGAAATTGGTATCTACAGTAGGATTATAAAATCATCAGCTTGCGTGAGGTCAGTGGTGTGGTATATCCTGTGACACATACATTTGTATGTACCAAGGCTGTATTTTGCCGATATAATTCCCGAAGTGTATACACAAATGAATGAAGTAAAATAAACTGTTATCTAGCTTTGAAAGGTCTAGATTGCTGACTTTGACTTAAGAAACCCGAATGTCTGAGATCAGCAAAGTTACTGGAGATACTAACCCAATTGATTAAGGTTTTGCATTAGTCCTATGCAGCTTAGTTGCCACATTTGCCGAATTTCAAACAAAAATTTGAATTTCACCAAATCTCAAACCAGGGCAAAACAATTTTTGAAGTTCGCGAGTTAATTCGTACGGATCGAATGGCAGTATAGACAAGCATCTGTAAAACCCTGCAGAGCTGTGAATCCGTGAGAGAAGGAAAAGCCGCAAGAAAAATCTTAAAAAGCATAAGGAAAACCCTGCAGAGAAACCACAGTAAAATAAACTGCCATGCGCACAAATACCGTTGGGAAATGTGTGTGATTAATAAAAGCGGTCTGGACTCGGTTTGCAGGAATCTGCTGACTGCTAAACTTGCCAGTGATTTAAAAGCTGTCCAAGAAACTGCCCTTGTCTGCCAGTAACACTCTCCACCCAAATCGGTGGCCATTGGTAAATGTTCTGATGTCCATGGCGTTAAGGTCAAATAATAATTATTTTCTCACTTTAACTTGTTCAAAACACGGGTGAGCCTTGTTATTATCTGGCATTTCTATTTTGAGCTTTATTAAAGATTTTCCCAGCATACCGATTCAACATCTACAGCATACGAACTAGTGGGGAAGTGGCGAATTATAGTGTATTAGTTTATTGAAAACATGTAATATGTTGTATAGGGTTGGATTAAAATGTTAAGTAATTATAATATTCTATCTATAGTGTTATTAACGGTACAATTAAATAGCAAACAAATTAAGTGAATCATGAATTTCAATGCATTATAATTGCACTTTTAGTATACTTATATAATATATTTATAAATTATAAGTTATAGACTATAGTTATATATATATATATATATATATATATATTAAATAGTTTTAAATTTATCAGTACCGGTGAAGGCATGGTACTATAAGAATCACTTGGGCAAATAATATATATATATATATATATATATATATATATATATATATTAAATAGTTTTAAATTTATCAGTACCGGTGAATATATATATATATATATATATATTAAATAGTTTTAAATTTATCAGTACCGGTGAATATATATATATATATATATATATTAAATAGTTTTAAATTTATCAGTACCGGTGAAGGCATGGTACTATAAGAATCACTTGGGCAAATAATTTTTATAATTTTTGTACTCTAGTCAATGAGAGTCTTTAACAAGACATAGTTCTTTAGCAATTATAAAGTTTAACAGCCAAAAATTAAAAAATAATCCTCTACATGTTATTGTTGAATATTCTATTTATATCAACATAATAATAAAAATCATTTAAAAAGTGACGAGTGTAACATTATTTAATTTTTCCTTTTGATAATATTTATGTTTTTAAGTCTCTGCCCTGCAGGGTACTATAGGGATCACTTGAACAAATGATTATTTTACTTTAGCCAATGAAAATATTTGACAAGACATAATACTTCACCAATTCTAAACTTTAGTATCCAAATATTAAGGAATCTTCCTCTACATGTTCTTATAGAATATTCCATTTATATCAATGTAATAATAAAAACTCATCTCAAAAGTGACAAATATAAGAACATTTATTTGCTCATTAAAATAAAACTTAATATTTCACTAAAAATATATTGTCGACATAATATTTCCCATACTATATAATTAAAGAAGTTGACCAATGACGGTTGGTCCCCCGTCTGCGTATGTTAATTCAATCATCAAAGTTGAAACTTCCCCCCATGGGAATATTAAAAGTTCAAAGGATACATACATATATCCACATTCTTTTGCTTAGGTGGTCCACATGATGTTGCAGGGTCAGAAACAACTATGACGTGTGATGTGCGTGTGATCCAATCTCCATCCTGTCTGTCACAATTGCCATGTCAGTAGATGGGAGGGATTGAATATTTACTCAAGTGGCCCTCTACCTATATTCACGTGACGTGAGGTAGCGTAAAGTTCTTTAAAGGGTAATATGTTGCTTTTAATTTACAACATGGTTGTGCCATGTGCACTTTAATGCATTTAGATTATAGGGTAACATGTTGCTTTTAATTTCTATACTTGAGAATATTGGGTAACATGTTGCTCATCTTTATGCAATGAGAGTTGTCATATCGTGGAAAATGTTAGAGAAGGTACTGCAAATCATTACAACTGTTGCTATATTTGAATGCCGTATTTATGAGTTTTTCACACAAAATACAATTAAAAATATGTACTAAGAAAATTATATTTCACCAAAATCAATTTGATGTTCGTACGACTATAAAAATTATTGAATGCCACTCCACTACATTACCTACATGTCATGGTACAGGGACAAATTGAATATCTAGTCAACTCCACATAATTCTAGTGTTTAGTGGGAATCTCGATCTATGACATATTTACCATTCGATAGTGTCCATCTGGCTGACGTGGATTAAAGTTTCATTATTACATAATCCTTAACTTATAAAAACTCATGAGCATTATAAAATGTGCTTATAACTAATACAAAGTTATTTGGATTAAAGTTTCATTATTACATAATCCTTAACTTATAAAAACTCATGAGCATTATAAAATGTGCTTATAACTAATACAAAGTTATTTTAGAACAATCATATGTGGAGGCCTACATACCTCTTCACCCAATAATTGTCCAATACCTTTGAATGTAGCTTCTCTATGTTGCAACGATTGTCGCAATCACTTTCAAATGTAATTATTATTGCCACGTTTAGATCAATACATGTATAATTTCATCTACCCTATTTCAAGTTAATGTTGCCAATTGTTTTAGTTTTAAACTAGATGCAGGTTACATTCGAATTTAGTTTTTTACAAGTTCAAAAATTACAAAATCTTACAAACATCTTCTTTGTCCTTTTGCCAAAGTAGGGGGATAGTATAGTTTTCACCCCAAGCAAACTACTCATAATTAATACATGTGTATCATATACTGTTGTGCTGAGCTTACATTGCAAATTTATATGCAAATTCAACTATAAACCATTTTCAATAAAAAAGCAAGGACTAGCTGCTACACGGCCTTGTTATATATATATATTTAACTATATAGATTTATATATTTCTTTTAGTCAAATTTAGTCACGAATTTTTATAGCTGATTATTTTAGCAACTATTGTTTTATGAATTTTAGCCTCCACAAATTCAAACATGAATTCAAATGCGGCAACTTAACTATGCAGTATGCATGAGAGTTTTGTACGTGTTGGAAATTCGTATTTTTTCTGAAACCATTTCTGATGCAAAAGGAAAACAGCTTGGTGGATTGAACATTTAGGAAGAGCATATATATGTCTTGAGGCTTATTGGACAATGCAACATTTGTCCTCGAGAAGTTCAATACTTGAAATATGCATCCGAATTTTAGTACAATTACTTGGTCTTTTGGGTGGAATGAATGGGCTTGGCAGCTCTATCATCCTCTGACTGCAATATGATTATGAGTAAATACTAAAATATTATGATATGCAAAGAGACCTGAAATGTTGTAGCCTTTGTTTGGTATAGTAAGAAGACATTAATAGAAAATTCAAAATAACAAAGATTGAATACATAAAGTATGTCATTGATTTAATGCCCAGCTTTGTTAATAGTGTTAGTATTTGTTTTCCATGCAAAATATGGTCTCCATGCTTTTGTAGATGTTGCAATCCAAGGTTTTTTTGTTCATTGGTCCATGGAAAATTTGGTCTCATGCTTCCGTGCAAGTGCCAATGGATTTGGTGGTTGATAGCATATTTTGGGAGACCAGAAAACAATAACTATCTGGTCTGATGATTTATTGGGGTTTATGGACTCACTTTGTTTTAGTGCTGATTTTATTATTATTTTGCACCAGTTTTATGCATTATGCATCAGAGTTCAGTACATACGCATGCAATCAGTTACTTTTTCTGAGACCAGTCTGATGCCAAAGGAATGCAGCATGGTCGATCAAACATCAAGAAATATCATGTCTTGAGGTTTATTGGACCATGCAAAATTTGTTCTTAAGATACTTTATGCTCGTCAAAGTGCATTCCTGACATATTGAAGTTACAGTTATCTGGTATTTGAGGTGGAATTAATGAGCTGGGCATCTTTCTCATCTTCTGACTGCACGCATTTGATAATTTTTTCTGCCTATTATTACTGTGTTACTTCTTTGCTGCAGTGCATGCACATGTTTCAAGATTATTTTTTCAAGATAAGTTTTTATTGAATAGTTGAATTGTTTGTGGATAAAACTCCTGGAGGAATATATAGCTGTCAGTTTTCCTGAGGTCAGAGACACAATATAACCTCCAATACATCAATTTATTAGTATATACCGAGGTTGTATTTGCAGGATTAATTACTTAAGCTTATCCATAAATGATGAAAACATTTTTTTATTAATTGACTACTCCGGAGTATGTTGATAGTCAATACCCCAAAAGAATATAAAAGAAAGGGGTGGAGAGAGGATATGCCTTGATGAAAACTTAATGTCTCCCTAGAAGTTTTCTTGGCTATGGTGGTGCTGAGAGGCCTACAATGACAATAGTTTTCAATTTACTAGTTTAGGAATGCCTTCAAAAGCTTTACTAAAGGCTCCTTCTTGTCAAGACTCTAGCTGTCATGAGCCCCATTCTTGCTGATTGCCTCCATACTGGTCCATTGCTGTTGTTTAATCTAGTTGATATCATGTTTGATTCGGTTTTTTTAAACTTAAGAAATTGGATGTTAACCTTCTTTAACAATGGAAAAACTGTTTGGCAGATCGTTGTCAACTTCTCTTCTGTCCTTGCTGACAAATTTTGAGCTTCCTCTCGTCTCGGAAAAGAATGGAGATTTTATTTGATTGTCCTGGTTTCTGATTGGACTAAAGAATGGTTCATCACAAGCTCTTTTCGTATAAGAAGAGTGTTCACCATTTTGAACTATGGAGATTATTTCTTCCAGATATGAGGAGAAGGTAACTGTTCAATCACAAGCTCTCATTTCCTTATATAAAATTTTCCTAAGTACCTCATTTTTGACTCGGCCTTGGTCAAGGTGCTATAGGAGTGTGGTCGGATGGTTAGAACAAAGATAAGTTTTCAAGATAAGAATAGGATGTGAGGATTACACAACTACCATTACTATTATTATAAATCACAGAAGAATGAAAGCCTAAGTATTTGGTCAAGGTATGGTTTTTATCTTATGTAGTCGTAAGGGACTGTGATACAAGTTATGTTTTTTTTCCTTATGTAGTGGCAAGGGACCAAATCTTTTGGGTTTTCCGTAGGCTTGAATGACATAAAGTTTAATTGTATTTTTAATATGCAATAGTAGAAAAAGGTAAAGCAAATGACATATAAGTTATGCACACATTTAGTAATCTGTGCTTGTAAATCTGGGTTGCCTTATTTTGGGGAAAGTGTTTAGTTCAGATTATTGATGTTAGTAGGCATTTTAGACACCAAATTGACATTTCTTCATGCCTTAAATGTGAGAAGGCTTCCTTGAGAATCTGCAGATACATCTTCGCATATTGTTATTCTGAAGTGTCAAGAGTTTTATTTGTCAGATAGAATACTTGTTTTTTTGAGGGGCATATTCAGCCAGATTCATAGAAATTCGCTGATTTCCATCCATTAATTATTTCTTTACAAAAATAGAACATGGTGGGCTCTTTTGGCAGTTGAAGCCAAGAGAACCCATTCAGGTCATCTGTACAAATGACTACAAAATATGCACGTGTGTGATAAATAATCACAAGAAGCTTGAAACGCAAGAGGACTTAAACCAGATTCTTATTGTCAGTGAGGCGCTTTGAAGACTGGTGAGTGGAATAAGGGCCATTGAAACAATTGTTGTTTTCAGACACACCAAAATCTATCAACTTTCAACTTTCATCTTTGTTTCAACTTTTATAATATATAAATTCTAGATGTATGAAAGTTGATTCTATTTCTGTGGTTACAGATTTATCTCAAGATCAGTTCTCTCTTGTAATATTTTGGTGCGTTTTCCTGGAGAGTGGCAACCAGGTTTATTTGTTGTATCTTGTGGTTATGGATTTTTCTCAAGGTCCCGTAGATTTCCAGATACAGTTAATTGTGAGAGACATGCTTATAAAGTCTCCAGTTCGGGTTTCTCTAAACATTTGTCTTGTTTAATTATCCTTAAATACTGGGATACAAGGTAACTGTTAGTTGCATTTACATGATCAAGTTATTTCTCTTGAATACTTTGTGAGGCAAACAATCATATGGGATGAATGGGTATCACGCTCTAGTAGATATTGATGTAGTGTATGGTTCTTTTCTTCAGGGCAACAGGCAGAGTCATACACGTTATGTTTCTTGTGTAGATACTGAAAGTTCCAAGGAACAATTACAGGCGTATGCTTCATTGGTAGGATGTTATCAATGATTTTGCTCATCAGTCTTTGTAAGAACAAGCTTGCTTCCGGTGGTTATGGTTTTCTTGTTTAGTTCAGGCAATGTAACACTATTCTTTCTGTGTCATTCTGTATTTTACAAGGAAATGCAAACTTTTGACTGTTCTTTTTATGAATTGTGGGATGTTGCCAATGATCAAGATTATTGAGGGGTGCACTTTCTGGAAGACAATTTATTCTATTAAACTCGGAGTCTAATCAACTATGCTTTACTGTTAGTGCATAGGATGATTATATAACTTTCATCGTGTGTATTTACACCATCTGCATTCATGCATGAGGCAGAACATTCATTTTGGTCTATATATGCTCTTATTTTATAAGGAAATGGCCATTTACATACAAGCTGTTACTAGGAATATACTAAATATGTATTCCATCATACTCAAGTTTGACAAGGTGTGGTTCTTGCATCCACAAATTTCAAGTTAAAACAACACTTGCGCTTACATTGTGGTAAGTAGGAAATTTCAACCATTTACGACTTGATCATAGGCTGTTGACGTAGACAAAATGTGTTGTATAGCAATTGGATCAGTGCTTCCAAAGGGGATCAAAATCATCAAATGAGTTGGTTGGGAAATGGATTATCTTGGCTTTTCGCTGTTTTGTATTCATTTTCATGTTGTTTACAAATGTTTTTTCTTGATTTGATTTTGTTTCATAAGTCTATTTTAGCATCAAATTTGTTTTGCTTGCACTCTCGGATACTAAAAACTTGAGTTGCTAGTTCAAAGATCTATTTTCAACCGATGGAAACAGTTGTGTTTCTGTTATTTTTAATATTTGCTCGGTTCTTGTAATTTTTTATTATTGTTTTCATTAGCGATGAGAAAATGAATAGATGTGTGTATCTATATATACACACAACTTTTGTTTACTGTGTCTTAAAATAGAATAAAATAAATTATGGTACTGTAGTTCTTTGTGAAGCAGGGGAAACCTTTTCTTAAAAGTGGTAGTTTTGAGGGGTTTATATTGTATAATTTGATTGGGGCTTTACCTGCCTCTGCTTGGTGGTCTTTGTGTTCTGTCTTAGTGGGTTCTGGTCATCCTTCTGTCTTTTTGTATGTTGCATTTTTTAATGTGATGGTGAATGTGCTTCATACCACCAATGGTAGGTCAGCGTATCCTAGGTTCACCAAAATTTTGGCTGTGTTTTGGGTTGTTGGCACTTGAGCATATATATCTGTGTCTTCTCACTAGTTTGAAGGATTTTGTTAGATATAAAATACTTACCTTTGGGTTATAGACAATGGAACTAATAAATATTCATTCATATCACTAATAAAGAGTATTCCTTCTTTCTTTTAAGAATCCTAGTTTTTAATATTTTTTGAGAATCCTAGTTTTTAATATTTTTTGAGAATCCTAGTTTTTAATATTAAGTATTTACAATGGAATTGAAGGAAAGTGAATGTGACAACCTTCATCCTATACTTATATATGGAACGAAGGGAGTGAATAGAATTATGGTTCGTCTTACACGAATGGCATAGTAAAAATCACTTTAATATGTATTATTTTTCAGGTGGTGCAAGTGCTCATGTATGGGATGAAAATTACAAATAACATTATGTGTGGACAAGTGCCCCTATGCATGGGCACATCACATTAAAAGTGTACTCATGCTTGGACATTATGTGTCATTATGTGTGGACAAGTGTCCCTATGCACAAACACATCACATTAGAAGTGTACCCATGCTTGTAGGACAATGTTATCCCAAATGTGGTGACAAACTTGTGGACTTTAAGATGTCAACATGCGTGTGAAACAAGTGTACAACCTACACGGTGGCACAATATTCACACTTCATGGTGTATGAGTACACATGACATAAACTTTATGCATACATTAGGGAACTGATTAAACTAATCAAACAAGAAACATTTTTTAGAAGAATTTACTTTTTGCCCCATCTTTAGAAGGCGAGAACTACAGATGAAAAGAGTACTTCCTACCTTCTTGCTTTCGCTCCTTCCCTTGATGGGTGACTTCGTGCTCCAATACATGTCAATCCATATCAATGAAATCTGCCATTTATGTTCTACCTAAGATGAGTTTGAGGTATTGTGACATCATTGTTGCATATATGATTATGTTCTGGATTCTCTAAAGAGAATGTACTTGGCTTCTCATTTGTATTCAAAGTATCTGAGACAATTTATTTTGGTACATTCCCTAGGGAAACATTCCTCTTCGAGGCGCTAACGTTGCTTTCTCCTCGTTCATTTTGGATTGTAACCATTGTGGACTTTAGAGGTTGATCAGCTAGAGGCGCTCGATGCTTGAGGATATTTTGATGCCCATACTTGGAATAAATTTATGCACACGAAAGTGATGTTTTCATGATTGACCATGTGAGCTTGGAATTTTTCCTTCCCAAAAATAATTCAATTGGAAAACCATCACTAGGTCAACCTCTACATGAATGCAAACTTAGCATCAAAACAATAGACATCCATTTACATTAAGCAATCACACTTATTTCAGAGAAAGCGATCCCTTGCCTAGCGATGAAGAAATTACATTGGATGGTTTGGGTATATTACCCACAAAACCTTATGTGGAGGATAGAACGATATTACTCAATGAAGATATAATTGATATTAATATTAGCACTAGTAGCACACAAAAAGATTCTAAAGTTAGATGCTTCATTAATGTTAGGAAAAGGCTTATGCTAAATATTAAAAGAATATAAAGACATATTTGCATGGAACTATACTAATCCACGACATATTTCCACCTCTATCATAGTACATAACCTAATTGTCTATCTTGATGCCAAATATGCAAAGAAAAAGATTAAAAAGATACATCCTAATGTTGTTTTATTGGTTAAAGAGGAAATCCAAAATCTATTTGATACTGGTTTTATTAGACCTATTGTTTATTTTGATTGGATTTCTAACTTTGTACCAATTGCCAAGCCAATTGGGTCATTTATATTTGCATTAATTTTTGACATATAAACAAAGCATGCCCCAAAATGACTTCACATTGACTAATGTTGATATAATTCTTGATTTTATAGTTGGACATGAAATGTTTTCCTTTATGAACACGTTTTCTACTTATAATTTAATCAAGATCAATCTTAGTGATTAAGAAACAACTACATTCAAAATTATTTGGATACATTTTGTTATGTGGCCATGCCTTTCAAATTGAAAAACATATGAGCTACTTATCAAAGAGATATGTCATATATTCCATGATTACATGGATGACATCCTAGAAGATTATGTAGATGACATCTTGGGAAAATCTAATAAACAAGAAAACCATATGCATGACTTGAGGAGAATATTTAAACAATTAAGACAATAAGTGGTAAGGCTAAATATTAAGAAACATGTCTTTGAAGTTATATCATGAAAGTTGTGGGTTTCAAAATTAAGAGGAGAGGTATCAATGTAGGTCCCAAGAAGGTCCAAGCAATCATTGAAATGCCCTTCTTGTAAGAGTCTTAAATAATCAGGGAGTTTACAAGGAAAAATTCAAGTTATTAGGCGATTTGTTGCTCAGTTAGTGAGTAGAACCCAACCATTTTCAAGACTCATGAAAAGATACCAAATACGAGTGGGATGAAATTTGTCAAAAGTCTTTTGAGGAAATCAAAATAGATGATAACATGCGCTAGGGAACTTGCTTGCACAATATGATGATGATAACAAAGAAAAAATCTATTACATAAGTCAAACCTTATAAGATTATCAAAGAAATTACAAATCAATGGAAAAGTTATGAGAAGTTATTGCTCAGTTCTTAACACTAAGTTAGAACCTTGATTACTTGTACCCCCAATCTCAATGGGATACTTATTTAAATCAAGGTATTTATATTTCAATAAAAAAAATTAACAATTTGTAGAATTGACTAGAGTCAATTGCATAAATATGTTGTTAATCGATGTTTCAGGGCTCACTACTGAATCCATCTTCAGGGAACTTAACAATTACTATTAACTTCACGGATTTGTTGAACGTGAATAAAATAGTTTTTTAATAGCAAAAATTTCCACCATATTATGAGGATAAATATCAAAGTCTTGGCAATACATGAGAAAGGAACATTCAGATACATCTTGATAGTATCCCCCAAATTTAGTAATTCATGGGTTCCACACAAACTCCATTTGTTTAAAGAACACATTATGTGATGTGGCTTTAGTACCTGTTGTTAAGAGGAATATTTAGAGTTCATCAGTGTTAAAACTTTGATTATAGTCATGGAAATTAATAAATCTTATGAGCCCACGAGGACATTTAAAGTGACTACATGAAGTGTTGTCATTTTATTTAAAGGTGACTAAATGTGAAAATTGTTATTAAGACATAGGTCATGGGAGCTACGTAAAATTGTAAATTCCTTATACAATGTAATGTGGCATGTCGAGATCTAAAGGTGTCGCCAATTATATTGAATCTATAAAATGTTGGAGGCTAGGTGACTGTGCAATATAAATTTTAGATGCTATGGAGCCACGCCAAGTGACAGGGGGTGGCCACACAGGGAATAGACTCCTACAACTTTTTATACGATCATCAAATTTAGGCCCTTATGGCAAAACATCTACATGAGGCAAATGTTTCCTAATGAGGGAGGCACATAGTGATTGTAGTCCAATTTTGACTTCAATAATGATTGAAAAAGTAAAACTTTTAAGATTCTAAGCTTTATCAGGAAAACAACATATGTTATAGATCATGCATCAAATCATATAACAATTGAATTATATTAATAATTGTTAGGCCCTTGGAGAATTAAAATATTCAAAACAACAAACCTCAATGATTGGAGAAGTTCCAATACAATGTACACAAACTAATGTATTTTGGTGTATGTCTAAAAGTAAAATCATGTGCTTCAATAAATGCTTCTTTTCCTCTACAATCTTTCCAAGTGCTCATTGTATTCATGTGAACGATAGATATATAGTTTATATCCAATATTTGTGCATTCATTAAAGAATAAATTAAAATTAGGGACTTAATGGTGTGCAAATCAATATCAAATGGTCACAAGATAGAACATAGTGGGACAAAGAGCGAGTGCAATGCTTAAGCTACATTCTATCATTATAAAGTATATCAAGATTTAGCAGCATTTCATAAATTTCCACATCCTACTACATCTTATCTATAGTAAGCAATCTAATTAGGAAAAAACTTAACCTATTCAAGAACCACATCTTTTATAAAAAACATACATACTCTACTTTCATTAATGAAATAATAGAAATGAAGTTACACTCCCAATCTCTGATTTATAATAGAGTTATTGATTAATCACTTCCTAATAGATAGTAGGCAACTTAAGAACACAAAACAATAAAAAATAAACATGCTAGTCAGCATAAATGTTTTTGGAACCATGTGTTATTGTATCAACCTTTATTAACATGACTAGGATTTTATCTAACACAACAAATGAAGCTACACCCACTACTTTAATTTATAATATAATTTTTTCATCCATTCATAAATATTAGGAAACCAAAGAGCACAAAATATTTAAAATAGATGCACTGACCCTGGGCATCGTGCATTGATGTGATAATATTACATACATTATGGGTTTTCTTGTATACAAATGCTATCAGGGGGAAGCATCTATTGACGTAAAAAGATTGGTATCAGAGCCAAGCTCACATAGATCAACTGTTGAATATATCTGTAAGAATTTCTCGATAGACTCTTGAGTTTCCTTGCTTTGAATAATTCTTTTGGAAAGTTATTGCATCGAGTCCCTGACTGTTATTAATTGTCATATGCCCTTTTTACTCTACAGCTTAGTTCCCCTTTTCAGAATTTTCTCGCTTCCCTGAACCTCAATCTCTCATCAATGGAATATGGTAAATCCAAGATGTCTTCTACAGTAGAAATCCTTAATGAATCCAAGATAGAAGGAATATATGAACTTCCTCCTTTTATCCCTGAGCAGCTATCTGAATGTCCTGATATAGAAATTACAGAAAAAAACCTTGAAAAAGAAAATAGCCTGTATAAACCTTCAGCTATTAAAGCTTCACAAGTATATAAGAAGTCTGAACTTCTTAAGTCCAAGTTTGTGTATAGTATGACAAATACTAATCACCCAAAAATTCTTGAGAATCTTCCTTATGCCTGCAGACTCAGTGGAAATGTCCAATTACAAAAGGGTCATATAGAGTCTGTCGAAATTCCTTCTGATTGGAAACTTGACTGGTTAAAAAATGTTTCTCCTAAAATAAAAGGTCAAGCTACTGTGCATAAGAGTGAAGGCAAAACCATCAACATTCTTCCCAGGTCTCTGTCTATGAATAATTCTTCTATTCTTTCCAGACCCTCTACCTCTTCTTCCAAGAGGACTGTAAAAATAGGTCACGTCTTGATTGAAGATGAAGAGATTAACCAAGGCCCTAATCCAAAAGATCAGTTACCTTGCACTTTAATGAATCTTCCTTGAGAAGATAATTTAGAATTCTATATAGAAAATAAGGTCAGTTTATATAGAGGTGGAAGGTGGCCTCCACACAAAGGAATGTATAAGCAGACTGAAGGTCTTGTACAATATTTTTCTGCAGCATTTCAAGGAGATGTTGAACCTTCAAATGAGTTCAAACATAGAAACTATGTTTCTAGATTTAATTCTCATCTCTCTGAAAATTTTGATGACCTTTGTAAAGATGTTTTATACATAAAAAATAGTTTAGATAAACTAGCTATTCTTGAAGACAATACCAACCAAGTTTGTACAAATATGCAAAATCAATTGTCTTCTATTGATACTAAATTGATAGCATTATATGAGAGCTTTGATTGGTTAGTCAAGCAAGATTAGGAAGCTGAAGTACAACCACCTGCATTAACATATAGGGTCAATTTTGGTTATACTTTTAGACCTCATAAGAAACATCCCAATACTACAATGATGCAAAAAAACTCATATACAACTTCAGCCATGGTACCTAAACATTGATGATTTGTTAATTCCATTAAATGAGATATCTGCCTGGTGTAACTCCATGTGGGTTATTACATTCAATTCTCATTTGGACCCAGCAGGTACTATAGTCTTTGCCTCAAAATTCTTTTAGGGGATTGTTACCCAATGGTGGGAATCTATGACAAAAAATGAACGTGAGCGTGTTCATCACCAACTTGATCCTCTCGTTGCTTTATATCATTTGTTGATTAATGGGTTTGCTCCTCCAGTTGGCAACAAAGAACTGAAATCAAAGAAATGGCTTCTCAAGATGGAGCTTTGCGACCTTAAGCAATATGATGCATTTGCCAAACAATTTAGAGAATTGGCATATGAAAGCAAAAGCTTTGGATCTATTGAGATTAAGCTAAAAATTTTACATGCTCTGCCTTACAATCTTATTGATAAAGTCATTGCATATATAGATCTCAAAGGCCTAACTATTGAAGATTTGTCTTTGTTTGATGTCATTGACTTTGCCAAACAATAGGCCATGCAATTAGTCTTCGAGACTAAAATCATCCAAAATCTCACCAAGCATCAAGCCTCTCAAATTGCTTCAGTCTTCCTTGCAACAGCCCCATTTGGCTGTCGGCCATTTGTCCAGCCCTGCAAACACCACAAGCAGTGTCTCCCACATCATTCTTTCAAGTGCCGCTCTTTTTCTCGCAAGCATTCCTATGCTCCTCTGCACCGTTTCCTCAATAAACGTCGTACTCCACGTCCCCAAAGCAATCAACCCATTTGCTATATTTGCCGCAAGCCTGGCCATATTGTTCCACAATGCCATTGTAAAAATCCTGTTGTCAAAGCTATCTTTACCTCCAATGCAGCAACGTGGTGGGATATCATTGACTCTGATGAAGATCTTTACCTCCAGGATGACATCTATGAACCAATTCTAGATTATCTCTCCGCTGAAGACTTTGAAGATGACGAAGATGCAGAGGCTCTCAAATCATTAGCCAATGATTTGGAGCAACTGCTCACTAATATGCAACGGCCCTGGCACCATGACTACTCACAGCTCCCATATGAAGCATATAGAAATTGGTCTCGCCACAATTAAAAAAAAAAAAAAAAAAGAGACACTCGATCGAGGACCACAGGACATAATAGAGGACAAGGATCTACAAGAGGGAGACAACCCTCTATGCTAAAAATACCACCAACATTGCAAAGGCCCTAGCATCCTCCTTTGCAATTTCAGAGCTCTTTCAAGTCCAATGCCTCTTGGATAAAGAATAAATTCACCAGTACATAACCTCCAAGAGAAATTCCAGCACCAGTCATAGAGCCACAATGGGATATACTATTGCCCAAAGAAAAAGATGAAAATGATGAAGAAGTAGAAAGCTCTTTCTACTCAAACCAAGATTACTGCCCAAGTGAATGCAGTAATATCAAAAAAGAAGAAGAAGAAGAAGAAGAAGAAGAAAACATATACACTGAGCAAGTTGTTCTAGAACCAAGGAGACAAAAATTGGTATGTACTAGTATTCTTCCCTTAGAAATTCCACAACCAGCTTACCTTAGTTAATGAATGGAAAGTTTGCCCAGTTCATCACAATAGAAATAAATGGTAGACTAGTAGATGCACAAATAGATACTGGGGCTTTTCTCTCATTTGCAAAATCACAGATCATCCATGATTGGAAGACATTGGATGAAACCCTAGCTTACAAGAGCCTAGACGTCCAAGGGAACAATTTTGTATGTAATACATATAAGCACCAATAGTCCCTTAGGATACAAGATAAAATCTTCCAGTGTGATTTCTTTGCTTTAGATAGAATCCCTGTAGATATTTTACTAGGTGGTGCTTTTATTGACAGATACTCACCATATGGTTCAACCACTAAGAGTATCATGTTTACCATAGATAATGAAAGGCTTAGAATTCCTCGCCTTATCTATGTAACTGAGCAATTTCCAAGCTCAATGACCTAAATACTTGAACTAGTAATCCCTGCTGATATACAAGCTATAGGAGAAAAGATTAGAACCACTATCTATTTTGAAAACCCTCAGAAGTTTTGGTCTAAGTCTATGCTTGAGATGGATATCAAAATCATCAAAGATAAACATATGAAGATTGGGAAGAAGATCCCAATAGCAGTGCATGATTACAATGATATGGAACTACAGATCAAGGAATTAGAAATTAATGGTTTCATAGAAAAATACACCTCTCCTAATTGTTGCTATGCTTTCATGGTTAATAAAAACTCTGAACATAAGAGATAAAAGAAAAGAATGGTCATCAACTATAGACCATTAAACGCCATTACTCAACCCTTTCCATATCCAATTCTAGATAAAAGCTATTTACTGGAGAAATTTGCAACATGTAAATACTTCTCCCAGTTCGATTGCAAGTCAGGATTTTATCAAATCAGGGTCAAAGAAGCCAACAGAGAAAAGACAACGTTCAGCTGTCCATTCAGCCATTATCAGTGGACTGCTATTTGGATTAATGAATGCTCCAGCATTCTATCAAGCCCATATGGATAACATTTTTAAAGGCACTTCTAACTTTTTGTGTGTGTATATTGATGATACACTAATTTTCAGTAATTCTCTTATTGACCACTGCTCCCATCTCACACAATTCTTCCAACTGGTAAAAGATGCAGGAATTGTTCTTTCAAAAACAAAGATTCAGCTCTGCAAAATTGAATGCAATTTTCTTGGAATGATTGTCTAAGACTCAAAGCTGCAGATTCAGCCACACATCAAAGAGAAGGCCATCAATTTTCCAGAAAAACTAGATAAACCACGACTGTAAGCCTTTTTGGAACTATTGAATTATCTGAATAGCTTTTATCCTAACTTTGGTGAAGACAGGTACATACTTCAAGAGCTTCTCTAGAAAAAAAAGCTTTCTAATGGATGGAAGAACACACCATTGCTGTCCAAAAAATTAAGCAAAAGGTGGCAATGCTACATGATTTTCATATCCCAAAATCTGATCAAATGGTGGTTTATACTGATGCCTCCAATATTGCATGGGGAGGAGTACTTGTTTGTATATATCTAAATAAAGAATTAGTTTGTGAATTCTCTAGTGGAGTGTTTAGTACTGATGTTCTCAAATGAATCTCTTTCGATAAAGAGATCTATGCTGTAAAGAAATGCTTAGAGAAGTTTATGTTGAAACCCTTGCATCTACCACACTTTATTGTAAAAAACTTTTGTACTAGATTTTTGACCGTAGAAAAAAAATATGGTCGAAAAGATGGTCTCGGTAAATATGTTAGATGGCAGGCTTTCTTTAACTAGTTTAACTTCTCCATATAACATATTAAAGGTATTGATAATATTACAGTGGATTGGCTCAGTCGAAATCTACCTGCTACTCTGATGCATCAACCCATTCCTGGCTTCAACTTAACCAGGATATATAACCAGGGATTTGCCTCTATGAACATGCTTGTCCAAGAGCAAACTCTTCGAGAAGGGTTACATCCAAGATATACTTGGATATCTTATGCAGTAGGACAAGATCTACAGATGTCTTCAACAACAACAATTCAAGCAGACCGTCATCGAAACACTAGTGTAATCATCATTGAAAGACTCAATAGTGAGTTTCTATTTCACCAATTCACTAAATTATTAAAGCGTCCTCTCTAGATATGGCTAATAAAGATCAAGTCATCTCATAATGAACATCTCTATCGATGGGTAGCCAGATATGGTCCACACTATATCCACGAAGAAGAGAACCATGATCAAGACACGGTCATACATAGGATCATCCAGAGATAGCTAGAATGGGAATCATACTTCTACATCACCCCTCACTATCATGTATATGAAGCTAGACTCTAGCACTGGCATCTTTCCAGTACCTTTCAGCTAAGGTGTCTTTTTCAGCCGATAAGTGAAGATGACTTGCTTATTGAAGCGAAAGTAATGTTGGACCCACCAAGCCAGACGTCCTCATCTAGCACGTCCAACAACATTTTAATGTAGATTAATTTTGAGCTATAAAGCATGATGGGACTTGACACTGCCTTGGCAAAGATTCCAGGCAGGACCTCCCAAACGCTATAAATAAGACTCTCCTCTATAGAGTTAGGATCAAAATTTTTGTAAGCATTTTAGAAGTCTAGTAGCTTTGTTCTAAGAGTATGCTCTTCTCTTGCCCTTCTTGAAGGATCATGAGAATCAAAAATTTGAACAAATATTTGTGTAATAGTTTGAGTGATAATAGTGAAGCCGTAACCATTCGGCCACTGCCTACTGTCGTGAGTTTTATTGTATACAACTGCTATCAGGAGGAAGTGTCTATTGATGTAAAAATATTGGTATCAGAGCCAAGCTCACATAGATCAACTGTTGAATATATCTGTAAGAATTGAGAATTCTATATAGAAAATAAGGCCAGTCTGTATAGAGGTGGAAGGTGGCCTCCACACAAAGAAATGTATAAGCAGACTAAAGGTCTTGTACAATATTTTTTTGCAGCATTTCAAGGAGATGTTGAACCTTCAAACGAGTTCAAACATAGAAACTATGTTTCTAGATTTAATTCTCATCTCTCTGAAAATTTTGATGACCTTTGTAAAGATGTTTTATACATCAAAAATAGTTTAGATAAACTAGCTATTCTTGAAGACAATACCAACCAAGTTTGTACAAATATGCAAAATCAATTGTCTTCTATTGATACTAAATTGACAGCATTATATGAGAGCCTTGACTGGTTAGTCAAGCAATATCAGGAAGCCGAAGTACAACCACCTGCATTAACATATGGGGTCAATTTGGTTCTAGTTTTAGATCTCATAAGAAACATCCCAATACTACAATGATGCAAAGAACTCATATACAACTTCAGCCATGGTACTTGAACATTGATGATTTGTTAATTCCATTAAATGAGATATCTGCCTGGTGTAACTCCATGCGGGTTATTACAGTCAATTCTCATTTGGACCCAGTAGGTACTATAGTCTTTGCCTCAAGTTTTTTTTAGGGGATTGTTACCCAATGGTGGGAATCTATGACAAAAAATGAACAACATGAGCATGTTCATCACCAACTTGATCCTCTCGCTGCTTTATATCATTTGTTGATTAATGAGTTTGCTCCTCCAGTTGGCAACAAAGAACTGGAATCAAAGAAATGGCTTCTCAAGATGGAGCTTTGCGACCTTAAGAAATATGATGCATTTGCCAAACAATTTAGAGAATTGGCATATGAAAGCAAAAGCTTTGGATCTACTGAGATTAAGCTAAAATTTTTACATGCTCTGCCTTACAATATTATTGATAAAGTCATTGCATATATAGATCTCAAAGGCCTAACTATTGAAGATTTGTTTTTGTTTGATGTCATTGGCTTTGCCGCAATTAGTCTCTGAGACTAAAATCATCCAAAAGCTCACCAAGCATCAAGCCTCTCAAATCACTTCAGTCTTCCCTGAAACAACCCCATTTGGCTGTCAGCCATTTGTCTAGCCCTGCAAACACCACAAGCAGCATCTCCCACATCTTTCTTTCAAGCACCGCTCTTTTCCTCACAAGCATTCCTATGCTCCTCCGCACCGTTTCCTCAAGAAACGTCGTACTCCACATCCCCAAGGCAAGCAACCCATTTGCTATATTTATCGCAAGCCTGG
Source organism: Torreya grandis (assembly GCA_037957365.1). Taxonomy (NCBI): domain Eukaryota; kingdom Viridiplantae; phylum Streptophyta; class Pinopsida; order Cupressales; family Taxaceae; genus Torreya; species Torreya grandis. The sequence continues at coordinate 1,450,231 of JARHVA010001359.1, forward strand.
CCATATTGCTCCATAATGCCATTGTAAAAATCTTGCTGTCAAAGCCATCTTTACCTCTAATGCAGCAGTGTGGTGGGATATCGTTGACTCTGATGAAGATCTTTACCTCCAAGATGGCATCTATGAACCAATTCTAGATTATCTCCCCGCTGAAGACTTCAAAGATGATAAAGATATAGAATTTCTTGAATCATTAGCCGATGATTTGGAACAACCAATCACTAATATGCAATGGCCTTGGCACCATGACTACTCACAGCTCCCATATGAAGCATATGGAAATTGGTCTCACCACCATCAAGGAATACCACAATGAGACACTCGACCGAGGACCAGAGGACATAATATAGGACAAGGATCTACAAGAGGGAGACAACCCTCTATGCCAAAAATACCACCAACATTGAAAAGGCCCCAACATCTTCCTTTGCAATTTTAGAGCTCTTTCAAGCCTAGTGCCTCTTGGATAAAGAATAAATTCACCAGTACAGAACCTCCAAGAGAAATTCTAGCACCAGTCATAGAGCCATAGTGGGATATACTATTACCCATAGAAAAAGATGAAAACTATGAAGTAAAAAGCTCTTTCTACTCAAACCAAGATTATTGTCCAAGTGAATGCAGTAATATCAGAGAAGAAGAAAACATTTACACTGAGCAAGCTGTTGTTTCAGATCCAGGGAGACAAAAACTGGTATGCACTAGTATTTCTCCCTTAGAAATTCTACAACCAGCTTACCTTACTCAATTAATCAATGGAAAGTTTGCCCAATTCATCACAGTAGAAATAAATGGCAAACTAGTAGATGCACAAATAGATACTAGAGCTTCTCTCTCCTTTGCAAAATCACAGATCATCCATGATTGGAAGACATTGGATGAAACCCTAGCTTACAATAGCCTAGATGTCCAAGGGAATAGTTTTGTATGTAATAAATATAAGCACCAATAGTCCCTTAGAATACAAGATAAAATATTTCAGTGTAATTTCTTTACTTTAGATAAAATGCCTGTAGATATTTTACTAGGTGGTGCTTTTATTGACAGATACTCATCATATGGTTCAACCACTAAGAGTATCATGTTTACCATAGATAATGAAAGGCTAAGAATTCCTTGTCTTATCTATGCAATTGAGCAATTTATAAGCTCAATGACCTAAATACCTGAATTAGTAATCCCTGCTGATATACAAGCTATAGGAGAAAAGATTAGAACCACTATCTGTTCTGACAACCTTCAACAGTTTTGGTCCAAGTCTATCCCTGAGATGGATATCAAAATCATCGAAGGTAAACATATGAAGATTGGAAAGAAGATCCCAATACCAGCATAGGATTATAATGATATGGAACTACAGATCAAGGAATTATAAAGTAATGGTTTCATAGAAAAATCCACCTCTCCTTATTGTTGCTATGCTTTCATGGTTAATAAACACTTTGAACAGAAGAGAGGGAAGATAAGAATGGTCATCAAATACAGACCATTAAATGCCATTACTCAACCCTTTCCATATCCAATTCCAGATAAAAGCTATTTGTTAGAGAGATTTGCAACATGTAAATACTTCTCTCAGTTCGACTGCAAGTCAGGCTTTTATCAGATCAGGGTCAAAAAAATCGACAAATAAAAAACAACGTTCAGCTGTCCATTCGACCATTATCAATGGACTATTATACCATTTAGATTAATGAATGCTCCAACATTCTATCAAGCCCATATGGATAAATTTTTTAAAGGCACTTCTAACTTTTTGTGTGTGTATATTGATGATATACTAATTTTCAGTAATTCTCTTATTGACCACTACTCCCATCTCACACAATTCTTCCAGCTGGCAAAAGATACAAGAATTGTTCTTTCAGAAACAAAGATTCAACTCTGTAAAATTGAATGCAATTTTCTTGGAATGATTGTCTAAGACTCAAAGCTGCAGATTCAACCACACATCAAAGAGAAGGTCATCAATTTTCCAGAAAAACTAGATAAACCATGATTGCAAGCCTTTTTGGGACTATTGAATTATCTGAATAGCTTTTATCCTAACTTTGGTGAAGACAGGTACATACTTCAAGAGCTTCTCCAGAAAAAAAATCTTTCTAATGGATGGATGAACACACCATTGCTATCCAAGAAATTAAGCAAAAGGTGGCAATGCTACCTGATCTTCATATCCCAAAATCTGATCAAATGGTGGTTTATACTGATGCCTCCGATATTGCATGGGGAAGAGTACTTGTTTGTATATATCTAAATAAAGAATTAGTTTGTGAATTCTCTAGTGGAGTGTTCAGTACTGATGTTCTCAAATGGATCTCTTTTGATAAAGAGATCTATGCTGTAAAGAAATGCTTAGAGAAGTTTATGTTGAAACTCTTGCATCTACCACACTTTATTGTAAAAATCGATTGTACTAGATTTCTGACCTTTAAAGAAAAAGATCATGGCCAAAAAGATGGTCTCGATAAATATGTTAGATGGCAGGCTTTTTTTAACCAGTTTAACTTCTAGATAGAACATATTAAAGGTACTAATAATATTACAGCGGGTTGGCTCAATCAAAATATGCCTGCTACTTTGATGCATCAACCCATTCCTGGATTCAACTTAACCAAGATATATAACCAAGGATTTGCCTCTATGAACATCCTTGTCTAAGAGTAAATTCTCTGAGAAGGGTTGCATCCAAGATATAATGAGATATCTTATGCAGCAGGATAAGATCTACAGATATCTTCAGCAACAACAATCCATGCAGACCGTCATCGAAACACTGGTGTAATCATCATTGAAAGACTCAATAGTGAGTTTTTCTTTCACCAGTTCACTGAATTATTAAAGTGTCCTCTCTGGACATGGCTAATAAAGATTAGGCCATCTCGTAATGAACATCTCTACCAATGGGTAGCCAGATATGGTCCACACTGTATCCACGAAGAAGAGAACCATGATCAAGACACGGTCGTACATACGATCATCTGGAGACAACTAGAATGGGAATCATACTTATACATCACCCCTCACTATCATGCATGTGAAGCTGGACCCCAACACTGACATCTTTCCAGTACCTTCTAGCTAAGGTGTCTTTTTCAGCTGATAAGTGAAGATGATCTGCTTACTGAAGCGAAATCAATGTTTGACCCACCAAGCCAGATGTCCTCATCTAATGCGTCCAACAACATTTCACTGTAGATAACTTTTGAGCTATAAAGCATAATGGGACTTGACACCGCCTTGACAAAGATTCCAAGCAAAACCTTCCAAATGCAATAAATAAGACTCTCCTCTATAGAGTTAGCATCAAAAAATTTCTAAGCATTTTAGAAGTCTATTAGCTTTGTTCTAAGATTATGCTCTTCTCTTGCCCTTCTTGAAGGATCTTGAGAATCATAAATTTGAACAAATATTTGCATAATAGTTTGAGTGATAATAGTGAAGCTGTAACCATTCGACCCCTGCCTACTATCGTGGGTTTTATTGTACACAACTGCTATTAGGAGGAAGTGTCTATTGACGTAAAAAGATTGGTATCAGACGCTTCCTCCTGATAGCAGTTGTATACAAAAAAATTCGTGACAGTAGGCAGGGGCCGAATAGTTACGGCTTCACTATTATCACTTAAACTATTACACAAATATTTGTTCAAATTTTTGATTCTTAGGATCCTTCAAGAAGGGCAAGAGAAGAGCATACTCTTAGAACAAAGCTACTAGAATTCTAAAATGCTTAAGGTCGCAAAGCTCCATCTTGAGAAGCCATTTCTTTGATTTCAGTTCTCTGTTGCCAACTGGAAGAGCAAACTCATTAATCAATAAATGATATAAAATAGCGAGAGGATCAGGATGGTGATGAGCACGCTCATACTATTCATTTTCTGTCATAGATTCCCACCATTAGGTAATAATCCCCCAAAATAATTTTGAGGCAAAGACTATAGTACCTGCTGGGTCCAAATGATAATTGACTGTAATAACCCGCATGGAGTTACACGAGGCATATATCTCATTTAATGGATTTAACAAATCATCAATGTTCAGGTACCATGGCTGAAGTTGTATATGAGTTCTTTGCATCATTGTAGTATTGGGATGTTTCTTATGAGGTCTAAAACTAGAACCAAAATTGACCCCATATGTTAATGCAAGTGGTTGTACTTCGGCTCCCTGATCTTGCTTGACTACCCAATCAAGGCTCTCATATAATGCTGCCAATTTAGTATCAATAGAAGACAATTGATTTTACATATTTGGACAAACTTGGTTGGTATTGTCTTCAAGAATAGCTAGTTTATCTAAACTATTTTTGATGTATAAAACATCTTTATAAAGGTCATCAAAATTTTCAGAGAGATGAGAATTAAATCTAGAAACATAGTTTCTATGTTTGAACTCATTTGAAGGTTCAACATCTCCTTGAAATGCTACAGAAAAATATTGTGCAAGACCTTTAGTCTGCTTATACATTCCTTTGTGTGGAGGTCTCCTTCCACCTCTATACAGACTGACATTATTTTCTGTATAGAATTCTAAATTATCTTCTCGAGAAAGATTCATTAAAGTGCAAGGTAACTGATCTTTTGGATTAGGTCCTTGGTTAATCTCTTCATCTTCAATCAAGATGTGACCTATTTTTACAGCCCTCTTGGAAGAAGAGGTAGATGGTCTAGAAGGAGAAAGAATAGAAGAATTATTCACAGAGAGAGACCTGAGAAGAATGTTGATGGTTTTGCCATCACTCTTATGCACAGTAGCTTGACCTTTCATTTTAAGAGAAATATTTTTTAACCAGTCAAGTTTCCAATCAGAAGGAATTTCGACATACTCTATATGACCCTTTTGTAATTAGACAGTTCCATTGAGTCTGCGGGCATAAGGAAGATTCTCAAGAATTTTTGGGTGATTAGTATTTGTCATACTATACACAACAAAGATATTTATAGAGGCACATTTAAACTCGACAAACATATCTAAACCAAACAGAGAGGTAAATAAACCCCAACAATTTAAAGATCCAAACTTGACTTTTTTACATCCTCGATCACGGACTGCGACAGAGAGGTTTGGACAGAATTCAAAATAAATAACTTCATTCAAATGACCAATACTAGATAATTGATAAGCATGTCTAAAACTAACTTGGCATCTGTCACACAAAGCTAAATATATAATAGGTTTACTATTACCAGGAATCAATGGAGTAATATGGATACGGATAAGACCAAAATGAATAAATTTAACATCTTCATGAGATTGGATATAATTGATCTCAGGTTCGGGCAATAAAGATAACAAATTTGTTTGGAATGACTTTTTGGGCTTATAACTTAAAGTAAGTTCAATAGATTTGATTCTTGGTTTTACAAAAAACAAATAGGTAGACTTATACACATACTTGGAATTAAGAAGTTCAGACTTCTTATATACTTGTGAAGTGTTAATAGCCGGTGGTTTATACAGGCTATTTTCTTTTTCAAGGTTTTCTTCTATAATTTCTATATCAGGGCATTCAGATAGCTGCTTAGGGATAAAAGGAGGAAGTTCATATATTCCTTCTATCTCGGATTCATTAAGGATTTTTACTGTAGAAGACATCTGGGATTTACCAAATTCCATTGAGAGATTGAGGTTTCGGTAAGCGAGAAAATTCTGAAAAGGGGAACTAAGATGCAGAGTAAAAAGGGCCTATGACAATTAATAACGGCCAGGGACTCGATGCAATAACCTTCCCAAAGAATTATTCAAAGCAAGGAAACTCAAGAGTCTATCGAGAAATTATTATAAATATATTCAACAGTTGATCTATGTGAGCTTGGCTCTGGTACCAATCTTTTTACGTCAATAGACACTTCCTCCTGATAGCAGTTGTGTACAAGAAAATCCACGATAGTAGGTAGGGGCCGAATGGTTACGGCTTCACTATTATCACTCAAACTATTACACAAATATTTGTTCAAATTTCTGATTCTCAGGATCCTTCAAGAAGGGCAAGAGAAGAGCATACTCTTAGAACAAAGCTTAAGGATTTTATCAAATAAAAAATAATGAAGACTCAAAAATATGCACAACTTAAATGATCGTCAAAATTGCATAAAATGAAATGAAAATTGAAAGAGAGCAATATCTAAATAAAAAGGTGTTTTTTTAGGTTACGACATAGACCCAGTTTGGTGTATGAGATGCCTTCGGAGCAAGGCTTTTCACTTGAAGTTGGTTTTTTAATTTATTTTATATATTGATCAACAATATGCACTATCCTTTCCCCCTCAAGATTAAAACATGTGTCGTCATCAATGGAGGGCACATGCCTTTGCTAGACATTCATTCTCAAATTAACTAAACCTTAAATTTATGATATGAAATGAAGCTTTAAAATATCAATTATTTCAAATTGTTTATTTTAAAATAAAATGTTGTTAAAATTTTGTGTATATCGAAACAATAAATATTAAAATAAACAAAAGCAACAAAAATAGTTTAAAAATTTGAAACAAAATCTATTTCTTATGAATTACTATAAATAACTTACAATTAAATAAAACTACTCATTACAAATGTGTCAAGAATTGCTAAAGGAAATAACTCTAGATAATTTAGTGCATTTTGCTTAATTCATTTATTTAAAAAAATGGAAAAACTGATGTATCATTGCATTGGTCCTTAAAAACCAAGACCACAAGGCTTCATTCATGATCTCAAAGAAAATCTAACAAACAAATAATTCTTCAAATCAATGACAATATCTACCACCTTCAGTACTTGTTCATCTAGTATCTTTTGATCCTCCTTGTGTATGGAGCTACATACTTTGTAAGCTACAAACACAACACACAATTCACAATAGGGTATGACATATGAGTTTTTAAAAAGGATAAGAATTTAAATACAAATCAACTCTCATGTGAGTTATGAAAGAATTATTTCTGCTAAATACACATGGCCAAATCTTACTAGAATAGTGTCAAAATTCTAAGTTTACTACAAATTACACAAAATTTTGAATCTTTCAAGACCAAAAAATGCTTTGGATTTAAATACAAATTAACTCTCATGTGAAGATAATAATCACAGTGACAGTTTTTGGAACAGGGAAGAGCTTAAAACTTAACCGGCCGCTGTTCTACAAAGAAAAAATCCCCCTTTTGGTGGGGATAATTTAGCAGAAATTTGAAACCCTTGAAAATATTTTTCTCTCATGGGACAAGCTAACCATTGATATGAATACAGAGCCAAAAGAGAATGGTGGCCGCATGCATTATATTTTCATCTTAGATTTTATTTTTTCCTTCTTTTTATCGATAAATACCTTAATTTTTGAACAAAAATAATGAAATATTCTTAAAGGTGTTATTTGAGAATATTCTTTGACTTTAATACAATTATACATACAATCTAAATATTAGAAAATGAAACAATATTTTTATAACATTTTTTTAAAATATTTTAAAATATATATACACTAATATTTTTAAATATTTTTAGTATTAAATATGATTTTACATTGGTAAATACAAATCTCATGTACGAATATCATCGATAATAAGGTATCTACTTACCACTTGGTATAGATGAAACCTTGTGATGTGTCGTCCTACCCTCACTATTTTTAATTTCATTTATCTATTGTGCATCTTTATGCTAATTTCATTGCACAAATAATATTATTCTTTACCCTGAAATATCTCCACCATATCGTCCATACTACAATTCATAGTAAGCTATTAAGTATTACATTTGAATGATAAATATTTAGTGACATAATTAACAATACCAACCAATACAACATACAATTTGGAGGTAATTCTTCACCATACGTTTGGTCGTATGGATTATTAGTGTTTTTAATGGCTTAGAAAAACAATGCCTTAGCAAAATATGGAGACTGACTGTCACCGATGCAACATTCAATTATCATACTAAAAAATAACATTCAATTATGCATGATTATATTGATTGTGGGTTTGTATGCCTCCACATTTGGGTAATCAATAGGATTGAGGAGAACATGTACGTTTAGCCTTTGATGTCTTTGATGGTATGCTCCCTGGTCAAGATCAACCAAATAATTTAAATGGAACACTTACAACATGCTAATATCTAATTGGAATATGTAAATGGATAAGATATTAACAACTTTAAGAGTATGCGATATTAAGCCTGACCCTTGAATGCGATCAATAATTTGAAATGTTAATAAATAAAATTAGGTAAAGTTGCGATCTCTAAATTAAGATTTAGATGTTACCTCTCTTAATAATTTAAAGGTGTCTTAAATGACCAATGGCAAGGGTAAGTGCAAAGAATTGGGGGGCTAAAATGGGGTCTTAAGTGGACATGTTTTTCCTGAAAACACGAAACCTCGATTTATATTGATTATTTGAGATATCTATACTCACAATTTGAAGATGTCATAGGAAGATTAATTGTATAATTTTGAGTCTAGTTTCTAAATTACTATTTTTTTTTGAAATGGTTAAGTATAAGTATGTCAAACATAAAAAATTCGAAGAGGTGGTAAAAAATAAAATCATAATAGATAGTTATCTATGCACCCCACCATACCCACCATTTTTTGAGTATCATTTGCTTTTTATTTAAACCCCTTGGCAGAAAGATAGGTAAAATCATTTAGTTTGAAACCTATATTTTTTAAAAATTAATTGATGATATATATATTTTTACTAATTTTTGTTGATGTATGTCTTTTTCCTAGAGGGTTTCGCTACATGGTTACATATGTTTACGTAAGGCTTTAGTGCTCATGTTGGTTACTTGAAAAGGTTAATACCACATTTAATGGAATGTGTTGTACCTTATCCTCGACAACCTATTTATGTACCTATTGCCTTTCATATTTCTAATGCAATAGTGTGTGGATTAAACATAGCTTATTTCTCTTTGGTTCATTCTTGTAGTTGTGTGCTTGTGTTTGCTCAGTATTGTTTTGTACAATATGCGTCTCACATAACATATTGAATCGGTCCATTCACTCGGATCAGTGTTCTTGGAGCTCATTCTAACATGGTATTATAGCCGATCTAGAATTTGAAGATTGCCAAATTTGTTTGTAAGTTTTTCATTAGTTTGAGGCTGTAAAAGAAAGAGGCTAAGCATTGAATTTGTCTCCTTGTTTGTTTCAGATCTAGGCCTAGCATTTTTTCTCTAAGATTTATTTTTTATTGCAGAAACTTGGCATCATAATCTTTCTTGACATTTAGATTTAATTTGATGCTTTATTTGATTTCCCACTAGCACTTTTCTTTGTGGAATTGTAGATATCAGATCTGGTTTGTGAACAATTCCTCTTTTATCAAGATATTCCTGTAATCAAAAAAGAAAGATTTGATATGCTTTACTTTGCTCGGTGTCATATATCTTCTCTCCAAACTGGGCATGCTTTTCTGCTGAGAGAAGGTGTTGACCAAAAGAAGAGGGTAGAGAGGCGTTGAAGCAGTGTGATCTTTGGCACTTAGGTGTTGGATCTGCTCATTCAGATCTAAGTTTGGTTGGACTTTATTCTGATATGATCTGGACTGCGTGGACATCGAAAATTTGTCAGATCTGCTGTTAAAGCCTTGATTTGCTGTTGGCGTCATCATATTTTTGTCTTTTGTTGCAAGTTGGCGCCATTCTTTCTACAGCCCTGCCTTTGTCAGCGCTGAAGTTTATTCATCTGTTGGTGGTGCTAGAAGTTTCTTTTTTGGCATTTTTTGCAGCATACTTGGTGCTTTCCTCAGCAACCTGACGTGCTTCCTAGCAGCTTGGTGCCATTCTTCCGTTCTTTGCCATTGGATCTACTCATTCTGAGCAGTTTGGGGTCTGTTTTTCCACCTTGGCGTCCTCTTTTTGGCTAGAGAAGTGTGTTTTCTGAACTGCTGCGTTGAAAATTATGTTTATTCCACCTTGACGTCACATATTTTGACACTTTTTCCTCCTTGTTGGGCCCACACCCACCGTCCATCTCGGTTGGTAATTGCTTTTTATTTGTTCTCTGCGTTTAATGACTTTACAACATCATTTAGTATGCCAAAAAAAAAAAGTCACTTGAAAACATTTTTAAAAAAGAGCAAAACTTGTATCTTCGCTTGTCGAAGACGAAGTTAAGCCCGAATTGACAGGGGGTCGAATCCCCCTCAAAAGAACAAACCACTTTATTCTAGATTTTGAGCTGGTTTTAATGAGTAGTTGGAAGAGACATTTCACCTTGTCTAAGGGTATTTTTTAAATCATGTAGTGTATTTTTAATTAAAAATGAGCTATTGACAGGCATTTGTTTCTTTAATATCTTGTAAACGATAGCTCAAAATTGAGCGCCGTCTTTTTTAAAAGTGTTCAATTTTTAATTTTCCACGTAGCTAGCTCATTTTCATTGTAAAAATCACTGAATTATAAAGTGCTGAAATTTGGGGGGTCCTTGACATAGTTTCAAAGGGGTTGTATTGTGGTTGTGATTTTGTTATGCAATTCTCTCATTTTTCACACATTTGATTTTTGCAACAATAATAAACACATTAATCTTAATTTTGTAATGGATATTAACATTGTTAATGCACTCACACCCTTCAACTACTAAAAATGGAAAAGTAAGATTACTATGGTTCTTAGAAGTAAAAGGTTGTTTCGCATAATTATGGGCGTATAAGTTGAGCCCTCTAGTTCTTTGTACTTACGTACCTACTGTTTAAGACACATTTTTGATTGAATTTGACGTCTATATGAATGTGCTTGTCTTTGAAACATTCAGGGGGGGTCATTATTGATAGTTCTAAGGGGGTACTGTGCATTCAATCTTTCTTTTTTGTGCATCACTTCTTTATTTACTACAGTAATACTTACTTCTGCACTATGGATTCATTCTCAATAAGTCCACTTACACCTTTTAATTATCATGAATGGAAACCTAGAATGAAAATTATCTTGCAATCCAATGGTTACCATCAAATTATAATGGGCACTCAGACTGAACCTATTGATGTTGGAGCGAAAATCAAATGGTTTAACTGTTGTGATAAAGTCCGTGGACTACTATGTCTTTCCATCTCCCCAGATCTACTCTTTCACATTGAATTTGTCTAAACAACTATTGAAGTGTGGGCCCAACTCACCGAGCTCTTTGGAGTGCAAATGTGATGAGAGGACATGAGTTAGAAAATGAGCTTATTAAATTGAGCCCAGATGACTTTGACACTCTTCAAGATTTTTTTACCAAGTTTAGACTTTTAAGATTGCAGTTGAAAGCATGTGAAATTGATGAGAAAGATGAACAACTTGTTTTGTCAATACTCTCTAAACTAAGTCTTGAATATTTTGTATTTGTGTCCACTTTTCATGCCACTAAGAGTGCTCTTGACACCGAATGGAAGATGTGCCTTATTTAGATACTTTTGTTGCTGACCTGATTCAGGAGTAAGATAAGTTGATACATATGGGCACAATGAAGTCATCTAAATCTCATGCATTGCTTGCTGAGAAAAATAAGGCTTCTAATAGCAGAGAGAAAAAACAGAGCAAGAAAAATGTTGAGAAAGGTGAAAATCTTTCCACCTCCAAATCAAACAATGAGACCTCTTCTTCCGGTCATAAACCTAAAAAAGATTGGATCAAATGTGGGCATTGCTCATGTAAGCATGATGAGAGTAAATATTTGAAAAAATAAATTGACCACCTTACTAGCCTTCTTATTCAGAACAACATAGGTGTTCCAGATTCTATCAAACCATCTTCATCAACCAATGAATCCACTGAGACAAATGAATTTAGCAAAGACAAAAGAGAATAACAAGGGGAAACATAAAGACAAAGCCTTAGTTGTAGTTGTGCCTCCAACTCCTCCTACATGGGCCATTGACTTTGGTGCTTCACACCACATGGTCTCTTCATAGATTGGGTTCAATTTCTTGGAACCATGGACATGTCCTGTATACAACTGTGTGAAAACACTTCTAAAAAGGTTCTCGAGAGAGGGTCTGTTGAAGTGAGTGGTAGAATATTCAATAATATTCTAAGTGTGTCCACACTCTCAACTAATCTCCTGTCAGTCTACCAGATCACTCACTTTGATATGAATATGTGAGTTGAATTTACTCTAGATTTAGTGTATATCAGAGAGTTGCACAGTGATACTATTTTGGCTGTGGAAATGGTCAATCATCAGACTCAACTATATAGCTTCTCACACTTTGCTCTTGACTCTCCTTCAAATTCTTCAGATTTCTCTTCGAACTCACCTATACCTGATGACACTTCTGAGCCTAAGCATTCTTCTGATATTGAAAAATATTCTATAGATGACCATAGCAATGAAGTGGATACACCTCTACCATCTCCTTGTCACCTTCCAAATATTCAAGAGTTAGATCTTGATCCACCTACCTTTGGTCTACTTCTGACATTACAGGGTAATGATCTACTGATCCAAGACACATTAGACATTAGGTAGTTTGTTCCTCAATTACAAAAGATTTTTTAGACCTTCTTTGCCTCTGCTTCTATTGTACCATCTTGGCATAGAATAGTCGGGCCACCTACCTCGCAGTGCGAGGATAATTCCTTTCATAAGAATTACACCTTAGTTTAAGATCCATCAAGCACTTGACAGACAAACTCATTGTTCCAGGATAATCCAATCTTCACTACATCTACTTCTGATTCACAGTCACTTTCAAAAATTCCTCTTGGGGACACCGAATGGCTATATTAAATTATAGACCTTAGTGGGGATTTTTATCCCTCTTCTCTTCTTTGCTCTCATTTGAAGAGGAGTTTTGTTCCTATGGGTTTTCTCCTTTACTTTGGTTTATGAAAGTTGTATTGTATTTGGATACCTCATTAGGTCTCGTTGTTGGGACCCAATTCTTCTACACTTCAGGGGGGTGTTAGTGTAGGCTTTTTCCACCTAGTGGTTTTACTTACATGTCTTTTCAGCTTACTTAGGTTAATTAATTAAGTCATTAGGGGTCATTTACCTTTAAGTGGGTTTTAATTGTGAGTTAGGATTTTATCTTTTTGGTGATTTAATCTCACCCTATATGTACTTTTTTTTTCTAACGTGACTAATGCAAATATTTTTTTTGTGAAAATTTCTTATTTTTGGAGCTCTCATTCTGCCTCTATAGGAATTCGACATTCATCGCGTGACTGCTATTCAGAGATCTTGGCAAAATCTATCAATGATGATCAACAAAAGTCCTTTGTTCATAGATATTTTTGGCTCATGGATGATGAAAAATTGACAAGATATTAACATTATATGATAGTGTAACAAAATCGAACAAGTTACACTCATTTTGTAGCTCAAATGCAGGTTCTTGGATGGTTCATATGAGGCACATGGCATACTTTTGTTCTACATGCATTGACTTTGTTTGGAATGAATGTGAGTCATAAGAATGGGTGGATGAATGGAGTTCTAGGCCTCTAATTCTAATTAACACTTATAGTTTACACCATCATTACAACTTACATAGTTGACATCATCACATGAATTTGACCATGTGTCTGATGAGTGGATCAATACAAGTTATTATAATTTCCAAGATATCGATAATGAATTTGAATATTTAGAGTCATATTCATAGCCATTCCCTCGTGCTTCATAATCATGCATGATTCCATTGTTTGATACATGACACCATGATAGGGGGTCTCCCATGAGACTCATTGGTTAGTATTGTCTATCCTCAACCTTACTTATACATAGTTTTTTTTTGCTTAATTGTACATAGTTTTTCAATTTTTCTTGTACATAGTCTCCTTATGCTTGATTTTACATAGTTCATAACATTTCAAAATACAAAAACATGCAAATAATCCAAAAACACCAAAAATATTTTAACTGTATGCATCATCCATGCTTTATATTTCTACTACAATGCTGGACTTACATTTGCTGTTTTATGCTATTGTTTGTCGATTTATCTACATTACCATGCTTCACTTGATCTTCTTTGAGTGTGTGTAGTGACTTCCACCTCCTTGATTTCTTCAATCCACCCATTGAAGGGGCATATTACTTCTACATTCGAGACACACATTGATATATTTACCCACAGGAGGCATTTTTTACATGACTACATCATCCAGGTTGTCATTCCTATACCACACATTCTAGTTATCATGTTGATGTACATTATTTACTACCTTACACATATTATTATATTGACATCTCACTAGTATATAACACTTGTGTATTTCTTAGCATATACCTAGTCTTGTACTAACATGTCTTGCATACTTTTCATATTTCTTAGCATATACCTAGTCTTGTACTAACATGTCTTGCATACTTTTCACTTCTTGCTTTGATTAGTTGGATTTGATTCTATTGCTAGTTATTACATACTTTTTTTTCTTGCTTAGTGTAGCTTGATGTGATTGTATTTATCAGTTCTTATTTGTCTCTTGTATGTGCCTTAAGACATTTGCCAATGTCTTTTACTTCTATTCATGTGTGTGCTTTATGACATTTACCAATGTCCTTTACTTCTATTCATGTGTGTGCTTTATGACATTTACCAATGTCCTTTGCTTGCACTCTTCTATGTGATTGTGGATTTCACGCCAACCTTGCATGTTTCAATTATATGTGTATGTGGCATTTGAACATGCCTTGTATGCTTGCCTTATAGTATGAGTGACATGTGCCCATGTCCCTTGTTTGTGTGTCCCCTTGGTCACCCTTGTAAGCCTCTTGATTCTTGCCTTGTGTGCTTGTTGCTTATTTACTTCTCATTGTTTGCAATGTCATGATCCACATTATGCATTTATCTTGCTTTCTTGGATGCCATGATAGACATCATGCTCCATCCATCCAACTAACAACTAACTAAACTTTCATTTCCAGTTCAATACATTACACATGCTATTACATTGTTATTATCCATCTAGGCATATCCCTGTTGATCTAATAATGTCTTAATACAAACCATGCTATATCTTGAGATATCTTATCAATTATCATTGTTATATCATGTATCTTTACAACATAACACACTTGTAGGACTCTTTATTTTGAGGGCAATCATTGCAGGGTATTCATTCCTATCCTTAGTAGAGGGAGAAACAAACATGGGTTTTGTCATAGAGATCAAAGCTCCTAATAGTCAAAAAAATAGTTTTCGGCACACCCAAAATAATAATAAAAAATCAAACCAAATAGAACAGACCAAACAAACAGTCAAGAATCTAGATCAGTTACCAACTTTGGCCCTAGAAAATAGCACCTAACTTGGACTAAAGTGCCAATGCCACTTGTGTCCATTTTTGGTGCTCTTGTTCAAACAATAGAAAAATTAGACTTTCCAGAAGTAGGCAAAAAAGTAGGTTCAGTGACAGTTTTGCACAGCCAAAATAGTTTAGAATTAGTAGTTTTTAGTACACTTTCACTCAAAGAATCTAGATATAAGGGCCATCATGAGTGGCATGATGGATCTCACTTCCAGTTTCAGATACGATAGTTGATATGACTTCTAGATTAGAATCCATGTTTCAGACACCGATGATGGATCTCACTTCCAGTTTCAGATACGATAGTTGATATGACTTCTAGATTAGAATCCATGTTTCAGACACCGATGATTGGGGGCAATGTGCGTAGCACATTTATTTTTTTTCTTTCCAAGTTCATCATTACCCAAAAATTCTTAGTAGTTACATGCCTTATTCCATCTATAGGTGGTTGGAATCACTTTGGAATAAATTTCATACAAGCCTAACTTCCACATTCCCGAGTTCTTGAGTTCCAGAGTGGTTTTCATATAAGTCTAGTGCACCAATTTCAGAGTGGGTTTCATACAAGCTTAATCTCCATCTTTCAAAGTGGCTAAGAGTGGCCTAGTTTCTATCATACATTTAGATATCCATGTCAACATTTTCAGATCATAGTGCATTCATGGGATTCAGGGGCCATCTCATATGACACATATTTCATACCAATTTCAGTTCATAACTTCACTTCACAGGGCAACGATGGAGCCAAAGGACTAACTAGCCTTTGTATTCTTGAGCCACCTATTCAAAGTGATTGGACACATAATCCAAACATCGATAAACACATATATGACCACCTAGCTTCACTTAGTGGGTGATGATAGAGCCAAAGGGACAGACTTTGCATTCTTGAGCCACTCTTAGGGAATCGAGCACTCAACCCCGTTCATGATATTAATCTTGGTACATAATCCAACATTATTTAGCATTATGCAACATCACTCAACATCACAATAGGTTTTGTATTGGTCCACGTACCCAATGAATTGTATTCATTTCTTTCTCTTCCTCTCTCTCTTACCCAACTTTGTATGTTCTTATTTTAGATATAACATATTTAGTAAGAACTGATTTACTTTTTATTTTCTCTTACAGATTTACACTTTACATCATTCTCTTTATGCACATCCAACTTCACAATAGATTCATGAGCTTCACCCTTACAGGTAAGTGCAAGTATGGTTTCTATTTTTATTTTATCCTAGTATTTTTCTTTGCTACATCCGTAAAATAAAGGGGGCAAATGTAATCATATAAAATGTGAAAATTGGTAACTTGAGTGTGGTTAGTGACACCCAAACCTTAGGTCCCTCTTGCTTGCTCTCTTAACCCTCTTAAGCTTATTTTCATTGATTCCCAATCATCTATAGCCTTCTAGACTTGGTCCTGGCTCACCCAAACTACTTTTTTCAAGACAAATCAATCCCCCCAAACCCCATCTGCTCAGGACAATAGCACCACACTAGGACTATAGCATTGGTGCCACTCCTATCCACTTTTAATACACCTATCCAAGTGTAATTTTGGACCTAACTATTAATTCCTTTTGGTTCCCCATCTTTATTATTATTTGCCTAACGTGAGTACATTCAACCCATGACCAATAGATCCCTATAAAATCCCATTTAAAGATCATTTGGAAGGGGTTAGCAATTATCACTAAGCAAGAAAGAATACAAGCAAGACCACTCAAACAATCTTCTCTATTCTTTGTATATAGCCAACCGAAACAATTACAAGCTTATTCAAGTCCTTACACCAGTCCTTAGCCACCCCAAGTACATACAATTTAGCTTTCTGCATCTTCATACACACAATTGCACAAAGCACATCAAGTGGGAGAACTACATATGGCTTGATCCCTCTTCAGAGTATTAGTATGTAGGCAATATGCTCACACAAGATGTGGGGATCCATGTCCAATGAATATTACACACACTAACCCCCCCTCTTTCTCAAAATTGGTCAAAACATAATGAAATATAGGGTTTTAAAATAAAATCTGCTCTATAAGGAGCTCTATTAACTTTCAACTATTGAAACTTTATAGACAGGGTCACACAGACCTGGGGAACAAAACCCAAAAAGCTTAGATCTTTAGGATAATAATGGTAAAAGTGGACTGCAATGTCGGTGCTACTCCTATCTAGTTCTGGTGCTCCTATCCAATCACAAAATAAAATTTAGATCTTAGTTTGCAATAATGTCCCAGTCCTGCACAGTGAATTTCAACCGCTATCTCAATCGAATCAATCAGTTTCTAGCTAATTCTTATTTTCTTTCCCTTATTACTATTTTTAGAAAGGTCAAAATTGTAATCTAATTTATACAAATCAATATCTTAATTATTGCATATTATTTACTAATTTTATTATTCAGACCCTTTAACTAAATTAAGAATAATACACCAATATTCCAAAAATTGTTAAATCAACATGTGTTTCATGTACTAAATTTTGTAAACATATTAATAGACTATGTTATTAAATCATGTTTTGCTTTATGATATAGGGAATATTTATGTAGTTATTGTAGATGAGGATAATGAGGAAGGGACACACTACTATTTATACTGGTGTGTAGAGGAAAAACAAAAATTGACTTCTTTAGTCACAAATAGGGAAAAACATTCACTATCCCATTGGGTCTGTTGTAGTTATTAGAACTTGGCTTCGATGTTATCTTGTTAAATATTCAAATGTATGGTTGTTTGAAGACTTTAAATTACATAGGAAGATATTCCACTATCCAAATTTGGTTCTTGAAACAAATGTTTAGCTACCAAATATCGGGGTAGGCCATTGAAAAGGACTCTAAGGAAGGCTCATGAATCTGACCATGAAGCAATTATTGATATTTTTAAAAATAGATCTTATTCTAGTGGTTCCTTAGATTGAACCCCCAAGGTATGTTGAATTCTCAAATGTAAATATATTTACTTTTATCAAATTTTATTTATTTCTTAGGTTTTACATATAAATTTCAAATTAACTAGTTACTAACATATTTTTTATAGACCTTAGTGGTGCCAAATTAGCTTCCACCTTCACATGGTTGGCACTGTTAGTAGAGAATTCCATATTATCGAAGCTAAGAGAAGTTTTTGGTTCTTGTAGGTTTGTCGGTTGATAACATTTGTTGTCAATGTTATTTGATGATGCCATGAGTCCCTCTATCCCTTTCAATATTGATAAAGAAATGATTTGTGTCATATCAAATCCATTTCACACATGAACAAGCTATCGTTATACTCATATCAATATAGTGTAACCTTTTGACAACATTTTGAAAAGAAATTGAATCATTCTACTCATAGAATTTCCTTCATTAGCCTTCTAGGCCTTGTAGCCCTTCAAACACTAACTTTTGAGGATAACTTTCATATGAGACACCATATAAACAAAATTTCCACCATTCCATATACTCATTTGGCCAAATATATTGTTTATGAATACTCTTAGGAGTATTCATCTCAAAAACATGTCCAATTTGCTATAAACCTAGGTAGGGTTCTGTTACCGGCAACAAGTGAAAAAAATTCATAACTTGAGTTTTAGGACACTTCAAAAACCCATTCTTTTTCCTAAATGTCTAATATGACCTCCTCTTCACTTCATCAGTTGACAAGAACTTCCAAATATGCATGGATATTAAGGAAAATATAATTTATCAGTCTGTTATATATGAGAAACACAAACTTGCTTGAGTTTAGGAACATATGTTGAGCAATTTTGCTCTTCAAGGTCTAAACTCAAATCATATATCTCTCTATGGATGCCCTAAAATTTTTTTCTTTGAGGATCATGAAGTGATTATGCCTAGAGCTTTTCCAACTATAAGCTTTGTATTAAAAACTATGCTTAGAGTTCTGTTTTAGGATAATACTTGACTTAATCTTTCAAACTATCATGCAAATCATTGAGAATAACATATCAAATTAAGATTAATGATCAAATACATCAGAATGTCATGCATACATAGGTGGATCTTATAAAAATATGTTTCTTCACTTCATTCTTGATTTAAACTATGCTTGCACTGTCATTCTGAGTCAAACTATGTTGAAAAATTATGCATTTGCATGGATTCCAAGGCCGTGGTAGTGGGAATGCATGTAATTTGCACATCCCAAGGTGTTGTAAGTGATGGATTCATAATATAAGGTCTAGGAAGTGGAAATGTATATTGGAGGCAAACAACCTGTCTCTTAACTACTTAAAATTTGCATTGTAAGACACACACATGATGGTTCTTTTGATTTGTGGATATGACTTATGGTTTCCATTTTATGCCTATCCAAATTTTGCCTAAAACTAAAAATTTTGCCTTATAGGGAAATGTCATATTAAGATTAAAATGGGTGACTCATATCATAATCAGGAGTTATTGGAGGCAAAGAATGTGTTACTAGACATTAATTACCACTTTGATGTATTGGTGATGCTAGTTTTTAGCTATGAGGCCCCAGAGGTAGAGATCTCCAGCTTGGATCGCATGTTGATAAAATTTATCGTCAATGTTACTTGAGGCTAGAATGGGTGATCCGTATCATAAATGAGAGTGTTTGGAGGCCAATAATGTGGTCCTAAACATCTCCAGCTTGGATCGCATGTTGATAAAATTTATCGTCAATGTTACTAGACATTAATTACCACTTTGATGTATTGGTGATGCTAGTTTTTAGCCATGAGGCCCCAGAGGTAGAGATCTCCAGCTTGGATCGCATGTTGATAAAATTTATCGTCAATGTTACTTGAGGCTAGAATGGGTGATCTGTATCATAAATGAGAGTGTTTGGAGGCCAATAATGTGGTCCTAAACATTTATTCCCACCCCTGGCATGTTGGCAATGCTAGTTTTAGCCATGAGGTCCCAGAAGTAGAGATTCTAACTTAGATCGCATGTTGACAACATTTGTTGTCAATGTTGATTGAGGCCAGAATGGGTGATCCATATCCTAATTGGGAGTGCTTAAAGGCAAATAATGTGGTCTTAGATGTTAATCACCACCCTGACATGTTGGTGATTCTAGTTTTCAGCTACCCTTGGAGGTAGAGATCTCCAACTTGGCTCACTTGTTGACAACATTTATTATCATTGCTTAAGGTCAGAATGGGTGCTCCATATCCTAACCAAGAGTGATAGGAGGCCAATAATGTGGTCCTATACATTAATCACCACCCTTGATGTGTTAGCGATTCTAGTTTTCATCTACAAGACCCCATAGGTAAAGATATCCAACTTGGCTCACATGTTGACAACATTTATTGTCAATGTTGCTTGAGGCCATAATTGTTGTAAAATTACATATCTGCATGGATTATAAGGTTGTGGTAGTGGTAAAAATTGTAAATTTTACATCCTATGGTGTTGGATGTGGTGAATTTATAATCAGAGGTCCATGAAGTGGAAATGTTTATTGGAGGCATACTACATTAAAGTTGCATTGTAGGACTGATCACATAATCTTCTACCATGAATTCGTCAATTATTTTTGATTCATTGGATTTGGTGTGAACATATAAGAATTATATATGCACATGATGGTTCTTTTGGTTTGTGGATATGACTTATGATTTTTGTTTTATGCCTATCTAAAGTTTGCCTAAAAAACATCAATTTTGCCTTATAGGGAAATGTAGTCTTGAGGCCAAAATGGGTCTCTGTATCCTAATCAGAAGTGATAAAAACCCAATAATGAATAAATATATGTTAATCACCACCCCCAATGTGTTTTTGATGCTAGTTTTTAGCCACGAGGCCTCAGAGGTAGAGATCTCCAACTTGGCTCGCATGTTGATAACATTTGTTATATATGTTGTTTGAGGCTAAAATGGGTGCTATATCTCCTAACCAAGAGTGGTATGAGGCTAATAATGTTGTATTATACATTAATCTCCACCCTTAACATGTTGGCAATGCTATTTTTTAGCAATGAGGTCCCATAAGTAGAGATATCCAATTTGGCTCGCATGTTGACAGCATTTATTATCAATGTTGTTTGAGGTTGGAATGGGTGCTCCATGTCATAACCATGAATGATAAATTACCAATAATTTGGTAATAGACATTAATCACCACCCCTAATATGTTTTAAGTTTTATTTTTCATCACGAGGCCCTAGAGGTAGAGATCTCTAACTTGGCTTGCATGTTGACAACATTTGTTGTCAATGTTGTTTGAGGCCAGAATGGGTGATCCATATCCTAAATAAGAGTGTTTTGAGGCCAATAATATGGTAATATACATTAATCTCCACCATCTATGTGTTGGTTATGCCATTTTTCAACTATGAGGCCCTAAAGGTAGAGATCTCCAACTTGGCTCACATGTTGACAACATTTGTTGTCAATGTTACTTGAGGCTATAATGGGTGCTCCATATCCTAAATGGGAATGCTTAGAGGCCAATAATATGGTAATATAATCAATTAAAATATTTTTTAGACTTAAATAAATGATAATCCACCTTATAAAGAGACAAAATGATCCCAAGTCACTTCAAAACCTCTCTATGTCCCCTATAGGGCAATAACAGGCAGTTTAGAAAGAATTTTTATCTGGGAGTTTTATGAAGAATTTATGAGTTTTTATAACTCCCATAAGTCTACCCCATTAAAACCTATTCAATTATCCAAATAAGGGATCTAGGTGAACCTTAAAACTCATTTTTAACCCCCTAATCCAATTCAGGGCTTCTTGAGCCCTAGAAAGACCAAATTGGGTATTGTTTTGAGTTTCAGGTGGAGTAGAGGGATAAAAACTTTCATGGAGGTATGATACAACATGAAAATTATGTTTCAATTATTATTAGGCATTTAATCTACCCAAATCATGTAAATTCATCAAGTTATAGGTTTTTATTATGTATTTAGCAAGCTTGGTAAGATGATAAAATGAGTATATGAGATATCATACCTATTGCATCAATTTGAGGAGTTTCACATCATCTCATGAGGTGTCAAAAAGAGATATCAATGTGGTGGAGGTAGTTATATAGGTATGTAGCCCATCAATCAAGGAGGTCAGGGCAACTTCAAATGGAAAATGACACATCTCCTATGCCAACTCTTTATAAGGCCATCATAACACCGAGTTAACACATTGTTAACACTCCAAGATACACCCTAGGAAGAGATTTTTCAGGCCTACCTCCAAGCTTGGGGTAACATGGGAATAGCCCAAAGCTGTGGGTGACCTATGGCTAGGCTAAAACTCTAGATTCTGGGGCTAGCTCTCCTGGTGCATCCATTAGAGCTCAAATAACTAAAACCTACTAATATGGGGTGAAAAGGGATAGAGGTAATGCATAAAATGAAACCTAATATAAGGATGGTGATGCATCAATATCATTAATCCACTCTATTTGACCTTAAGCAACACTAATGAACTAGATAAACAATTGAAATACTATCTCTAAGGGTTCCTATGCAATAGTGTTTCACATGGAGGCTTTTTTAAGTGGTTAGAACATTAGGGTCATGACAGGAAGGTATGATCTAAGACAATTACAAGTTAGATTCCATTTAAAACTCAATCACCAATACTCTTGTACACCATATGACCTGCATAACACACCTACTAGCATCTAAGGGAGACAAGGACCTACAATGGGAGAGAAACCTACCATATATGCATATCAACAAGTAAATAACACACTAGATACCAACATGAAGGAGCTACCATAGTTAATTTATCAGTCTAATAGGTTTACAAAGTGACAATCTAGGTAGAGTTTCCTCATACCCAAGTGAGGAATAGTTATAATGGCCTAAGAGCCTCAATATATAGAATAATGAGAAGATAAAAAGAGGGAAATTAGAATGAAAGTGAAGATAAGAGGTCATAAATGACCATATTAGACTCACACAATAGTTAAATTAGCCATAACAATCCTCATATGTCTCCCTCCATGTGTTGGTGGTCTTCAATGGGCAACTTGGGCATTAAAGTGGAGTGATGGAGGTTGGTAAAGATTTGGTTGACCCCATAAAGGCATGGTCATGCAAAATATGGTCAAAAACCATCTTCTCATGACAATTATAAGACATTAAGGTGATTCAATTAGGCCACTATGAGTTACTAAGCAACCCACCCTTTTCCTTATATGCCGACTAGGAAACTACCCTAGTCTAGGAAACCACCCTTTCCTTCATTATGACCATGTAAAAGTGTCTTATTTGAATTTAAGAATTAATTACATAGTGTAATGACCCTGCATTAACTCCTCAAATAGCTCTCTATGCCAATATGCAACTTATTTTGTTGACCCAAGTAGGCCTACTAGGCCACTAGGCCTAGTGACTTGATTATCTATTGATGGATGGCCAAAGATCTAAATAGAAACATTAGAATAGATAAATGCACATGTTTCAAGTCTAAATAATATGTTTATACCATGAACTATGATTTTACAAGCAATATACATCTGTAATATTTTTAATCTAGGTGATTAGGTCACCTTCTACTAGCCTTCCTGGACTGGCTCTTTTGTACAGACTACTAGGAACACTTTTAGGGAGATTTGTGAAGTATTTGTGGATTGAGAAGCTGGAAGAAATATCACACTACTCCTTCCGATATTATGCAAATCATCAACAAGATCTGTACCATGTTCTCTTCTCAAATCCTTATAAAAGTATTATTTCTAACATAAGTCCATACAATAGTCTATACAATCTAGTATCATATATGAGATCCCCTTTGAGTGTACTAGGTGATTCAAGTGTTTACTAGGCCATTTTAGGGTGTTTGATTGCAAATATATCAAAATTTCTCTAGTCAAGTTTGCCTAAGGGTTTAAGGAAGGTTTTAGAGGTGCACAATCTTAATGATGGTTCATAGAGTACAAATCTCTAAACTAGAACTTCCTACCATGGACCTTTAGCCTACATACCCCTTCAAATTTCCTAAGTATCCCTAGTTCCCATGTATATATGAACAAAATATGGTGTGCCTCAAGCTCCATACTAGGTAGTTTATGCAGGTTACATTCTTAATGTTTGTTTATAGAGTTGGGCCCCTAAATCCCACTCTCTCCTTCATGTATCTTGAGTCTATATGGGTGCCCAACTTCCCCTTAGAGCACTAGCTCTGAGTCCCTTTGTCATGTGAGAAAAGAGTGTTTGAACTAGTGGATTAAGGTGGAAAACTAGGTGTAATATAGCTCAATATGGGTGATTAGACTCATCTAACCTTGTCCTTACTCCCCTCTACCCAAAACATCCTCTTCAGGACATGTACCATCCCTCCATATCTTCTCCTAATGTTAGTTTTTATTGGGAGGGTCTGAGTCAGTCATAAGTTGGAGGTGGGGTTTTGAGGCCTTAAGAATGCTTTTAGGCTTACTAGGCCTAGACTGAGTTCCAAGGTTTTAAGTCACTTGTAGGTGGTTTTGGGGATTAAAAATCATCATAACACCCTCTCCACCTAGTTTCTATCCTCTACACTTGCCTTCAGCTATATAGACCATCATCTCTGCCTTTTCCTCTCATAAGTCTGACTTGAGTATGATTGTTAGTGCCATTTTTTATTATTAATATCTTGAGTATCCTTCTCTACCCTTCAAATTTAGGGATGGAGTTTGAAAACTATGTAACATGATATTAGGATATGGAAACATATTTGGGCTCATGGATCAAATTCAACCTTGTCTTTTGTATACCTTTATATCTTTTTACAGTCAGGCCTAGGGTTTGTGAGCAACCAGGATTGTGTAGCCCTAAGGCTTGGTTTCAATGCCTTCTTGCCTAAATTTGAGGATTTTAACATTTTGGAAAACCTGTCATGTCCTTCACACTACCTTTTTTGACATTTTCACCCTTCCTTCAACCTCAAAACATACAAATACTTCAACTGTTATGATTAGGCATGTGCATATCCATTTTAGGCCTAATAGGTCTAATAGGCCATTAAGCTCTACTTAGCAATTTAAGACTCTTATTACTTGGGGTTTTTTTATACATATTATGAATTCCCTCCCAAATGTTTCCAACCTCAAATAGATTCAAAACATTTATAAGGATTCAATTTCTATGGTCAGACCTTTGACTGCCTAGTTTTAGGTCTAAAAGACCTAATGGTTTGTCAAGGATGTTGTTCTTATTCAAGGAATATATCAATAAAGAGAGACTAATAAACTTATAATACAAGAAAAAACCTTTATTATATTTCTTTCACTACTCTTCATAAGCATGTTGCAGCATATTTTCACCCTCTTATTCATGAACTTGCCTATAGGTGGCAGTAAGGCCAACCTGAGATAGTGTGTAAGAACCCCTAATCTTGATAGTACCTGGGGGTTGTTTTGAGTATTATATCATGAGGATCATGACCTTACAACTTTTTACATATCCTTATAATATTTTCTCAAGGGTATCTTCCATTTAGCTAATTTACTTCCTTATAACTAGCTTGTATATGGCAGCTTGGGATTATGATTGTGCAAGCCTATTTGAAGGATGAGCTCCTTCTATTTTAATATGTTATCATCACCTACCAACACTCATTAACCTTTCCATGGAGTTTTTAATTATATTTCAATTCATACCCTTGAAGACAAGATGGCTCCTTTTGTCTAATACTGCCCTATTTCTACAGTCAGGCCTGTAGGTGGTGATCCTAGGCCTCTTGATCATGTGTGGCCACTTGAGGGGTGTAATTTGATGATATATTATTTATTTATGTGGTGATAACATGTTTATGACACTATAATTATCTCTTTTTACCCCCTTGAATCATTACTAACCTCATAAAACATCAATTTTTTACCTACTTTACAATCATAGGGTTGTGTGCACGCAATGGGGTTGAGTTCTCATCTCGAGGCTGAGTTGGTGTGTTGGTCATGGTTGGACCCTAATGTTTCATTTAAATTCCCTTTTATATGACCTTATGACTCAAGGAGGTCTCTCAATGTCGTTAAGATCCCATCTAGACAACCAATACTTCATTTGTTTAGCTTGCCCAAATAGGCCTTTAGGTGCTTCAGTAAGGCTTCTCTTTGCATAACAGACTAAGGATGAGGATGGTCCTTAAGGTTATATGGAATTTAAAGGAATTATGTAAATATAAAAATCATGACTTAGGGATGAGGCACATTTATGCCTTTTGAATTGATCTTGATGTTTCTCTTCCCTACAAAGATACCTTGTTCATTTGCAAAGAGATCACACACAACAGTCACCTTAGAAAATAGGTTAAAAGAGGTATCATTTGGTGGCTCAAATAAGTATGGTATGTATAAAATATTTTAATGGAATCAAGGAACTCATCATTGAAAACAAAATTTCCGAATACTTTCTTTTTATGCACTAAAACTCCATGACATGGAGAGGCTCTGTCTACAGTTTGTAAAAGTGAAAATAAGAAGATTTGTTTGCTTTCACACCCTCAAACATGTGAACCATGGGTGGGTAATACCATGGAATTACCCTGAGGAATTATGGAACACACATTCAATCACTAATTCACAAAACCATTCCAAGAATGCACTAAAATTGATGCAAATTTGATCCTTGCATGGATGAAGAAGGTAACCCTGACATCTTAAATTCTTATTCATAATTAAGAAACCACAAGGGATAAATATTTAAAAAAATTCCCAAGATTTTAATGGAATTATACCCCCTTCTTCTATCCAATAGATTGAACCCTCACCTTCTCTCTCCTATATAGACTAAGCATAAACCTGAAGTGTTGTGTATGGCTACCAAAGATCTCGATGGAGAAATGGATCAATTTTGAACCTATTTTGCATATTTTAGATTTTAAACTTCTCTAAGACACCTAAAATGAGTCCTGAGTTAAATTTATGACCTCCCTCTATACATACCTGATCGTATAGATTTGTATAACCTACAAAACACCTATAAACACCCTATTTTCTTACATTTCTTCAAGTTTTAAGCCTTAGGATGTGATTGGAAGGTATGAGGGGGAAATATAAGTTAAAAAATGTTTCAAAATTATTATTAAGGTTAGGGGGAGTTGAATAAAAATACCGTCTCATGTGTGGGGCCCATTTGATGAGTGGGAAGTGATTTTGACCCCTAAAATGGACCTTTATGCATATGAAACTGCCATATGATGGATATAGGGCTCTTTGGAAGCTATTATTAATGTAATTGACATATAAAAACCCATTTACAAAAGTTTTATAATTCAATTTGACCAATATGAGTTGTTTGAAGGGTGATTGATGACTTTTAAGGGTGAATCAATGTTTGAAACCGGTTTGGATAAGTGTATCATGGAAGATAACTTTGAATACATTATCATACTTCACATTATGACTCAAATGAATATGGGAAAACCATCACATCTAATGGACAGGTCTCTATTCAATAAATATCTTAAAACAAGCTCATAGACTATGAGAACCATAAACCTTAAAATGCCCAAATTACCTTAACTTTTGCTAAGAGACCTTAAACTTGTCAAACAATGATTAGACCAATTTTTAGACCTCAAAATCACTTTGAAAATTATCTAATCATCTAAGGACCATCATGACCATTTATCACATCACCCAAACACTTCAAAATAGGCTATGACATATGGATCTCCCAAGCAAGTTTGAATACAAACATGAAACCTTAAACAATGCTAACAAGGTTTTAAAGAAGCCAAGAGGGGACCATGGCAAGCTCTAGACCTATGTGTACAATATATGAAGGGGTTTCATGGAAATTTTTTGGTTATATGGGTTGAGATTTGGCTTGGGAGGTAAAATTATTAACATCTTTGGTGACTCATGGGGGTTGACCGGCCTACTGGTCAAGGGAACCCACTAACTTTCTATGATAGTCATGACCCAACTGACATGACAATATGACTTGGATGACTATTTACTTGGACTTATAAATAAATTATCACCTAATAACACCTTTAAAAATATAAAAACAACCTCAAAATAAACAAACATCAAAATAAACAACACCTATGAAAAGCAATAAGATAGGGCACAAGGCAACTAAAGCAACTACACACTAGACTTGTGTATGACACACTTATTGAAACAAGACAACAAACTAATATAAAAAAATAACCTAAACCAATCTTATTTTTCCTCTAGTATCAAATTTAAATTTCCTTTGATATCATGGAACCATGAAGTTGGATTGCTATATGGTGATTTGAGTGCAATCAGGTACTGCTCATTGAAGGAGGACTTCTAGTTACAACTAGAGGCATCTGCATATTCATGGATCCATAGAAGAGAAACTAAACTCTCTTAATCCATCCTTAGGTATATAGGCTAGCTATATGAATTAATCACCCAATCATATTCATCCCACACTAATCTAATTTGCATGAATAACCTCAATTCTACCTCACCTATAAGCTGTTCTTGAGTAAACTAAATGGTTGGAGGTAGCTCTTGAAACATGCTTGGATATTTGACTTCAAGGAGGGGTGAATATTGTTTCATGGTATATTGAGACCAATATATTTCAATTTCATACTCTAAGAGTGGAAAGACATCTGTAGATGGAAAGAGGAGTTGATAACCTTGTTTGAAAACCTGAAACAATTCAACTTTAAGTGGGACAACCTTTTGGGATGGCATGGTTAGAGGGTTGTTTTCTTCTTATTTGATGGGACTATCTTTCTCAATATAAAATAAATCATCCTCAAGGAAAGAATATATTGATTTGATGATCTCAAACAAGTCCATTGAATGATTCCCACCTAGCTTTAGTTTGATTATAATCTCATGCTTCATAAAGGCTGATGCAGGGGTATGCACAACACAATTTTAGGTAGATTTTGAAACTTTACATCCTTGACTATGCTCATGCAGTTATAAATAAATTTTTTCCACTCCTAATAGATCAATTAAAGTTTCTTCATCCACAATATCAACTTGATCAGTTTGCATGATATCAAATTTACCTTGTTCATCACCTCATTGGTTGGTCTACATCTATCTTTTGCAACTGTTGCAAGCTGATCAAATACTTCATTTTTATACTCTCTAAGAATATGATGGGAAAGGGAAGCTATCATATCATAAATAAAGTATTCAAGGTCATATTTTAATTAATAAAATAATGTGTATTCCTCTTTTGGTTCATCATGCTCTTGTAGTCCATCCTTTTCTGCATCCTTGAAGGCTGAATTACGTATCTCCTCACCAAGAGGTGTACCAATGACAACTTCTTCTTCCAGATCACCTTCATCAGATACCATTGCAACCTAACCTCCTTCACTCACTTTTTAAAGGATAGGATCTTTCTCAAGGAGTGGAATGGGATATTCTTGCAAGGATTCTAGGAGAGAGGTCATGTATGCTTTATTCCTCTCATTCAGCTACTCATTGTTGACAACTAACACCTCATTATCCTTATGTATAGTTTTTTTAATGGAAATCCATAATGGAAATGTTTTATATTCTTAAGGAGGGAGGGATGGGAATGGAATGGTTTCATATTTTCCTTTCACTTCAACATCTTGGTTTATGCTTGAGTCATCTCCCTTTCCCCATGAATTCATTGTTTGACTCCAAGTTAGGATTTTGGATTTAGGAGCTTATTCTATGGGCATAAATGAAGCTCATGGCATAAATGAAGGTAATTATTACTAAGATTGTACTGTTATTTCATATTCCACTAACTAAAATAAGTGATAATTTTCTAATTTAATCTCCCTCTTTAGGTGGGCTTCAAAATCAAGCCTTAACTGATCAGATATCTCCTCATGCTAACTAGTCCTCTCAACACATACTTTTTCCTTATTTTTCACTCTTTTGAATAGACCTCCAAGTAGGAAAGGTTTGAAGGACTTTTGAGGGACTTGGAAGGTCTTGACATTCATTTAATTGGGAATTTTGAGGGATGATGGGTAGCTCAATAGAGGACTGATATGGGATGGAAGAGGGGACATAAGGTTGATGATAATGAGTTTGTTGTCTCTCATATACTACTAGCCTCTCCTCTATGCTTTAAACTAGGCCACCTATGTCCAACATGTCACTATTCATCCCTGAATGACCCTCTCTCATAAAATATGCCCACACTTTCTTGGCTTGTTGTAATGAGGCTCTCATGCTCTTGATAAGATGCCTAGGGATTTCTTGGCCATACCCTCTCTGTGTGTCAATCCACACCATGTGTCTCTCATAACCCAATAAGGCTTGATTAAGGCTTAAAGTGAATTAGTTTGAGGCATGGTTAGGTTGACTAGGTTGATTAAAAGGATAATTGGGATATCAAAAGGGTTGATGACCTTTATAAGGAGAGTGAGGGTGCTATTCTTGGTAGCAAGGAAACTCATAAGACTGATGTAAGATCTGATGTTTCTAATAGGGGTAAATGTAGGGTTGATAGGGCTTATAGTGGGGTTGGTATAGATTATTGAGCTGTTGATATGGAGGTGTATGATATAAGTCTGATTCATATTTAGCCATAACTCATCATGAGACACATGAATAATAATGTATCAATAACAACTATTCTTACCCCTGAGATGACGACCTTGTGATGCCTTCTGGCATGAAATCTAATTGTAAATCTACTTCTCAAGTGCTTGAATCTCTCTAAGATGACCAAGTTCTACAAGTGAGTGCTCTAATTTCTTGAATTTGGTCCCACCAGGTATGCCAAAACTATTAATAATCCAAGATACACCCTAAGAGGAGGTTTTTAAGCCTACGTCCAAGCTTGGGGTAACATGGGAATAACCCAAGGTTGTGGGTGACCTATGGCTGGGCTAAACCTCTAGATTATGAGGCTAGCTCTCTTAGTGCATCCATTAGGTATCAAATAAGTAATATCTATTGATTTAGGGTGAAAATTTATAGAGGGAATGAATAAAAATAAACCTAATATAAGGATGGTGATGCACCAATATCATTCATCCACTCTATTTGACCTTAAACAACACTAATCAACTAGATAAACAACTAAACTACTATCTCCAAGAGTTATTATGAAATAGTGTTTCACATGGAGGATATGTTATGTGGTTAGAACATGAGGGTCATGATAGGAAGGTCTGATCTAAGGCACGTACTAGTTAGATTTCACTTCAAACTCAAGCTCCAATACTCTTGCACACCATATGAATTGCATAACACATCTACTAGCACCTAGGTGAGACAAGGACCCGTAATGGGAGAGAAACATACCATATATGCATATCAACAAGAAATAACACACTAGATACCAATATGAAGGATCTATAATAGTTCATTTATCAGTCTAATAGGTTTACAAAATGTAAATCTAGGTAGAGTTTCCTCATACCCAGGTGAGGGATAACTATAATGGCCTATGAGGCTCAATATATAAAATAATGAGAAGATAAAAATATGTAAATTAGTGTGGAGGTATAGATAAGATGTCATAAATAACCATAGTCCATGTACATAGTAGTTACATTAGACATAACAATCTTCATATGTCTCCTTCTATGCATTGGTGGTCTGCAATTGACAACTTGGGCACTGAAGTGGAGTGATGGAGGTTGGTGCAGACTTGGTTTACCCCATAAAGGCATGGTCATGCCAAATATGGTCAAAAATCCTCTTCTAATGATAGTTACAAGACATTAAGGTGATTCAATTAGGCCACCATGAGTTACTAAGCATCCCACCCTTCTCTTTGTATGTTAACTAGGCTTGGAAACTACCCTTTCCTTTATAATGAACATGTATAAGTGTATTTTCCACCTTTAAAAATTATTTACATAGTGTAATGACCCTACATTAACTCCTCAAATAACTCTCTATGCTAGTATGTAACTTCTTTTATTGACCCAAGTAGGCCTACTAGGCCACTAGGCCTAATGACTTGACTATCTATTGATGAATGACCAAAGCCCTGAATAGAAACCTTAGAGGAGGTGAATGATATTTTTTCAAGTTTAAATAATATGCTTATACCATGACCTATGATTTTACAAGAAATATACATCTATAATTTTGCCAATCTAGGTGACTTGGTCACCTTCTACTAGCCTTTCTGGACTGGCTCTTTTATACAAACTAGTAGGAACACTTTCAAGGAGATTTGTGAATAGTTTGTGGACTAATAAGTTGGAATACATGTCACACTACTCCCTCCATTAGTTTTTAACTCCTCAACAAGCTCTGTACCATGTTATCTTCTCAAATCCTTGTAAAAGTATTGTTTCTAAAAAGTTTGTACATCAGTCCATATAATCCAATATCATAGATGAGATATCCTCTAAGTTTACTTGGTGATTCAAGTGTTTAATATGATATTTTAGGGTGTTTTATTGCAAATATATCAATATTTTTCTAGTCTAGTCTATCTTAGGGTTTAAGGAAGGTTTTTGAGGTCCACCATCTTAACGATGGTGTATAGAGTATAGACCTCAAAACCATAACTTATTACCATGAAACTTTAGAATATATAACCCTTCAAACATATTGAGTAGACTTGGGTACCATGCAAATTTTATGTGGATATATGAACAAAAGATGGTGTGCCTTGAGCTCCCTACTAGGTAATTTATGCAGGTTACAGTCTTAAATTTTTTTCATAGAGTTCGGCCCATGAATCCCACTCTCTCCTTCATGGATCTTGAGTCAATATGGGTTCCCAAATTCCCCAAATATCACTATATATGATTCCTTTTTTCATGTGATAAATGAGTGTTTGAACTAGTGGCTTGAGGTGGTAGACTAGGTGTAGTACAACTCAAGATGGGTGATGAGACTAATCTAACATTTTTTTTGTTCCCCTATACTAAAAACATGCTCTTGAGGACCTGTACCATCCTTCCATATCTTCTATTTATGTTAATTATAATTGGGAGGTTCCAAGTTAGTACAAGGTGGAGGTGGGGTCTTGAGGCCTTAAGAATTGCTTTAGACCTACTAGGCCTAGACTAAGTTACAATGTTCTAAGTCACCTTTAGGTGGAATGGGGGATTTAACATCATCATAAAATACTCTTCACCTATTTTCCATCCTTTTCAATTTCCTTCAATTTTATAAACCATCATCTCTACCTTTTCATCTCATAAGTCCACCTTGAGTATGACTGTTACTACCATCCCTGAGTGTTAATGTCCAGTGTATCCTTCTCTACCATTAATTAGTAGTGATGGATTTTTAAAACCATGTAACACTATATTAATATATGGTAACATCTTTGGGATCATGGTTTAACTTCAACCTTGTTTTATGTATACCTTTATATCTTCTTGCAATTAGGCCTAGGTGTTGTGAGAAACCAAGCTTGTATAGCTTTAAGGCTTGGTTTCGGTGTCTTATTACCTAAATTTGAATATTTTAAAAACCATATAATATACTTAAAACTACCTTTATATATATTTTCACCCCTTTAAAAACCTCAAAACATGCAATTACTTCAACTGTTATGATCAGGCCTATACATATCCATTTTTGACCTAATAGGTCTAATAGGTCATTAAGTTCTCCTTACCAATATGAGAATCATATTAATTTTAAACATTTATTACATATTATAAATTAACTCCTAGATGTTTCTAATCTCAAATAGCTTCAAAACATGTATAAGGCTTCAATTTCTATGGTCAAACCTTTGACTGCCTAGTTTTAGGTCTAAAAAACCTAATGGTCTGTCAAGGATTTTAATCCTTTTCAAGGAATCCAACACTCAAGAGAGAATAATAACCCTATAATACATTTCAAAACCCTTCTTATATTTATTTAATTTCTCTTTATAATCATGTTGCATCATATTTTAACTCTTTAATTCATGAACCTACTTGTAGGTGGCAGTCAGGCCAACCTGAGACAGTGTGTAAGAACTCCTACTCTTGCCATTACCTTGGGGTTGTTTTGAATAGTATATCATAAGGATCATGAAATTCCACCTTTGCATATATCCTTATAATGTTTTCTCAGGTGTGTCTTCCATTATCTACTTTTCTCCCTCATAATTAACATGTGTATGGCAGCTTGGGATTATGATTATACAAACTTATTTGAAGGATGAACTCCTTCTATTTGAAGATATTATCCTCACCTACCAAGACTCATTAAACTTTACATGGAGTTTTAAATTATATTTTACTTCTTACCATTGAAGACAAGATGGCTTCTTATATCTAATAATTCCCTATTTCTACAGTCAGGCCTATAGGTGGTGATCCTAGGCCTCTTGACTATGTGTGACCACTTAAGGGGTGAAATTTGATTATCTATTATTTCCTATGGTGGTAAAAACATGTTTATGACACTATTATTGTATCTTGGTCCTGGTTGGACCCTATTATTTTAATTCCATTCCATTTTATAGGACCTTATGACTTAAGGAGGTCTCTCAATGTCCCTAAAATCCCATCTACACACTAATACTTCATTTTTTTAGCTTGCCCAAATAGGTCTGTAATTGCTTAAGTGAGGCTTGTCTTTGCATATCAGACTAAGGATGAGGATGGGTATTGAGGGTATAGGGTAGGGTCATTATGGAAACATCAAAATCATGACTTAGGGATGAGTCAAATTAACACTTTTTAAACTGATGCTGATGGTTTTCTACAGTCCCCTACAAAGACACCTTGTTGTTGGAGGGTTTTTAATGATGTTTCTAAGGTGACCAAGGATGTTGATGAGGTGTCATGTGTGCTAGAATGACAATGATAAAGTGTGCTTTAATGAGCTTAAATGTTCCTACATTGTTATTTAGTGTTTGACTTAGTGAGGTAATTGATGGATGATATTGATGGTATGGACATGTTTCAAAGACCTTATGGGGTGTTATGAGTGCTTGGAGTGTTTATGAAAGTGAGTGGGATTCATCAGAGCAGTCATATGAAGGTCTAGGTTCAAGTAGTCATCTTGGAAGATAAAATTGAGTAAGCATATTTATGGCATAATATTTTACATGTGTGAATGTTTTCAAATTATTTTGATATATGGATAAATTCCCTTATGATAGGTAATCATGTGGTTCAAATTTTAGGTCTAGACATTAAGAGTAGTAAAAGTTATAATAGTGCAAAGTTGGCCTCTTAGATAGAGTTCATTAAGTTTATATACTTAGCCAAATTTTCAAGAGGAGATCTAATGATGAGCATTCAGAAAATATAATGGAAAGCTTCTAATTTGATATACAAAGATATAATGGTGACTATATGATCATGCATATATAAATCAATGACACACGTGAAGTCAATATGTCAAAGGTTCATGAGATTGCATGTGCTAGTGACATGTATCATAATAATGGAGTTTTAGTAGTATATCTATGATGAGCAATTAATCTGAAAAAATAAGGACCTAATGGAGTGCATGATCTTGTCAGATAGTGATCTAATAGTGAGTATTAATTCAATATGTCAAAGGATGCTCATAAGGCATGTAGGACTGCCAAGCGGATTGATATCAAAATAAATGATCTAAGATCAATGGTGATCAAAAAATCAAAAGATTTGGTTGAAATATAATTCAATAAACAATAAAAACACAATTGTAATAATGTTATCTTTAAGAAGAGATGTTTTATTGCTCAAAATTACAGATACAACATATGCCTATCTCTGGGAAGAGATGTCTGATTTCCATTTCAGGTTACATATTCATTTATACACATTTTTAAGGTAAGAGGAATATTTTTAAGGTCACCAATATAAATAGAGATTAAGTGTTTTGACTTCCATGATTTACAACAATACAAAATTTGAGGAATTACTATTTTTAGATTGCACTACTAAAATTAAAATTTAGGGAACTTCCATTTGGTTTTTGGAGGATAAAACCAAATAAGTGGAGCTTGTGACATATCATGATGTTTCCCTCATTATTATATTTACAATGGTTGAAATGGGGAGTCAAACGAAGCTATGGTGCAAAAGTTATGGCTCCTAGAAGTTCTGCCACCAATTGGGGTAAAACCGTCGCCTGAAATATTGCTCGGATCAAATGGTGAGTGATATAAGGCAAAGACCAGGATAATATAAAGGATATTGATAAAAAATGTTTGAGTGAGTTTTATGAAGACACAATATGAAGAAACGTCTGCAGATGGTTTTGCATTAACCAATGACTGTTGGCTTTTGAATTAGCAAAGAGAAAAACCATTATGTAGTATTTTGCTAATATATTTTGATATAGGATAAATTTATTGATGGAGTAAAAATAAAATTTGAAGAGGAATTAAATAAATATATACAAAATATATTTATAAGGTTTGAATGTATATAAATCAAAGATATTGAGATTCAAAGTTGACTATGTGTTTAACCATGGTTTATAAGTGATCTGAGAAGGATATTTGAGTTGTTATTGATGTTGTCTTGATGTTTCAAGATGAGATAACTATTGTATAGTGTTATAGACTCCATGAGGACCATATGTGTGGATTTTGGAGGTTTGAAAAATCCATGTTTAGTGTGAAAAATTACTTAAAAGTTGACTATGTTTGTTGAATGCATTGACAGATTGAGTGACCATGTTGCAGAAGTGAGTTGAAGGTATTTTGAGAAGAGTTAAGGAAGAAAATGAGTATGGAGATGTTTTATAATTCTATAAGGCTTATTATAAGGCATTGGTTATCATATTTTTCCCTTGATCATATATGAAGAGTCAAGATAGCTTGACTATATATGACCAGTTTGAGTGGTCATTTTGAGAGAATTATTTTTAGTGCTTAAATCTTGTGTTTAAGTGTATAAATAACATGGAGGATGTCTTGAAGGGTTCACCCATGTGATATAATCATATGAATATGTGAAATACTTGAGTTTTTCTTCAAAAGTTTGAGATTGTGTTTTTTGTGTATAAAGACCTAAAGATCAAGGAGACCTAATTGGTAGGTTCAAGTATTGAGTTGGTGTTTTAGGTGGTATAAACCCATGAGGGAGTGATCAAGGGTATATTCGAGATATGTTTGTGTTTGAATCATTTATAAAGGATGAAGGTGGTCCAATTAGTCTCACATGTAACGTGTGAGTATGATGGCCTAATTATTTTAGGTCTCACCAAGACCTAATGTTGGTTTAGGGCTAATGAGGTATTGGTCAATCTAAGGAGTGTGTGGTTCTCACTTGTAATGTGTGTATAGAAATATGTTAAGTATGGTTCAATTATGTAAAGCATCTTGGCTGACCAAGATGGGTTAAAGGAAGAGAGTGGTATAAGTACAAGGACTAATTGGACTAATTATGCTAGTTATGTGAGTGTGGATTCAAGTGAAGGAGAGAAAATTTGAAAGAGAAGGTACATGTCATTAAGGACCAACAAAGAGTGAAGAGGATCAATCATTATTATTTGATCAAGTTGATGCAGGAAGACACATAGGTCATTGAACCTAATGAGCCTAGAAGAGGTAGTCTGAATGAGTTAGTCCTAGAGGCATCTTGAGAAAGATTAGAGGTAACGAGTGCAGAAAAAGGTGGTCATCATCAATTGAAGATTATAAATAGGTGTTTAAAATGATCTATTCAATGTATCTAAGTGGGTGCTTAGTTGCCTAGTGGTTTGGTTCCTCCTTGCAAGATAAATCTTGCTAAAGGTCTAGTTGTTATGGGTGCTCAAGTAGATAGGGGCAATAGATCCTTATGGGATTGATGTCTCACTAAACTAAGGGATGGGTATTCCTTGCTCAGTTGGTGCTGGTCTAAATGTTGGATCTTGTTTTATAGGACTGTAGTCCATATTGTAGGATTAAGTGGATTTTATCCCCCAAGAGGGTTTCTCACATATATCATGTGCTATGTGCTTGATCTTTTGATATATCTTTCATGTTCATTATAATGATTAATTTGTATGCGTCATGATTATATGTGCTAAATGTTTAAGATTTGGGAATTGAATTATATTATCTTGCATCATGGATTCAACCCCCCTCTTAATGATTATACCTTTTACAATTGGTATCAGAGCAAGACCTTTTGTGCAATTTTAAACACCTGAAGGTGATCCAAGGCACAATATGGGTAAAAGATCATCATGTTTGATGAAGAAGTTTGCCATAACAATAGAGAAGAAGAAAATTTATATGATAGCGAGGAAGAAGCTAATCTAGAAGATGAGCCCATGAGTGAACTTAGTGAATTGAAGGATCAAAAGAAGAGGAATCATAAAATGAAGAATATGATTAAAGGTTTTAATGAGCAAGTTAGGTCGCTTGAAGAGAGTTTGTCAAGCAAGTCCATAAAAGATGAAAATAAGTATCAAGAATTGATCAAGTCCATGGAATATCAAGTATGTAGATTGAATAATAACATGGATAAAGAAGTTAAGGAGGATAAGGAGACCATCAAATATCTTAAAATTTAATTAGTGTTAATCATGTGATATACTAGAGGGGGGGGGGTGAATCAATATATCATATATCTTATAAAACTTTTACTCAATCAAACACCACTTAACCATACATTCAAGATATGTAATAAAATTGAAACAATAACATGCACCATATAAGAAAGAGAGAGACACCAAATTTTTCTGTGGAAACCCAATGTGGGAAAAACCATGGAGAAGAATCTCAAGTATATGAATGAGCACCAATCCCTTTGCCAAACAATAACACAACAACTCTTTGTGAGTACCAACCCACATGAGTACCACCCCTCTTATGTAAAACACAACTATCTCTCAACGTTGCTTTCTCAACAAATGATATAACTCTACAATATCTCTATCTATTCTCTCCTCTTTTCTTATATAAAATAATTACAAACCATGCACACTCTTGCATATATAAAATGGATTCTCAAGCCTCTTTTTATATCTTTCCAAATGACGTTTGGCATTCACCCTTTGTGACCCTTCAATCCACATGGAAAATGGTGCCAAAATTGCATGACCCTTCAAATCCTTTCATTTGAAAAGTCACATGGTGACCCTTCATGAACAAATACGTCCTTCCCCTTTTGTCTTTATCTTGATGACTTTTCAAATTCCTCAAGGTGACTCTTCATTAAAAATTGTGCCCTTCTCTCTTTTGTCTTCACTTGGTGACTCTTTGAATTCCTCAAGGTGACCCTTCATGAGAAAATGTGTCCTTTCCCTCTTTTGTCTTTACTCATGACTCTTTGACTTATTCATGGGCCCTCTTTTGACTTTATGCAATAAAAAATATATTCATCAATATAAATATCAACACACTTTAGCCAAACTATGAAAATTAAAAACACCTTAAGACATTAAATGCTATGGGGCCTTTATCACTAATAATATTAGACCTTTGAAATCAATGAAAATATTTCCAACAATCTCCCCCTTTGTCATTGATGGCAACCTCAAACTAAAACTACCACATTCTGAAACTTGTACTGCATATGCTAACCTACACATACTATCAACTGAAAAACATACAGTAACTCCCCCTTAATGTAGCATCCTATATCTATTCTTATACCTATTTCTATACTTCTCCCCCTTAGACATCAATGGGAAAGGGTCTATCCTAGAGCTAACACTTAACTCCCCCTCAACTGATGCTGATCCTCAATAACAAGAAGTAAAAGAAATTACTCCCAACTTATCTCATAGATACTCAAAAGTGTCCTTTGGTAGTGACTTTATGAAGATATATACAATCTATTATGTAGTACTAATATATTCCATCTTAACATGTTGATCTGTAACTTACTCTCTCAAAAAGTGATATTTGATAGGAATATGTTTTGTTCTTGAATGCATCACTAGATTCTTAGAAATATTAATAGCGTTTGTGTTGTCACAAAAAATAGAAATAGGTTCATCATATTTTACCATGATGTCTTCTAAAGTTTGCTTCACCCAAAGCACTTGAGTACAACATAACGTTGATGCAATATATTTTGTTTCAACTATATAAAGTGATACTGAGTTTTGCTTCTTGCTTAGCCAAGATACTAAGCTATCATCAAGAAAGAAAGCTCCTCCACTTATACTTTTTATATCATCCAAAAAACTTGCTAAATCTAAATCTGTATAAACAATCAAAGTGAAATCTCTGCCTATGGGATACCACAATCCATAATCTAATGTCCCCTTTACATATCTGAATATTCTCTTCACCAATTGAACATGACTCTCCTTTGGGGCTGTCTGATATCTCACAACCATGCCTACTACATGCATGATGTCTGACCTTGATGCTATCAAATTTTAAATATTACCAATCATACATCTATACAAATATTAATCTATAATAGGTGAATCTTCAACCTTACTCACCTTGTTCCCTGTACCCATTGGTGTGCCAACTAGTGCACAATCTTCAAAACCAATTCTTTTCAACATTTTATTGGAATATTTATTTTGAGATATGAAAATTCCTTTATCTGACTGAAATATTTGCAACCCTAAGAAAAATGACAATTCTCCAAGCATAGACATCTCAAATTATTTTTTCATATTATCAAAAAATTCTTTTGTCATATTTTCAATATTTCCTCAAAATATTATGTCATCAACATATACCATAATAATCATCTGATGCTCGCCTTCTATTTTGATTTAGAGATTACTATCAACAAAACCTCTCTTGAAACCTTGATCCTATAGGTACTTATCAAGCTTTGCATACCAATATTTGGGAGCTTATTTCAATCCATACAGTGTTTTATGAAATCTACATATATGGATACTATCATTTGAGAAAAGGAATCCCTCAAGCTACTCAATGTAGACCTCCTCTTCTATATTCTCATTTAGAAAAGCAGACTTGACATCCATCTAAAACAATTCAAAAAATTTAAACACTACATATGTAAGAAATATTATAATAACCTCTAGCCTTTCCATTGGTGCAAAAGTTTCTTCAAAATCCATACGCTCAATCTGAGCATGACTTTTACATACTAACCTTGCTTTATTCCTATTAAATTCACCATCTTCATTCAACTTATTTTTGTATACCCATTTTGTTCCTATCACATTTTGATCTTTTAGTCTAGGCACTAATTCAAAAGTATCATTTTTTTTATCTAATTTAATTATTCATCCATTGCTTTAACCCAATGCTCATCATGTCTAGCTTTTGAAAAAGTTCTAGGTTGAACAAGAAAAAATAACTTGCTCAGATTCACTTACCATCATCCTTTTGGTGTAAACTCCATTTATGTCCTTGATGATGTCACTCTCATTATGATTTCTCTAGACATATTTGGATGGGGTCTTGGTGACCTTTTGCTCCTTCTCATCTTCATTTGATTCTTCAAAATATTCTTCTTCAATGATTTCAAGAGTGTCTATCGGATCACTGGCTCTTTATGCTACATCTTCATCTAATCTAACACTTGCACTTTCAACTATCTTCTTGGTTATTTTTTTATAACATTTATAATCTTTAATTTTGCAAAAATATCCAAGAAATATACCTTCATCTATTCTAGATTCAAACTTACCTTATTTTTCATCGTTTCTCTTTATGAAGCATCTGCTACTAAAAACTCTAAAATAATCAACAGTAGTTGTTTTGTCTTTCCATAGCTCATAGGGAGTCTTATCACTATTGAATCTCAACAATGCTCTATTCTAGATATGCACTACTATGCCTACTGCCTCTCTTCAATATTTTTCTGGTATCTTGGACTCATTTAGCATCATCCTCACCATCTCTTAAACTATTCTATTTTTTTGCTCAACTGCTCCCTTTTGCTGTGGAGTTCTAGCTACTAAATAATGTGTTTTTATCCCATGGTCTTCACAATACTCAATAAACTTATTTGACATGAATTCTCCTCCTTGATCTGATCTCAGGCACTTAATCTTAAAACTAGTTTCATTCTCAATTAAAGCCTTGAATGCTTTGAAGTATCTGAAAGATTCTAATTTTTTATTCAAAAACATCACCCAAGTCATACATGTAAAATCATCAATAAGCAACATGAAGAATTTCTCACCTTGAGTACTTTGAGTTTTGGTAGGTCCACATAGATCAGTGTGAACAAGTACTAACATCTAAGTGGTTGAGTATGCTTTTGTCTTGAACCATCTTTTGACCTGCTTCCCATGTTGACATGGTTCATAAATCATGGTGGAGGGCTTTGTAATCTTTGAAAGATCTCTAACTGATTGCTTCTTGTTGATGTTGATAATATTGTCAAAATTTATGTGTCCCATTCTCTTGTGCCATAACCAACTTTCCTCAACCTAACTCAAATATTATCTTTGACCTTTGATATCTGATAACATATATAAATTATTACCTATCCTCTAAGCACTATAATCAACACATCTAAATCTTTTCTTCTAATTTCACAACTTTCTGCATAAAACTTTAATGTGCATCCATGATCATACATTTGACTTACACTCAATAGATTATGCTTAAGACCTTCTACATATAGATTATTTTTAGTCTTAGTTCTACCATTATCCAAAATTAATGTACCTTTTTCATCTATTTTGGTAGTGGTATTGTCTCTAAATTTCACTATGCCACCATTGATATTCTTTAGAGTTATGAACTTTCTCTTGTATCCTATCATGTGCCTTAAACATCTATTTTCAATGAACCATGGATTTTTTTCATTTCTTGCATGAAATGCTGTCTGGACTAACATAAAATTTTTAGGTTATTTATTCTACCATGAACCTGTCTAAACTTTCTTCTTGATGAATAGAGCCTTGAAATTTTGGTCCTTCTTAACTGACTCAAAAACACTTATCTAATACCAAGCTATGTGTCTAAAATTATTTCACTTGTAACATACTATGGTCTCTTTATTAAAGTCTGATAG
This sequence comes from Torreya grandis, assembly GCA_037957365.1. NCBI lineage: Eukaryota > Viridiplantae > Streptophyta > Pinopsida > Cupressales > Taxaceae > Torreya > Torreya grandis. The sequence goes on from JARHVA010001359.1 coordinate 1,493,135, forward strand.
AAGAGAAAAATAGTTGTGGCTTTTGCTTGACTCAGCATGAGTTTCCTTCTCCTTGTTTCTAAAATTGTTATATCTTTTCCAATAGTCTATTTTTTTATGACCATAACCATTATAAAAATAATAATAACCATAAAAATAGAACCTATTATGATTTGTGTATCTTTGACCTAGTTGTATTTTATAGCTTTGTTCTTTCCAACCTTCTCTGTTTGAGCTGTCTTCTACATTCGTAACTTCTTCCCTTTTTATTTTCTATTTTGTAAGGGCTTTAACATAGATATATTTTTTTCAAATCTGACACCTATCTTATCTGATATTGATTTTTGACTTTCTAATATCTTATTCAACATGTTAGTGCTATTCTCAAAATTTGAATCATTGACAACTTTATCATTGAATTTTTTATTTGTTTTCTTGATATCTTCTTTTAAAGAGGAAATTTCAACATAATTTTCACATTCTTCACTTAATTTTTGTAATTGAGCTGTTAGATATTCTTTAGTATTTTTGACTTATTCAATGTGTACTTGTAGATCTTCAATTATTTCCTTTGACTCCTTTTCAATTTTCTCAATCTGGAGCTTCAATCTTTGATTCTTCATCTCAAGAGCTTTTAATTCATCTAAGGCACAAATGAGTTCTCCTTCCAACTTCACCTCAAATTCATCATGTTCTTCTTGATCATCTATACTTTTGATTTTAGAGGCATATTCATGTATGGTCATGAATAAAATCTCTTCTTCATCTGAGTCATTGATTCTACTATCTTTCGCTGAGCTAGGATCTTTAGAATATAAACTCTTCTTCTCGAATCCCTTCTTGAATTTGTTTTTGAAGTTCTTCTTGTATGTAAGCTTTACTTCTTCATTATAAAATATTTAAGTGGTATCTTTCCTTGATATTTACCTATTTTCTTTTTAGGCTTGCAGATGAATAGAGTTCCATTGTCATCTTCTCATTGTTAGAGCTCTCACTTGTTTTTTGAATCTTAGCCTTGTCTTTCTTCAATGTCTTGAAAGTATCTTCCCTCTTTGAGGGTTTCTCTTATTCAATACGCATCTCATATGATATAAGAATACCATGTAGTTCATCCATCTTTAGCTTGGAGAGATCCTTTATCTCCTCAATTGCAGAAACCTTTGCATCATATCTCAATGGTAGACATCTCAAAACCTTTTGTACCATCACTGACTCTTCTAACTTTTCTCCAAGGCCTTGAATTTGATTAATTATTTGATCAACCCACAAAAGATAACTTGATATATTTTATTCCTCTTCCATCTTCAAACTTTCAAATTGTCTTCTAAAATTCTAGAGCTTAGCTTGTTGAACCTTTCCATCACCTTTGTAAATATTCTCAAGCTTTACCCAAGTCTCATGAGCAAATTTGCATTGCATAACTTAAAAAAAAAATTATTCACATAAACCACATAAAATAGCATTTAAAGCTTTAGCATTATTTTCACTTGCCTTCTTTTCTATAAGAGTAGTTACAAGTGTTTGTGGCTTTTTGTATTCCTCCGTCACTACTTGCCAAATGTCAAATCCAAGGGCCATCAAGTAAGTCTTGATCCTTATGCTCCAAAAGGCATAATTTGTCCCATCAACAAAGGTGCCTTATTTCTATAAAAACCTTTATATGATCTAGTCATCATGCTTTTCCTGATCTACCTTCAAGCTGTTAAACTCTTTCCAAAAAAACCTACTCTAATACCAATTATTAAGTATGGGGTATAATGAGAGCGGGGGTGAATCAGTAATCATATATCTTATAATTTTTTTACTTAAACAAACTCCACTTAACCATACATTCAAGATATGCAATAAAACTAAAATAATAACATGCACCACACAAGAGAGAGAGACACCGAATTTTTACGTTGCAGCCCAATGTGGGAAAAACCATAGAGAATAATCTCAAGTATATGAATGAGCACCAAATCAAATTACAAAGTTCATAAGCACCAACTTGCAGGAGCACCAACCCCTTTTCTGAGTACTAACACAATAACTATGTGTGATCACCAACCCCTCTTATGTAAAACACAATTATCTCTCAATGTTGCTTTCTCAACAAATAATAGAACTCTACAATATCTCTGTCTATTCTCTCCTCTTTTATTATATAAAATAATTAAAAACCATGCACACTCTTGCATACATAAAATGGCTTTCCAAACCTCATTTTATAGCTTTCCAAATGACCTTTGGCATTCACCCTTTGTGACCCTTCAATCCACATGGAAAATGGTGCCAAACTTGCATGACCCTTTAAATCCTTTCATTTGAAAAGTCACATGGTGACCCTTCATGAGAAAATGCATCCTTTCCCCTTTTGTCTTTATCTTGGTGACTTTTCAAATTCTTCAAGGTGACTCTTGATGGAAAAATGCACCCTTCCCTCTTTTGTCTTCACTTAGTGACTCTTTGAATTAATCAAGGTGACCCTTCATGAGAAAACGTGTCCTTTCTCTCTTTTGTATTTAATTGTGACTCTTTGACTTCTTCATGGGCCCTCTTTGGAATTTATGCAACCAAAAATATATTCATTAATATTAAATAAATATCAACACACTTTATCCAAACTATGAAAATTAAAAACACCTTAAGACATTAAATGTTATGGGGCCTTTTTCACCAATAATGTTAGACTTTTGACATCAATGACAATATTTCCAACAATTAGAAGCTGAAAGTTCAAGCATGAGAGACAAAGAAGATGAATGTGTTCAATTGAAGGTTAATCTTGTTTCCCTAAAGGATGAACATGAAAAAGTCATAGTCAAGATAAGCAAGCTTGAAGAAGATCAAAAGAGATCAGAACAAGACAAAGAGGATGGTAGCATGAAAGTCAACAAGATAGATCAAAGCAAGAGAAAAATGAAGAAGCCAATCAGATAACCAAATGCTTTAAGGTATGCCAAATATTTTATGGGCCATTGTTTTTTTTATCATCTTGTTGGTTATAGAGCAAAGGACTGCATAAGAATAAGCAATCAGTCAAAGGGAGATCACTATCATATTCAAGAAAAAGGTATGAAACATTGTTTGCTATAGTTGTTAAAGAATTGGTCACATTGCTAAGTTATGAAAGCAAAGACCATTTAGTCAAGATAATGTCAATCAAGCTTCTAGATTTAAATATAGAAGACTAACTAAATAGACCAATATAAAGAGATATTCATCTCAGGATCATTATTATGTGTGTAATCAATTTGGCCCCATTATTAAAGGAATGCAAGAGGAAAAGAAATCACTGAAAATAAGATCACAATCATCATCAAGAAAAAGGTATTAATGATCTTGTTTATTTTAGATGTCATATAATTTGTCACATTTCAAGAAATTGTATAAGCAAGCTCTCAAGTCATAAGAAGGTACATGGACATCCTAGTGTGCTTAAGAAAGGTCAATCCTTGGTATGGAATCCTAAGGAAGTGAAGACAAAGAAAACTAATTTAGTTGAGATAAAAGGTCAAGAGGAATGCCTACTAAAGCAAAAGAGGAATCATATATGAAGAAGGTTCAAGAATGCCAAGATGATGTGTCATCTATCCAGATAGAAAAGGAGAATCAAAATTCAGTTCAAGTCAAGCTCAAGGAAAAGACCAAAGTGCCAATTGAGGATAGTTCTAAGGTATATATGGATCCAAGAGAATATCCTATTGTTGTTGAGCAAGTTTCATGCAAAGAACATCAGTTGTCAATGCCCATTGATGTGGTTCTTTCTTCAATTGAAAAGGTATGTCATGAATATTTATTGTCTCCATATGTTGTCAATTTATTCTTAAAATAAAAAGAGAATATTTTAGTGGATGGACAAGTTTATTCTCTTAAGTCCAAGAAAAATAAAAATAACTATCAATTTAAGATGACCAAGGAGGAGAAGGAATATGAGGAGTTATGGGAAACTCCTAGTTTCACATTGTTCTAGGACATTATGGGTTAGGGTATCTCTATCTAGCCTTCAAAGAGACACTTGACAAGAAAGAAGAAGCATGGTGGATACCATTTAAGCTTTGGTTGATGTTATAGGACAAGAATATCATTTGAAGATGTGTTTGGGTAAGGGGGAGTTAACTCAGTTAGCTTGAGTGGCTTGAAGAGCTGTGCATCATGTGAGGGGGAGTATATGTGATATGTTCCAATCTTGGTGGAGATATGAAGAAGTCTAATACAATTTTGAATTAAATAAGATTGATATGATGACTTGATCAAACTAAGTCATATGTTTTGACAAGGTATTGAATCTTCATGCATGAGCAAAGGGAGCTTGTGAATTCTATAGGTAGATAGTTCCAAGGATCAAAGAATTCAAAGTTTAGATCAATGTATGTCAAATAATATATGACATGAGATGGAGCATGATGTTATGGGGAGATTTTTAAACTCTATGAATAGCTTGTCAAGGTCCTCAGGATCAGAAGATGAGCCCACTTTATCATTGTGTCAAAGGGGGAAAAAGTAAGTGAAGAGAGAGACAGAGTGTGAGAATAAGATTTGTATTGGTGTTTGACATCAATGACAATGGGGGAGATTATTGTATTTTTGTCAATGATGTCTCCAAGGTGACCAAGGATGTTGATGAGGTGTCACGTGTGCTAGAATGATAATGACAAAGTGTGTTTCAATGAGCTTCAGTGTTCCTAAATGGTTCCTTAGTGCTTGACTTAGTGAGGCAAATTATGGATGATATTGATGGTATGGACATGTTTTAGAGACCATATGGGGTGTTATGAGTGCTTATATAAGTGAAAATAACTCATTAAAGCAGTCATATGAAGGTATAGGTTCAAGTAGTCATCTTGGCAAATAAGGTTAAGTAGGAAGATTGATGGAATTATATTTCATATATGTGAAGGTTTTAGGATAATTTTGATACATGGATGGATTCCCATATGAGAGGTGATCATGTGGTTCAGAATTTAGGTCTGGACATTGAGTGTAGAAAAAGTTATAATAGTGCAAAGTTGGCCTCTCAAACAAAGTTCACTAAGTTTCTATACTTAGCCAAATTTGAAAGAGGATATATAATGGTAATCATTAAAAATATATAAAAAAGAGCATATAATTTGATATATGAAGATATAATGGTGAGCATATGATCATGTAGATAGAGATCAATGACATGTGTGAAGTCAATATGTCAAAAGTTATTGAGATTACACGTAATAGTGACATGTGTCACAATCATGGAGTTTGAGAAATAGATTTATGATGATAAATTAATTTGAAAAGATAAAGATCTAATAGAGTGTTTGATATTGTTAGATAATAATCCAATAATGCGTATTAATTCAATATGTCAAAGGATGCTTAGAAAGCATGTAGGGCTGCTAAGTGGTTTGATCTCAGAAGCAAGGATTAAGATCAATGGGGAGAGATGCAAGGTAAAGACTAGGAAAATTCAGAAGAGATCAATGAAGTGAATTTATAAAGTTTTTTGAGGACATGAGATGAAGACATGTGTTTGTAGATGATTTTGCATTAAATAATGACCATTGGTATTTGAATTAGCAAAGGAAAAAAATAGTCTAAAATATTTTACTAATGTATTTTGATCTAGGAAAAATTTCTTGATGGAGTAGAAAGAAAATTTAAAGAGGACTTCAAGGTGAATATAAAAAATATAGTTATAAGGTTTGATTATTTGTATAGTCAAGTATATTGATATTTAAATTTGACTATGTGTTTAACCATGGTCTGTTAGTGATCCAAGAAGGATATTTGAGTTGTTCTTGATAGTATCTTGATGTTTCAAGATAAAATAACTATTGGAGAGTGTTATAGACTCCATGAGGACTATTTTTTTATATTTTTTAGGTTTGACTAATCCATATTTAGTGTGAAAATTTTCATAGAAGTTGACTATGTTTGTTGAATACACTAGCCAATTGAGTGATCATGTTACAGAAGTGAGTTTAAGGTGTTCAGAGTAGAGTTAAGGAAGAAAATGAGTATGAAGATGTTATATAAGTATATAAGGCTTATGAGAATTAATTATTTTTCATATTTTTACCTTTATAAAATATGAAGAATCGAAATAGCTTGACTGTATTTTTACTATATATGACCAGTCTCAGTGGTCATTTTGAGAGAGTTGTTTTTAGTGCTTAGAGATTTTTTTGAAGTGTATAAATAACATAGAGGTGTTTTATATGTCTCTAAGGGTTAAAACATGTGATATAATAATATTTATATGTGAAATACTCGAGTGTTTACTTCAAAAGTTTGAGACTATGTTTTTTGTGTATGAAGACTTGAAGAGCAAAGAGACCTAATTGGTAGGTTCAAGTATTGATTTGCTATTATAGGTGGCATGGAAACATGAGGGAGTGATAAATGGTATATTAGAGATATGTTTGATGTGTTTTAAGCATTAGAAAAGGATTAATGTGGTCTAAGTAGTCTCACATGTAACATGTGAGTATGATGGCCTAATTGTTTTAAGTCTCACCAAGACCTAATGGTGGTTTGGGGGTAATGAGGTATTGGCCAACCTAAGGAGTATGTGGTTATAAATTTTAATGTGTGTATGGAATTATGTTAATTATGGTTCAAATATGTAAACAATCTTGGCTGACCAAGATGGGTTAAAGGAAGAGAGTGGTATAAGTACAATGTCTAATTGGATTAATTGTGCTAGTTATGTGAGTGTGGATTCAAGTGAAGGAGAGAACCTTTGAAAGAGAAGGTATAGGTCATTTACAAAGTGAAGAGGATTATTAATTCTTTTATGATCAATATTATGTAAGAGGAAACACATTTCATTGGACCTAATGATCTCAGAAGAGGCAGTTTTAATTAGTTAGTCCTAGAGGCAGCTTGAGAGAGATTGGAGGTAAAGAGTGCAGACAAAGGTGGTCATAATAAATTTAATAACAAAAATAGGTGTTTCAGATGATCTATTTAAGGAAAATGAGTTGGTGCTTAGTTGCTTAGGGGGTTGGTTCCTCCTTACAAGATAAAACTTACTAAAGGTTTAGTTGTTGTGGGTGCTCAGCTAGATAGGGTTAGTAGCTCCTTATGGGATTGATGTCTCACTAAACTAAGGGATGGGTGTTCCTTGATCAGTTAGTACTGGTATAAATGTTGGATATTTTTTTATAGGATTGTAGTCCATCTTGTAGTGTTTAGTGGGTTTTATCCCCCAAGAAGGTTTTTCACATATATCATGTGTTATGTGATATATCTTTCTATATCTTCCTTGTTCATTGCAATGGTTAATTTGTATGCATAATGATTGTATGTGTTGAATTTTTAAGAGTTAGGAATTTAATTGGATTATCTTTCACTATTGATTCATCCCCCCTCTCAATGATTATACCTCTAACACTTGTTTACTTGCAAAGAGATCACACAAGATAGTAACCTTAAAATATAGGTTGAGAGAGTTTTTATTTAGTGGATCATCTAAGTATGGGAGGTAGAAAATATTTTAATGGAATAAAAAAAATCATCATTCAACATAAAACCACCAAAAAATTTCATTTTATGCACTAAAACTCTGCAACATGGAGGGGTTCTATCTATAGTCTATAAAAGTGAAAACAAGAAGATTTATTTGCTTTCACACCCTCACATGTGTGAAAAAGGGGTGGGTAATACCATGAAAGGACAATGAGGACCTATAAAACATAAATTCAATCACTAATTTATGAAACCATTCCAAGAATGCACTAAAACCAATGTAAATTTGATATTTTCATGGATGAGGAAGGTAGCCTTGACTACTTAAATTATTATCTATTATTCATAAAGTATAGGGTATCAATCTTGAAACCAATGCCCAAGATTGGGAGGGTATTATACCCCCTTCCTTTGTCCAAGATATTGAACCCTTATCTTCTCTCTCCTATACAGACTAAGCATAAACCGAAAGTGTTGTCCATGGTTACCAAAGAGCTTGATGGATAAGTGGATCAGTTTTGAACCTTTTTTTCATATTTTGGATTTCAAAATTCTATGAGACACCTAACATGAATCCTGAGTGAAATTTATGACCTCTGTCTATACAAACCTAACCATACAGATTCATACAACCTATAAAATACCTATAAACACCCTATTTTCTTATATTTCTTCAAGTTTCAGGCCTTGAGATGCCTTTGGCAGGTAGGAGGGGGAAAATTTAAGTCTAAAAAGTTTCAAAATGAGTAGTATGGTTAGGAGGAATTGAAGAGACACACCTTCCCACATGTGGGGCCCATTTGATGAGTAGAAAGTGAATTTGACCCCTAAAATGGACCTTTATGCATATGAAACCTTCCTATGCTAGATTTATGATGGTTGTGGGACTCTTGGCTATTCTTAATATAATTTACATCTAAACACCCCTTTCCAAAAGTTTTATAATGCAATTTGACCAATATGAGGTGTTTGAAGGGTGATTAATGACTTTGAAGGGTGAATCAATGTTTGAAACACGTTTGGATAAGTGTATCATGAAAGATGACTTTGAATACATTATCAAACTTCACATTATGACTCAAATTAAGCTTGGACACCCATCATATCTACTATGAATGTCTATCTTCAATAAATGGCTTAAAACAAGCTCATATACTATGAGAACCATAAACCTTAAAATATCCAAATTACTTTAACTTTTGCTAAGATAGCTTAAACTTGTCAAACAATGATTAGACCACTTTCTAGACCTCAAAAACACATTGAAAATTATCTACTCATCTAACAACCATCATGACCATTTAGCACATCACCCAAGGACTTCAAATTAGGCTTTTACATATGGATCTCCCAAGCAAGTTATAAATACAAACTTGAAACCTTAAATTATGCTAACAAGGTTTTCAAGAAGCCAAGAGGGGATCATGACAATCTCTAGACCTCTGTGTACAAGCTTTGAAGGGGTTTCATGGAAAGTTATTGGTTGTAGGGGTTGACATTTGGCATGGGAGGATAAATTGTCAACACACATGTTTAGAGGGATGATAAAATTATTTCTTGCCTCCTTTGAATGTTGCAATTGAATTCATGAGTAAGATAAGTCCATCATCCCTCTTGGTTAGTGTCTTGTTACACCAAAATGCCCATTAATTATATTTGGTCTATACAAAGGGCAAGTCTATGATAGGATATATGGACAAAACACAGTCCTAAAGAAGCCTAAAACCCTAGTGGGATAGGTTTATAATAGAGTGTAGCTATTAGGCCTAGTCGTTAAATCCAAGAAGGGGCAATAAGTGGATAAGGTGGAAGAGTAGAGGTCTAATCTTGTGAAAATAGTTTTTTGATATTGAAATGAGTATGATAAGCATGAGAGTGGGGTTAGAAGTAAGCAAGAAGGTCTCACAAGAAATAAGTAGCTTCGACATACTTTCATAATAGGAAGCTTAGGTAGGTTGAAAATAGAATGTGGCACTAAGAAAGTAAATATTCTTACCATGTTGAACCCATTTTCAAACAAGTTTTTGAAGCCAATAAGGGATACAAGTAAAGTATTTTTGTCTTCCTTCAATATATATATTGATTATACTTAATAAAAATAGATTGTTGATTGTACTTGTGACACCATTCCATATCCTCCTAGAACCCACTTATATATTGTTTAATATATATTTACTTATAATCCTACTTATAATAAGGGGTATATAATATTCATACCTAAGATCAATTATCACCTAATTTAATCAATGTGATATTTTAAATTATGAAAAGGAGGGGATTATTGGTGGAATTAGACCTAAAATCAAGTTGTCATGCCCTTATTTGGTTAAATTAGGTCAGGGATCAAAAAGGTGGTTCAATGTTTCCAATCCACCCAACTTGTACCCACAAACTCTATTTACACATAACATATAAATTTAACATAATGAAATGACAATTATGACAACTAAATGTATGGATTACCTAATTCAAGTGTTGAAATTGGTTTGGAGGTTGGGTCAGGTCTAGGAGAGGGGATATGGCTAAAAATCAGTCTAAAGAAGCCTAAAACCCTAGTGGTATATGTCTATAATAGAGTTTAGCTATTAGGCCTAGTCCTTGAAGCCAACAAGGGGTAGTAAGTGGATGAGTGGAGGTCTAAGCTTGTGAGAACATTTCTTTGAGATTGAAATAAGTGTAATAAGCATGAGAGTGGGGTCAGGGGTGAGAAATAAGGTATCAAAGGAAATAAGAATCTTTAAGAATGTGAATTAGGCTTATTAGGCCTTGTAGCCCTACTTGGGCAAAAGTGGAAGATAGGTACAACGAAGAGTTGGGGCCTTTAAGGAAGGTTGGTTGGCATGTTTGAGGATAGGGTAGGAGGTTGTAATATATTATAGTTGAATCTAATTGCATATAGATAAGGTAGATTAAAATAGGCCTAGACAAGCCTCGAAGGTGCATTGAGAGAGTGAGACAAGATTAATTGAAAAATGAGAGTGGAGATTATAGAGTGAGTTGAACCTTGAGAGGTGATTGAGGTGAATATAAAAACCCTGAAGAAGCATAAGAGAGTGAACTAGTGTTGACAAGAAGAGAGTCTAGTGAGGAATTCCATGAACCTAGTGGAAAAGAGTAAGGACAAAGCATTAAGCCAAGTGAGTTTGGGATTAGCATTGTAATCATTGGTACCAGAGGCAGATGTTTTGTAGAGGTTTGTAGATGATCATATTTTACTTACATCATAAATTATTGGTCTTGTAAGACCAATTCAAGAGAATAGAGTATGAAATATTGTAAACAAAGGTTTGTGAAAGAGTATGAAAGATATTTAGAATCAGAACAAATAATTGAATAATATATTAACATAATTAGATGTGAAGTTTCCATGCATTTTGACAACATTCAATAGACTATAATGTTTGAAATGTGAAATGTTGAACAATATATGTATATATATTATATCCATAAAATCCATAAAGGCATACAAAATGTGAATACAATACAATATGTGAGGTCAATGTTGTATAGGCATATACAACATGCCAAATAACTATTCATCAAGCCATATAGGCATATAACAAAATGTCATAAGACATGATCTCCTAATCATCAAAATTCATCACTCTCTTTGCCTTGCTTGTTGAATCCTCTCGACTGGATTCCTTGGTCATAACTGAAGGTCTCTAAGTGGATTGATTATGAGCCCTCTTCAGCTCTAAACTCGCTTGTAGATCCAATTGTTCATATACAAAAATTGTTATAAATTGTACATGTAACAAGATTCTTATAAAATTAACATGTTAAATTTTTCAAATCATACAAAAATTATTCATAGGTGCACTTATCATAAGCTGTTAATCACGGTCAATTTTAGACTGGTGATCAACAAGGTTGATGATAGGTTCACATTGGTGAACAAGAGTGTGAAATGGATCACTATTATGAGTCAGTGACATGCTCTTGTTGATGGAAGGTAGAAGTCCCTAAAAATGTATATATACATACAAAATAAAAATTCAAAATTAGTTCATAAACTAAATCATTGAAATATAATATGAAAATTTAAAAATTAAACTGTCTAACAATACCTCTCCACCCCTACTAATCATTTTGATAGGACCAAAAGACATCACCAGAGGAGTCTACGTAGACAATTATTTTGTGGTTAGCTATTTGAACAAGTATAGAGGATAATTACAAAACACACATCCATATTTATAATTAAACATTATGTAATATATAATTGGACCATGTACCTCAAAGATTTGTTGTGTAGATGAAATTATAGTAGCAACTTGTTCCCTCCCTAATAGATGGTGGAGTGTCTTCTGTGGTCATCAACTGAACATAAAAAATATCATTGTCATTCACTTTAAAATACACACACACATACAACATATATGTACAATGAATAATAACATTAATTAATCATTATAAATTACCTCCATATAGGTATAAACCACATGCACACTATGAATACCATACGTTCTCATATGGACTCCACAAACCTATTACAACATAAAAATAGTTCATATACATCAAATTACCTTTTAAATTATACAAATATTTTAAATTTAACAATTTTGACATTTTTTTTATAATAAATAAAATATTAAACATACTTAGGAAGTGTTAGGCAAGGTGACTAGATGAAATGTAGATGGCTAAAACATAAAAATATTGATATCATCTAGGCCCATGAAAAAACCAATGTGTGTGTACTACATGGAATCCTCCCCATCCTCATCAAGTTCAGTCTATGTAGTGCCACATGAATTGAATAACTAAGCTCAGCAGGTAATAGCATTAGACAAAGCCTCACCATGTCTACCCTCCCCAGGAGGAGTATAAGAAACCTAGATTGTAAGCTAGATGAGGGTGAAAATAAGTGCCTTAAATGCATGCAAGGTATCAATCTCTATAGTCTCCTTGAATGTAAAGGGTAGTGTCTCAAGAGAATGGGATTTTTCAACATGTGATCTCTATATATGATTAGGTACACATTGTGCCCTTAGCCTATCTTGTGTAGATCCCTTTCCCCTACCTTATAACTCCAAGAAATCAAAATAATTTGGGATTTCATTCAACACAAACTCAAAATAAAATTTTCTCAAAAAATAGAGTGGGACCTCATTATTGTTTCAAGGTGGGTGATCAAAGACCATCCACCATTAGTCTCAAAATTTTTGTTTAAGAAAATCATGAGTGCACCAATGGATTGGAATGCATTTGGCTATCATATCAAGTGGTGAACTATTATTCCCATCAATGAATATGGCACAAATTTGGGATTTGGTTTATCTTTCATAGTGGCTATCAAAATTTTATTAGAATGATATGTCCTACATCTATTTCTATAGTCATCCCACCTATCAATTTGACCCTTTAATGACTCAAATGGATCCACTAATATCTTTAGTGTGTTTGCCAGGGAAATTTAGTTGGGGTTATTTAAGTGTGGATCCCTTAATGACCTAATTAGATTTTCAAGTTTGAGCTTATTTTATACTATGTGGCTTGTTAAATCATATTGACTACCTTGGGGGGCTTGAGGAACTACATAAGGGATAAGAGGGTTTTGTGGGGGAAGAGGGTTAGGAGGGTTTTGTATATGAGGAGGGATTAGAGGGTTAGGAGGGTTTTAGGGGTCAGGTATTGGCACATTAATAGTTGCATGTGAATATGTATGCACTAAAAAACATAAAAATAAAAATAATTTAAAGAAAAATAGAACAAAATTAGAAATTTAGGGTCTAATTTCACAAAAAAATGTTGGCTTACCTCTAATTCAGTGTGGCATTATTGAATCAAAGGGTGGGTAGCTCCAAAATGTGAAATTTTGCTTGCTCAAACTTGTTGCTCCAAAACATGGGTTCGGTCTTCCTTCTTTTGCTTTGTAGTTTCTATTGTGTGAAATTATAAATGATTTGGCTTTCACATTTTTTTGTTTTATTGTATAAAAATTGCATATGTAGTTTTTACGTGTACATGATTTTTACACGTACACATTTTATCCTTGGTAACCACTAAGGCTAAGTTTAATAATTACATATAGGATTCTAATAACTGCATATTTGGAATAGTTGTTTGGAAGGAAACAATGGAGTTTTGTCCACTTTTTGGCCCCCCAACTTCGTGCATACACCCTCAAAGTGAATATAATTATTTAAACAAAACTGACATATCAAATAAATCGACTAACATATTTTGGTTATAACAATTTTTTCAAATCAGACAATGCTCACAAACTACTCCTCAACTATTTTATTCTATTATGAATTTTATTTTCAAAACTTAAAATTTATACTTAATAAACTATAATTACGATTCATCAATTTACAATAAGAAATTATACACTGTTTAGGACTCAAACTTAGGATGTCTATTAAGAATTTTAAGTGCTCAAATATTTACAATCACTCAGACATTATATATTAGTATTTACTATATACCTCCAACACTTTTCTTAAATCCACATAGCAAAAATATTTCTAACAAAATTCTAAGTTTATGTTGAAAAACATAAACTAGCTACAACCCAAACCTGAAACATGCCTCTAGAATTTGTCTAGTGTTATTTTATACTACTTATTAGCACACTATGGTTTTAAATTTCTAGCACTAATTTCATTTACATTATCCTAATGTTCCTTTTTAGTCTAAATTTGAATTTCAAAAAAAAACAAAGTCTCATACATTGAAATTTTACTTATTACTTTGGTTTGGTTTCAAGTAATTATTCCAATTCTTATTCAAAGTTTGGGTTTTGTATATATTAAATTAATGCAACTAGCAAAAAATCCAAGTGTGTGGATATAAAATTACAAAATCATATGTTTAAAAATCACCCAAACTCCTGAAGTCCATATGCATATTGGCATCACATAGTTTTTAATTAAAAAACTATCAAAAATGCTAATATACAATACAGTCTTCCACAGCCACTATTGAAAACAATCCTTGTTTCATTCACACAAATTTCACACAATGATTGGAGACATCTAATTCTTAACACCATTAGGTTGAAATTATCAATCTTACTCGAAATTCACTCAAATGTTGAATTTAGGCCAAAATCACTTAAATGCACTAAATGGTTTGAACTTGTTGTATACAAGTGCTGATTTAGGCTAATGTATCCCTAATGGGGCAATGCATTTTATGTGATTACTAACTTTTCTCAAATCATTTTGAGTCAAAATGACAAAAATGCAATTTAGCACTCTAAACCATTGAATTTTTCTAACTCAGAAGCACATGACATGTGCATGTGTTATTTTGTGTTGATAATTTCCTAAATAGGGTATTGGTTTGTATGTAACTAACATCATCTTAAAATTCCACTCTTATAAAATTATGACCCAATAATATGACATTCTGACCAATTTGATTAATTATGCAACCAATTTCCAAATAATTACACTAAATTTGATTAATCTCACTTAAGCAAATTAAATTAAATTAAGAGCTTAAGTGGAGAATCCATGGAAATTATTGAATATCTTTAAAAGGAAATTGATTCTTAATATCTACATCATTAGGTGATATCATTTATGGGGTGGCATCTATAAGCCATAAATGCAACAAATATCATGTTTAAAGCCTCTCATCCTTCTTTAATGTGTCTTCCTTCTAAATATTTATGAGGATATTTATGAATATTGTCTCCAAAATTAAATTAATCCATAGTCACACATCTTTATCTCAAGATGGACGGTCATGGTTGATTCTGATCAATCTCAAAAATCTATAAATAGAAGGGAAAAGACCACCATTTTTAAGTTTCATTTGTGTAAAATTATTATGCAGAATTCTCTCCATAACCTTTCTTTGTGGGTGTTTATTATGCTTAATTTTCATTAGGTTAGCTTCAAGATAGACATAGATTTGATTTCATATCATGAGCCTACTTTCATTGGTGCACTTGAGATGATGGAGGAGCTTTGCCTTGCATCATTGATGAAGACTTGAGAACTAAATCAAGGGGAAAATCATGTTTTGAGCCACATTTGGATGATGGGATGCTCTTGGGAAGGTATTGTGTATGTACTTTCTTTCAATAACTCTTAATTGTCATTTTCCGAACCCCATTGAAAGAGTTGGCTTAACTAGTTATGTTATTATGCATTTTATTGAGTTTTTATGACTACTACTTTATCTAACTATCTTTGGATTCCATCTCTACATCTTGGCACACCTGATGGGACCATACATCCTATTCAAGCAAGGAGACCAACTTGGAAATCTTAGATTTCCTAAAAAGTCATTAAAAATCCTTAAAAACCAAAATTTTATCAATATTTTATGTTTTTTCATTCTTTATTGACACACAGTTTACATAGTGATTGATATTAGTTCTATGTAATCGACATCAGTTCTAGTGTAGGGCATAACACGACAGAAAAAATGAATTTTAGAGATTTCTTCAAAATTACATATTATCATTTTAGATTTTTAAGTCTCTATTTGAATAATATATTGCATGATCTAGAGCTTGACTGGAGATTTTATATTAACCTTGGGCTAACAAAAGTTTTTTGACAAAACATTTTTTGCCTAAGGGTTCATAGATAACTAGTATCAATTTTTATCGATCGGCATCAGTTCTTTTATGATCGACATCGGTCTTGGTGTAACCAACATCGATCATTGTTGACTGATGTTGATCTATGTGTAATAAAAACATAGAACCCAATAACAAGTTTTCAAAACTTGCTTGTTTTATTGAAAATTATTCTTCAAAGTAGAAGGAAATCCTTTAACATTTGTAGGACACACGCTTGGAAAAGTACCAAATTTTATCTTGATTAAGTCTTGAACTTCCCCTTTGGTGTTTAAAATGAACCTAGATGTTTTTATGTTAAGTTATTTTGTGAAGTTTTTATAAGTTTACAATTAAGGCCAAGGGGCCAAGAACTTCATCAATCACTTCACCTTTCATGCATGAAATTTCCACTCACTTAAATTGTAAAGTTTTTAAAAGTGTGTTATTTTATGTTATATCATTTATCACTTATTTGTTTTTTTGTGAAAAATGAAGAGTGCGTGTATACTCTCCCCCATCCCCTTTAGGGAACTTGGGTGACCAAAGCACCTTTTCCTTATAACTTGTACCTTTGTCCAAGATGTGAAAATAATGTTGTCAATGATCTCCCCAAAACTTGTATGGTTTGGGTGATATAAAAATAACCTCTAAAGTTTTTTCACTTAGTTTTATTTTATGCAACTTGGATTGTGAAGGGGAGTTCATAGCTTCTTCACAAGTTCTTTAGGGAAGATTTGACATGGGGTTTCATCTCCTAACATTATTTCAACCCTAATCCATGGTGGGGTATATAAATTAGGGAATGTCTATTATTAGAGCCAGGGGGTTGAGTGGCTAACCTCTCCTTTTGTAATGAAAACTTGAGTTAGGTCTGATTAACTAGGGGATTCCACTAAGAAGTACACAGATAGAATCACTATGCAAAGGAATAGACCCTTGCATAGTAATTTAATCAGTATGAACTCAATTGACATGAGGTATCTCTAGTGTTAATCACACTTAGGACCATCTAGACGGTAAAAAATTCAAGTTTTAGAACAACCCCATTTGTCATAAACATATTGTTGATATAGGGTGAGTAGCCTGAAGGTCCATGTTGTCATATATCTCTTGGGATAGGGGTGTAAAAACCCTACTACTTCAAGTGCTTTTATTTTTGGATTGACACTTAAAATCCTCCCAAGAGCATGTATATATGGATTTCAGCAATACGAAACAACCTTGCTAGTTTAGGGCTTAGGATGATGTACTTAGTTGTATTTGGTATTTTCCTTTAATTACTTGGTCTTGTTTGAGTCTAAAACTTGTTTGTAAAAAAAACACATCATAACCAAACACATTTATTGTCCACCATTTCTTGAACAAGGAGGCATTACACTGGTCAAATAAAAATCATCTTTTGCCTTGTTCCAATCCTCATTCTAAACATTATGTTTGTCTTTATTTAAAAAACATTGTTATGCTGTATGTTTGAGTTTAAACCATTTTCTAAAAATATTTAAGTCCTTCACTTTTTAATTCAAATTCAGAATCTCAACTTTCTAAGTTTTAGGTCAAGGTGTTAATTGGTTTACCATTTGCACTTAATTTGAGTTAACTTGGATATGATTTCCTTGATTGGGTTGAAGGTCATTTATAGACTCATCAACATTTGATCTTTATGAACTTAGGTTATCTTGAATGTCACTTGTGCTTTAGGTTCTAGAACACATTTTATTCTACTTCCAATTACCATGTGGTGGTGTTGTGCTACCCGTTTGATTTTAGTTTTATACTTAGGAATTCTTTACATGTTTTCACATCTTGATTTTCTTAGTTCACATTGTTACCTTCCTAATCTAAAGGACTTTATTCTAATTTTATAATAATAACTTATCAAAGTTGAACTAGATTTTATGATATTGACATATCTCTAAAACTTATGTTTGGTGTACTTGTTTATACTTAGAATTTTGATTTATCATACCCTCTTTTGATTTAATTATTTCAACCCAAAAAAATTGAGTAAATTCACGAACCATTTCTTATAATTGTGTGGTATTACACCACCTTATTTTTATTATAGTCTCTTTACCTTGTCGTTTGTTTGGAAACAACTAAAGCATACCTTTTTAATGTTTGCAAAACATTTTCCAAATCTTAAAAAATGTAGAGAATAACCTTCTAAGCATGAAAAAAAGGTACACTCACAGTGGGGTGCCTTAAAACCCTAGATATGAGGAGGAGCATTTTTATGATGAGCATGAGCACTTCATTATGTTTGAGGATGTCGCCCTATTTGGGCCTAGTCTTCAAACACCAAACTAATCCATGCTAATTTTTATACATCATCCATGTCCTTCCCCTTTGATTGGTGCACACACTTAAAGGTTTCTATTTTAGGTTGTCTTTATTAAATTTGTGTGTTATGCTTGAAGGTTACCATTTTAGGTTGTCCTCCTTTAATTTGCCTATCATGATCAAAGGTTACCATTCTAGGTTATCCTCCTTCAACTTGTGCAAGCTATTATGATCCGCAGTGCATGAAGGTTACCATTTTAGGACCTCCTTCTTTGGATTTCATGAGTAACCAAGCTTTGAAATGCCCCATCATTACCATTCTTGGACCATCACTAGTATTTATTGAGCCTATTGTTGAAAATCATCAGTTTAATGAACTAGTCTTTGTGGATCCCTTTTTTGATAGTTTAATTTTTGGAGATCCCATTATTCAACCACAACCCATTGTTCATCTAGTGCCAACTATTCCCCACTTTAGAAAATCCATGCTAATCTTTGATCCTAAACAAAACAAATCATTACCTTGTCAAAAACCATCTTGTGAGGACCAAAATGTGTTCAAAATTGATATTTTACAACAAATTGTAATCCAAGACTGTGATGTTATTGTTGAATTACCCATTTGTGATGAGTCAAGATATGATGAATCACCCATTGATATTTTAACTATTATTGAGTCACTTCTTAAATATTATAACTGCCTATGGGCAAATCATTACCTTGACCATTGTCCTATTTTTAAAGAGCCCCATCCCTTTGACAAGTTAGTCTCTATGAAGTTATCTCTTGATATTTTTCCACTCGTTGAGGAGTCTCATTTTGATATACCAATTTTTATCAAGTCATCCTTCAAGCAATTCCCTCTCTTTTAGGGGCTTCACTTAGACGAACCATTTTATGTTCAACCTTTCCTAGGTGAATTAATTTTCATTGAGCCTATTATGCCATCATAGGACACTATTTGTCTGATGCCAAGCTTTCAACAAAACATCATTATTGAAACATCCACATCGAATGAAGAATCAACATTAGAGTTAGGTTCCCTTTCTGAACCAATTCAGATTTAACATCAGAAGTAGAATCATTGTAAACCTCAACATCAGATTTAGAGTCCATTGACTCAGACTCAACTTTAGAAATAGAGTATAGTCATGGTTGTTATAATAATGGTTATAATTTCATTGTAGATCAATTTGAATATATTTGTGATCCTTCTATGGTTTTTGAGCATGATTACTTTAGCATTGACACAAATTATCATAGTATCTTCTATGAGGATGAGGATTATGTTTCCTTTCATCATTCCATTACCACCACCCAACATAGCCATTATCTTGATATTCCACCTCCCACAAGTGTTGATTAGGACTAATGGAATGACACTTTGTTGAACTACATCCATGGTGACATATCAGTTACATAATATCAGGGGGCCAAGACCAAATTCAAGCAAAAGAAGAACCATCTCCTAATGAAACCTTTTTGTAGGCACTAGGGGACGATCAAAGTTCAAAATCAACATCTTTTAGTGAAACCTTCTCAAAGGTGCTAGAATAAAATGAAAGTCAAATGTTAAATATCTCTTCATGAATCCTTCTCAGATGTACTATGGGATAATTAAGACAAATTCATTGGTGAAAACCTCATTCAGACACCAATAGATGAGCAAAAAAGTTATTCACTAATTTACAAAGGAATTATTCAAGATAAAATCATTATAACTTCTAATCTAGAACATAATCATATTATAACAACTCACAAGATCAAAAAACAAAAGAATCTAGTGGTCTTATTGAGAGCATATTCAAAGGTATTTGGCCCTAGCACAACCAAAATTATGTGTGCCTAAAGATATTTATCTTAATTTGTTTCCTAACCATTATACATTTCATTATCATCCACATTTTCATTACCAACTTATACCATTTATACTGTGCCTAACATTTTTTACCATCCCTAGCTACAGTTTCCTTTATAAAGACTATGAAGATAGCTTGTATCAATGTTTGAAGGAATCAAAATAAAAGACCAATGAGGGTCACATCAACATCATTGAAGTCCAAATATGCTACGGGTTCTTGATAGAGCAAATATTCAGATGGGGTGTTGGGTAGTAACGTTTATGATTGATTATTTTTGGTGTCTCACATGTTGACTAGGATATGCATCTCCATAATATTAGGAGTAGCAGAACCATTTTTTATTTACCATTTACCCTTCCATTTTATTTGCCTCATATCTTAGGGGTAACCCTATAGACCATCTCATTTTAGGCATATTATACCATTGTGTCCCATTTATCATGCTATGTGAACTACGTTAAATTAAAGTCCTTCAGGACTATGCAGGTAGTGTTCAATTTCTATTGAAGTCATCTCGGTCACCCTGGCCATATTCTCACCATTTTATGAGCAATTTTTAAGATTGGATGCTCTCACTATTTTGTGAGAAAACTAATCCCACACTCATCATTTTACAAGCAAATAAAGCTAAGCAGCCAATCATCACTTGGGGGAAACCATATTTCCATTATATCCAAAATTCATCTTATCATTTTCTCTATGCCATACCATGTACCATTTTATTATACCATGTCTTTAATATTGACCAAAGCTTATTTTTATCCATCCTGCTTACCCCTTTTTGATCTTGGTTCTTTTGGTTCTTCTCACACTTTCTGCAAGGGGATTTTGATCCGGTTTTAGTAGTTCTTAGAATCCTATATTTAAATGATAGTCTATGGAAGTGTGATAGTGTATTTGGTAAGTTATCTTCCATTCACATTATATCTAGTTTTTTTGATTATAACCACCTATGGGCAAATCAATATTTTATTTGGTACCGTTGATTATAACCACCTTTGGGTAAATTAGTATTATGATGTTGTTTCCTAATTATAATTTACTATGGGAAAATTAGGACCAACACATTCTTATCATGCATTACCACATGTCTTGGTCATTACTATTATCATTTGCCTTATCTTTTGCCTTTATTTGTGAGCTTGTTGTGACCTAGTCATTTCTTTCACCACTTTTAATGTGGGCTAAATTATTGTGTCTTGAGATCCTAATGGGACTAAGTAGGCCATGTTTGATTCACAGTGAGGTCAACTTAGTTCCTTTTTTAGTCACACTCTTTCCATTTTACAAGCACTAATTTGAACACTCACATCATTTTGCAAGTCTATTTTCCTTATTTCCTCTACAACATCAATCATGTTTTCTTATCATCACTTTTCTCTTATCTTATTTCTTGGGAGAAATACATTTATCCTGAAGTTCATGTTGGATCTCATATTAATAGAGTTATGTAGGAAACATCCACTTGTATTGTACATCTGAAGTCAGCTTGGCCACCCCCCTTTCTTTTCTCCCCCCCCCCACCTTTTTTCTTCTTCTGTGTTGTTTCCCTATCACTTGGGGGCAATGTTGTGTCTATTGCTCTTATTATGTTGTTGTAGAAAGTAATGCCTCTACTACACGCACCTAAACAATTATTTTCAAACTTCACTAACATTATGAATAACTCTTGTTTGTGTGTGTTTATTTTATTTTTATTGGTGTTTTGTTGTGTTTTTTTGTTTCACCTTTTATTTATTTATCTTCTTTTGTTATTTCTTCATGTTTCTTCTTGGCATTTTATTTTACCATTTGGTCTTATTATTTATTTGGCTTTTTCCAAGTACATCTTGATAGTACACATGGAGTTTGATTACTCATATCTTGCTTTCATGTTGTT
This sequence comes from Torreya grandis, assembly GCA_037957365.1. Taxonomy (NCBI): domain Eukaryota; kingdom Viridiplantae; phylum Streptophyta; class Pinopsida; order Cupressales; family Taxaceae; genus Torreya; species Torreya grandis. The sequence continues at coordinate 1,515,093 of JARHVA010001359.1, forward strand.
TATTAAGTTATTCTTGATTTGCTTTTGTACATTCTTGTTCCTGCTTAAGTCTTGGGTACTCATATCTTGATTTTAAGTTAGGTTCATTTACGTTTTATTTTTATTTGTTTTTTTATATTGTTGTTTAAATATAAATATTTTTAATTATGGTATTGGTAGTTACTATTATTATCCTTAGTTATAAGTATTCACATTTGAATTGGCTCATCGCAATTGAAATGCCAATTCATTATAGGTTACTCATACTTATGATGCATAATTTCATTTTGCTATAACAAGAACATTGTGATTTAGATCCATGTCTCAAAATGAATACAAATCCAATGATAAACTCTTAAGTGCACTAATGAAACTAGGTACCAATGGCTTATATCGCACCTCATTCTATGCAAGACGTGTATCTTTTGGCATATATCATGTGTCTAATAAAATAGTCATCTGTTTTCTTTTATTATTCATCCCTCATTCCATTTTATCCCACTTTTGGGTGAACTACATTAGTTTGAATTCCATTTCGATTAAATAGGTAGTGATTAGATACATGATGTATCCTGGATCAACTTGGCCAACTTTATTCTTCTTTTCATCTCTTTCATCACTTTGTGCATCCTTGTATGCCTGATTTTTTATGGTTGTTTCAGTCATTAAATCATCACATCATTTGCAGATACTCATATTTAATCTATGTAGTAGGTTATATCCTTGAGCTATGATTGATAATTTTCCTTATAGGGGCACAACATTTAAACCAATCACAAATCTAAATCAGCCATACCAGGCTAAAATTAATTATCTGTGATCAAAATCAGCCCTACTGGGGCGTAATTGTATTATCAACTGATCAAATCTTCTCTAATGGGGCACATTATTATTTCCTTTCTTTAGATAAACACTCTCCTATTTATTCTAATTCCAAGCTATATGGACTTTTGCCCTTATTATGGTAATATCACAGTGTGCATCTTGTCTCAGGATTGTTTAATTCCTAAGCACATAGCTTACAACTTGGCTTTGGGTGTGTTTAAAGTGTGTCACTTATATTTTTGGATTGTATCATTTCTACTTCCCCCCATCCTTGAGGACCATTATATTCTAATTATATTTTGATCATTGAGAATCAATGCAGGCAAACATTAGCTCATTTGGATTTAATCTATTCCACAAGTTAATTTCACTCTCTCTCTTTTTGAGAGTCCATACTTCTCTTTCATCCCTGTATGTCCTCTCTAAGAAGAATCATGGCTCATTTCCTTCCAAATTCTTCTTGACAACCCTTTAATTTGAAAGGACATTACTTTGCCTGAATGTCTTGCCACACCTTCTCAAACATGGGCAAAATGTAGACATCCAAATCCTAACACCATTATGTTGAAACTATCAATCTTACTCGAATTTCATTCAAATGCACAATTTAGGCCAAAATCACTTAAACACACTAAATGATTCAAACTTATCATATACAATTTCTAATTTAGGGTAATGTATTTTATGTGATTACTAACTTTTCTCAAATCATCTCGAGTCAAAATGATAAAAATGCAATTTGATGCTCTAAACCACTGAATTCTTCTAATTTAAAATCACACGACATGTGTATGTGTTATTTCATGTTGACAATGTCATAAATAGGGCATTGGTCCATATGAAACTAATATCATCTTCTAATTCCACTCCAATCAAATTACAACCCAGTAGTATGGCATTCTGACTAGTTTAATTAATTGTTCAACTAATTTCCAAAGAATTGCACTAAATTTGATTAATCTCACTTAGGCAAATTAAATTTAATTAAGAGCTTAAGTGGAGAATCCATGGAAGTTGTCGAATATATTTTAAATGGAAATTGATTTTTTATATCTATATCATTAGCTGATATCATTTGTGAGATGGCATCCATAAGCCATACATACAACAAATATCAGGTTTAAGACCTCTCATGCTTCTTTAATGCCCCTTCCAAATATTTATGGATATTTATGGCCACACATCTTTATCTCAATATGGATGGTCATGGTTAATTTTGATCAATCTAAAAAATGTATAAATAGAAGGGCCAAGACCACCATTTTTAAGCTTCATTTGTGTAAACTTATTATGTAGAATTATCTCCACAACCTTTCTTTATGTGATGTTTATTATGCTTAATTTTCAATAGGATAGATTCAAGATAGCCATAGATTTGATTTCATATCATGAACCTAGTTTCATTGGTGCACTTGAGATGATGGAGGAGATTTGCCTTGCATCATTGACAAAGACTTGAGCACCAAATCAAGGAAAAAATCATGTTTTGAGCCGCATTTGGGTGATGGGATGCTCTTGGAAATGTATTATGTGCTTTCTTTCAATAGCTCTTAATTATCATTTATCAAACCCCATCGAAAGAGTTGGATTAGCTAGTTATGTTCTTATGCATTTTCTTGATTTTTCATGATAAATTCTTGATCTAACTATCTTTGGATTCCATCTCTACAATGACTATCTTGTAGACAAGGCAAACACTATCTACTAGCTAAGGGGATTTTCATTGCAAGCTAAATTTACTCTTGAAAAACGAAAAATCGTTATACATGCTTAGATACTACAAAAAAACTAATGTATATAATTTATTTTTAAACTTTTTTTTCCCAGTTTGAAACTACACACTATTAACTAATTTCTACTCATTGTCTCTCACTGTGTAGATAAACACTTATTTTGCCTATGGAGGATTTGTATCTAAGACTCACACAATCTCTTTCTTCTACTGCAATTAATTATCATACTTATACTATATTTTCTAGCAATTGATAATATATTTACAAAAGTCTATAAATTATTTAAATGAACTATTTACACTTTTATTTAGCTATTTTTTTTACATTGCACATTTATTTCTCCAATATACAAGCTTTGCTAGCATCACTTTGTTTTTATAATGTTCTATATTTTTCAACAAATGAAACTATTTTTTATATTTTATAACACTTACTGTTAAAAAAATTGTTCTTACCTATTTGATGTTATTACTTTGATTTCAAAAATATAAATATCAAATGCAATGTACCATTTGACACAAATGTAGGTACTAGACACTACACGACCCTTATTGAAAATGTTCCATCTAAAACTTAAAACCCCTACCACATGAAAAAGTAAAAGTTAAAAATAATTTTTATAGCATTGCATAAATTTTATAGATGCTACTAATCAACCAACATGTACATAGTTTGTTTTTTTTTACAAATTTTTGTTTTGAAAATTTAAAAAAATTATATTAATAGAATATTTAAAAATTGTCATGTCAATTTTATCTAAGGAATAAATGATAATTAAATAGTTTTAAAAGTTTTTCTTTGATTCAAAAATTGTGAAAATTGAATAATTTTTATAGAAGTTTTAATATTAATTTTTTAAAATATTTTATTAATTTATTAGACCTTGCCTTGCAGGGCATTATAGGTTTCATTTTAGAAATACTTTGATTTTTTCAGTCAATCAAATGGCTTGAAACATATATCACAATAAAAATACAATATTTTTATAAAGTTTAAAACATAAATAAAATCAAATTGTTGGAGGTGTTATTAGAGAATATTTCATTATTTATTATAAAGTTAAATACATTTGATTTGACAACTATAAAAATAAATTTAAAATTGATAATGATAATTTATGTGGAATTTTTTTGCATCTAGTAATTAGCATCGGGTTTTGTGATATTGGTGTAAGAATTACATTGAGATGACATTGATTATGGGTCCTTTTTTATCGGTTCTACCATATTCATGTGGTATATAATTTGTAAAATGCATTAGGGTCATTTTGACTGCCGACTGTACAAAACAAATTCAGGAGTTGGATATGCATTGGTATAATTGATGTGATGGAAAAGTGCATTGCCACATAAAGCAACCAGGTGGCTTACACTCCACCAAAGGTGATAATTTTTTTAAAAAAGGATTACTTTATTTTATTTTATTTTTTTGAATATTTAAATCAAATTTGAAAATTTTAATATAAACCTTTACATTTGATAGATTTTGCCAAGATCTCTAAATAGTGGCCATGCAATGAATGTCAAATTTCTAGAGAGGCAAAATGAGAGCTGTAAAAACAAGAAAATTTTGCATAGGAAATATTTGCATTATCTACTTTAGGAAAAAATAAAGTACATATAGGGTGAGATTAGGTCACCAAAAAGGTAAAACCCTAACTCATAATTAGAACCCATGTAAAGGTAAGTGACCCCTAATGACTTAATTAACTACCTAAGTAAGTTAAAAAGACATGTATGTAAAACCAATAGGTGGGACAAAGCCTACACTAACACCCCCTTTAAAGCATAGATTAGGTGGGTTGAATAATTGGGTCCCAATAATGAGCCCTGATGAGGTACCCAAGTATAATGCAACTCCCATAAACCGGGCAAAAGTAAAAACCCATAGGAACAAAACTCTTCCCCAAAAGAGAGAAAAGAAGAGAAGAGGGCTAAAAATCCTCACTAAGGTCTAAAATTGACTATAACCATCTGGTGCCCCCTAGAGGAATGCTTATAAGTGACTATGAATCAGAAGTATATGTAGTGAAGAGTGGATCACCCTGAAACAATGAGTTTGTCCACCAAGTGTCTGATGGATCTTTAACCAAGGTGTAACTCCTATGAAAGGAATGATCCTCATACTACAAGGTAAGTGAGCCAACTGATCTATACCAAGATGGTGTAATATAAGTAGAGGTAAAAAAGGTCTACATAATTCTCTATAATTATGGAGTAGACTGCTTGATGTTTGATATGTCCTGGATTAGTAAACCGTTACCTTGTAATGTTAGAAGTAGACCAAAGGTAGGTGGATCAAGAACTAACTCTTGAATATCTAGAAGGTGATAAGGAGATGGTGGAGGCATGTCTACTTCACTGCTATAGTCATCTATAAAAGAAGAGTTGTCAATATCTAAAGAATGCTTAGGCTCAGAAGTGTCATCAGGTCTAAGTGAGTCCAAAGAGGAATCTGAAGAAAAGGAGAGTCAGGAGCAAAGTGTGAGAAGCTATATAGCTAATTTTGATGATCGACCATTCCCATAGCCAAAATATTATCACTATGCAACTCTCTTATGTACACTAAATTTGGAGTGAATTCAACTTGCATGCATCGACCAAGGTGAGTGATCAAGTAGATTGACAAGAGATTAGTTGAAAGTGAGTGAAAACTTAGAACATTATTGAATGTTCCACCACTCACTTCAACAAAACCTCTCCTAAGAACCTTTTTGGAAGTGTTGTCACCCAATTGTATAGAGGACATGTCACATGGTTCTAAGGAACTGAACTCAATCTGTGAAGAGGCAATGTGATGTGAAGCACCAGAGTCTATGACCCATGTAGGAGGAGTTGGAGGTATAACTGCAACTAAGGCTTTGCCCTTATGTTTCCCATTGTTATTCTATTTTGCCTTTCTTTTTCTATATTCATTTACCTTAGTGGATTCATTGGTTGATGAAGATGGTTTGATAGAATCTAGAACACCTATGTTGTTCTAAATAAAAAGGCTAGTAAGGTGGTCAATTTGTTTCTTCAAACATTTACTCTCATCATAATTACCTAAGGAATTCCCACATTGGATCCAATATTTCTTAGGCTTATGACTGGAAGAAAAGGTCACATTGATTGATTTGGAGGTGGAAATATTTTCACCCTTCTCAACATTTTTCTTACTCTACTTTTTCTTGCTACTATTAGAGTCTTTATCTTTCTCAACAAGCAATGCATGATATTTAGATGACTTTATTGTGCCCATCCATATCAACCTATCTTGCTCTCAAATTAGGCCAGCAATAAAGGTATCTAAAGAAGGCATCTTCCATATGGTGTCAAGAGCACTCTTAGTGGCATGAAAAAGTGGGCACAAATATATAATATTTAGGACCTAATTTAGAGAGTATTGACAAAACATGTTACTCATTTTTCTTGTCAATTCCACATGTTTTCAACTATAATCTCAAAAGTCTAAAATTGGTGAAAAAAATATTGAAGAGTGTCAAAGTCATCTGGGCTCAATCTAATGAGCTTATTTTCTAGATCATGTCCTCTCATCACATCCTGCACTCCAAAGAGCTTGGACAGTGTGGTCCACACTTCAGTAGGTGTTTTGGTAGATTCAATGTGAAAGAGTACATTTGGGGAGATTGAGAGACACAGTAGTCCATAGACTTTATCACAATGTTTAAACCTTTTTATTTTCACTCTAACATTAGTAGTTTCAGTCTCATTGACCATTATAATTTGATGGTAACCCTTGGATTGCAAGATGATTTCCATTCTAGGTTTCCATTCATGATAATTAAATGGTGTAAGTGGACTAATAGAGAGTGAATCCATAGTGCATAAGTAAAGATTGTTGTAGTAAGTACATAAGTAATACAAAAAAGAAAGAATGCATAGTAAACACATAAGTACCCCCTTAAAACAATTAGGTAATGACCCCCCCTAAATTTCTCAAATACAATCATGCTTGTTTAGAAGTTAGATTCAACTAAAAATGCATCTTGAGCAGTAGGTGCATAAGTACAAAGAACTAAATAGACGTCAGATTCAATCGATAATGCATCCAAGAGTGTACATTTTTTTTTAAATATTTATGGAAGGCCTAATGGAAGGTCTGATGTGTAGAGCATGAAAAATAAGCACTTTTAAAGAAAATGACACTAAAAAAAGAGTTATTGATAAGAAGTTATGGCACTTACAAGTTCTTACTTTGACATATCACTAGAGCCTTTCCAAAAATACTTGTGTTTTTTACCTAAAAATCCAAAAATAAAAAACTTTGATATATTTTTTCATTACCTTTCACCTAAAATTTAATGCCCACTTGAATTTCACACAAGTTTCCAACACTACTTTACTTTGGGTTTTCCAACTGTTTCGACTTCGGGTTTTCCAACTGCTTCAACTTAAAAAAAGTAATAATTTTTTAACCTTTGAAAAATTGAGTGGGTCTTGATAGTGTAAATTGATTTTATGAACCTGCATGACTTATTACTTATAAATCAAGTAATGATTAATTAGTAGTTGACCTTCAAAAACCTGAATGGGTCTTCTCAATGTATTTTGGGTTCTTCAACCTGCACAACTTCAGAGTTTCAAACAACTACAACTTATGGAACAAGTAATGAGTAATCAACCCTGGAAAACTCCAATGGTTTTAGTGAGCAAGTAATCGAGGTTGAGAAACCTGATTACTTATAAGTTGTCACGCTAGAGAAGCCTAATTACTTATAAGTAAAAGCACTTGAGAAACCCGATCTAGTCTATGAGCAAGTAGTCAAGTAGTCAAGGTTGAGAAAATTGATTACTTATAAGTTATGGCCCTAGAGAAGTCCAATTACTTCCCTGTAGTGTAAATTGGGTTCTTGAATAGTTGCGACTTAAAAAACAAGTAATGAGTAGTTGTACCTGAAAAACCCAAATTGGTCTTGGGAGCAAGTAATGCACCCTAGAGAACTTGAATTGGTCTTGGGAGTATGTAATGCACCCTAGAGAACCTAAATTAGTCTGTGAACAATAAATTAGAGATAACAAGCTTGATTACTTATCTGTACAACACCGTACCAGCAAGAAGAAATTAGATTTTTTAGAAGAATTTGTGAACTTTCTAAAAAAACTAAAGACAACCCATTTGAGATCTCAAAAAAATCATAAAATATATGTAGATGGATTTTTGATAAAAGATCTTCTGGCATGAGTTTCGAGTTCATTTTCATAAAACACCTCTAAGGTCAAAAATGATGAACGTGTAGTATGAAAAAATAACAAGGTGAATGCAGGAGGATCTTACCAAAGGAGACAAATGCATGAGGCTATTAGGAAAACTCTAATGCAATGATAGATTTAGCCAAGATCTCTGAATAGTGGACACGTGATGAATGTCAAATTCCTTAGAGGTAGAATGAGAGCTCTGAAAATAAAAAAAATTCCACATAGGAAATGTTTGCATTAGCCACTTTAAGAAAAGGGAAAGTACATATAGGGTGAGATTAGGTCACCAAAAAGGTAAAAATCTAACTCACAATTAGAACCCACTTAAAGGTAAATTACCCCTAATGACTTAATTAACTAACCCAAGTAAGCTGAAAAGACATGTAGGTGAAACCACTAGGTGGGAAAAATCCTACACTAACAACATTAATATATTTAAGTATTAACCATGTTGTAATGGCCATTTATTTCTTGTTAAAGGATTTATAATAATTTGAGCTTGTCATCACCTACTTTAATTTGCACCAATGTACCTTCTACATTTATATCTAACTTGAATTCTCAAGTTCCATGCATTTTCATGTGATTTATAGCTTAGTGCCCTCTTTTGGATCGTCTATTAGAATTGTACTTGAAAAACCATCTTGTTGCTGCAAGTTTTATTGATTAAGTTTTTGGTAGACAGGATATTTTTTGGTGGGTGCTAACCAATTTTATTATCTTAACTAGTTATCAATTCCAAATTTTATCTCTTTAGATCTTGTGGGGTCTTCCATTCACGTAAATATTTTTTTATTCCATTTTTTTATTTTCATTGTGTTAGTTTGCAAATTTATATAATATTATATGGTCATATAAATATATAATACATTGGAAACTAATATAAAATATTTTTAAATGACAAGAAAATATCTCTATTAAATATTCATTTTATGACAATATTTTTTTTATACACTTAAAATATTTTAATTGTATTTTATGATAAATATTTAAAAAAAAATGTAAATACAATCATATGGCATGTGGTACCAATCAAAATGTTAAAAAAGAAAAATCTACATATGTATAAAATAAAAAAAAATTACTTGTCTAGCACCAACACTTTGCACGTGTATGATACATATCAAGAGATATTTCACGCATGTCAAATACATATGAACATACACTTTACATGTGTGTAACATGCATATCAATAGAACAACATGAGCTTGCCAATGGCTTCTTACACTTTTGGGTAATCAATCCAAATTTATAATTTCCCATACAACCACAATCGCCCTTATGTAGCCTGATTTATCTGTATAATACAAATGCAACTTCACAATTGAATCTATGCAACGACTTTAAGGCAACATTGTTCATTGTCCTTTATGTTAATAATATAACTCCTATGCCTATTTCTATTATCTTTTACATTTGATTTTTGTCCACTTTGTTATTCATTGCTTACTTTTTGTATTTGCATTTTAGCATATTCAAAATATTAACATTTTTTTTAATATTTATGTACTTAATAACTTTAAGTTACAAACATTAACTACTAATCTTTTCTCATAGATTATTATATTTTCTCTATTTGATTTTTTTATTTCCTACCTAGAATTCATTACTATAATAAACATACATTGTAAATTTACATACGAAGATCCAATTATGCTTATTTGGAGAGGAATGTGCATTATAAATATTGTGATGGGAGGAATCAATACTCGACATTTGATCCAAATTCATGCCAACAGACATGTCAGCATATATTTTATGTTGTGATGGGCCCAAATATTCATTTTTCTTTGCCAAATTATACAAAAAAGTGCCGTCCTATCACCTATGTGCAAGATAAGATTTGGTGTTCAATCCCAACTCCAAGGGACACTACACTAGATAGATAGATATTTATTAGTCCTAAAAAAATCATTCTACACATTGACATAGTGAATAAAAACTAAGGTATGTAATTTACTTTCAAACCTTTTTTTTGTATTTCAAATGACACACTTTTAAATAATTTTTACTTTTATCTCATCTTGCACAAATAAATAATTCTTTTTGCTATGGAAGATTCATATCTCGGAGTCACATAATATCTTCCTTCTATTACCAATCTACATAAAACTGTGATTCACTTTGGCAAATTTCAAATGTACTTCAATACATTTTCATTTATCAATAATGCATAATTATATGACTTAAATTATGTTTTCCTTTTTTTTAGGATGTATACAAAAATTCAATGAATTTTATAAATAAACTATCTACACATGTACCTTACTATAAGTTTTTATACTTCATGTTTATTTCTACCATATACAAGTTGTGATATCATCACTTAGATTTTTTTAAGTTATATATTAGTTGTCAAATGCAGCCTGCTATTCAACATAAAGGCAAGGACTATCCACTACATAACCCTTGTTTTTAATTTGTTTTGTGGAAAATATCTCAAAAGAGATGCTACATTTGGGTGAGATCTAAGGAGGTAGGGGTATCTATTCTATTAAAATTACCCGGGGCTCTTACCTAGTCTTCCCTCTTCAACATGTTCAAATAATACCACCAAGACTAAACACACTTATCCATAATAAACTTAGTTATCAGGTTGTGCATGTAGCGGCCACAAATACCAACACGACTACTAACTTAAGGTTCATTTATAAATCCATAGTTAAAAGAGAAAAACCAACAAGATTCCTAATAAGAATAGAAGTGGAAGCAAGATACATCTTCACAAAGAGAGGAAGAGAGAAAGTAATAACTAGCTAGAGATAACCGAACAACGACAACATTTTCTAAAAGCCATAGAAACAAAGACTAATTGAGACTTGAGTAACTAGTATTGTGATTGTTCAAGACAAGCATTCAAAAAACCTCATCTCTCATCCTAGATGGTCACTATAAAGGAAGGGAACCATATCCCTTCACATTGGATTGATCAAGATCCCAATTATCAAGCACATCAACTACATTATTATTTTAGCAAAGAGTATGTAAATAGATAACCTTGTCAAAATTTTATCGAAGACCTTGAATTGTGTAGAAAACTATTCAAATTCTCCAATCTTTGGAAGTATTAAGACTAGGTTTGAAAAGCAATTTGACCAAAACATAGAACCAATAACCAATTTAAAGCATTTCCATCCCACTTTCTAATGTTAAAACTTTATAATGTGATATAAATATTTAGTTTGTATATGTTCTAGTACAAACTAATTGAAATCCAATCAAAATAAATACCTATGTAGTAAGTACTAATAACTTAATCTTTTACAAATACATGACACTCTTGTTACATTTATAGCCATTATTTACTCCAAATGTGTCTTATGGTGAAGCTCAATATTTTCTTAAATATAAACACACTTTTTTGTTAAAAATAATTTAAATGCAATGATTATTATTAGCAAACAATTTAAGGTTGTTTAGTGTTTGTCAGTTGTTCAATTTGTATCCAGTCAATTTAAACATTGAATGGGTATGCTTGTAATTTTTTTATAGATATGTGAAATTAATGGCTTCTTTAAAAAAAAAATCTTGCCACCGACTTCCTTTTTGCTATCTATAAAGTCTATGTGCATTATACTTTGTTCTTTACTATCAAGAACCACACAAACTTTGAAGAAGCAAACCTATGGAGGAAGTGAAAGAGGGTTTTTATTTATTTGTTTGTTCATTATTATTTTAAATTTATTGTTCTATATTCATTTGGTCTGATGAAGAAAATAAGATATAGAGGCTCACCATATGTGTGCACCAAATAGGTGGAGGGAATGCCTACAGAGAAGAATATTGATAGTGAGCAACTCACCAGACATATTACCCTTCATGTCTTTAAATTCATCTCTGACATGGATATGTAATAATGAGATATTTTGAAGAATGTGTATGGGTGGTATTTAAAATTTGAATAATGGATGTGGGTATCCTCATTATCTTAGAATATACATTTTATGTGGCATATAGAAATATTTTAGTTATAGAATTATTAGTTGGACCTAGATCTTGTATGAATGATTAAACAAATTACTATCCTTTATCACATTATGTGTATTAGGTGGTTGATTATAAATATGGGTTGTAATGCAACCCCAATCCTTTGCTTCAGTAGGCATAATACCTTCCTCCTTATGTCTATGCTACTTGAATTGTAATGTTTATACCTAATCCCACCACATGAATACCTATGGGTTCAGTGTGTATATAATTTCCAATGTTAAAAATTAAGCATTTTATGTTCCTTTCATTATCGAATTATTACCATGAGTTGAAAATTGTTTATTAGGTTGGAAACTATGTCTTATCATGAATGCACAACCCATAATGAGAACTACGATTCTTCCTGCATGTAGATAAACTTATATAACCTTGGAATCAAGTTAAAAATGTTGGGAATATGATTATGTGGCACTAAATAGTCTTTGCATTTTGTTGTTTGAAGTGGTGGTATTTATCTTTTTCCTGCTATGCATGATTAAACTAATATATAATATTTTACTGATTATAATAAAATTTATTTACTTGGGTAAAATGTCCTAGATGGTAGGACCTGATTATTTAGAACTTTTTTTTTTGACAATTTTGTCTTGCCTAAAATTTATTGTTAGGATAATACAAAAGACTGCATGTGGAGAATAGTTTCAACTATTAATAAAAATCCCTGGGTTATGAAAGTGAAATTAAGGAAAAAAAAGTAGCAATTCAATAATAATATGCCTTATAAATAAAGGCACAATGGTTGAGATAATTGTATATGTCAGAATCAATATTAAAACTAAGTTATGGTGGCATCTTATTTTGTATGATTTTCACTATTTTTAAAGCTTTAAATGATGACATTTTCTCCTTTTTATAGAGTTGTCTTATTTTCCTCTATCACAAAGTATAATATTGGTTATTCTTGGATAATGCTTTATTCATTATAAGGAACGTAATATGTAATATTTATTGAACTATCATAATTACATGTTTTTGCTATTGCAAATCACTTATCTCTCTCTCTCTCTCTCTCTATATATATATATATATATATATATATATATATGTATAATATTATTTTTCTTTGAAATTCTATGTTTAACTGATTTAGCAAGGGTTACTATTTCCTTTGTTAAAGCCTAAGTTAAATAGGATTCAAATAGGAAGTACTATCATGAGTTTGAATAATTTATCTACTTATGAATTATTGTAGGGAATATTTATTGATTTTTTAAAAGATATATCTATTAATGTTGATATCAACACAACTAAAGGATGATGAGAGACCATCACTTTGATGATAAATGGTCAAGTTCAATGAAAATTAATGACCTAATTGGTGCCATTATTTTTACAAAGCCTAATATCCTACCAACAATGTTTAGTGAATGTGGTGTCAACACATTCATTGGGAAATTAGTTTAGTTATTGTAATAAATAGTATTATTAAGATGACAAGAAAAATATAATTGAGGATGTCATGAATGAAATAAAATGTGTCACATGAAAAACTATCACTTTAGTAATAAGCAAAGCATGTAGTAGCAGTTTAAATATGACTATATATAGTTATGTATAACTTTGCTAAAAAGAAAATTTATAAATGGACTTATTTTATGTATAAAATTAATATATTAATATATATTATAATTTTATATAATATATTAAGTAAAATTACTTAAATTTTTTTTTTTGGATGGAGTCAAGCTAGAGCTTTGTTCTCCTTAGGAACATTACTAGACCTAGGGTTAGTCTAACTTTAGTATCACTTCTTGTAGATCAGATATTGGGGATGAGTGAAGAATGCTACTAATCACTAGGCACACTTAAGTAAGGGATCTTAGGGGATGTAACTTTATGGATACTTAAAAAGGTTTTGGCTATTCATGGCTCTTAGGGGGGTAGGGTTGAAGAAAAGGATCCTGAGACCAATGACAAACTAGTAATTAAGGAGGATGGAAAAAAATTGAAAAATACTATCAAAAATAGAAGGCTTCCAGAGCAATGGATTGATAAGGCTTCATCCTTTGTGTAATTTGTCATGATGGCAGTCTCTTATAAGGACAAATTGGAGCCTCTCCTCCAGGTGGTGGATTGCAACCTCTCAATTGAATTTAGAGAGGAAGTGATTGAGTAAGTCCTTAGGAATGAGGATTGGTTCTCCTCCATAGGACTTATCTACATATTTGATAGGCATTGGCCTAACCTTTCAACCTTACATGATTGGGTATTTGAAAACTATCAACCGATTATGGAGGATAATATGGAGATTTATCCTTATGTGAAAATTTTTCTTATTGTAGTCTTTGATTGTTTGAAGGATCGATCCAAGGTTATATAGGATAAAACTTGGTACTGGGATAACCACCTTCTATTTGTAAAACCCTGGCTTACATATTTTAATCACCTAGTGAAAACCCTAACTGTTAGCTAACCAAATAACACCCAATAGAGGTCAAATTTGTTCAAGTTTGACCCATACTTGGACTAACATGGGAATAGTCTAAGGCTATGGGATGCCTATATTTAAATTAAACCTCTAGGATTTTTTATGAGGCTAGCTCCTCAAATTTCTTAATTTAGACCTTTATTTCTAAAACTTAAAATTGGTTGGGATGAAAAGAGTCAAGAAATTTGCATAAAGTAAAACCTATTCTAACATGTGGTGATACACCATGAATTTATCAAATCCAATCTTGAACTTAGACTCTTTAACATACTAATGGACTATGAAAGAAGCTAATGCAGTATTTATTATAGTTTTTATGCAATAATATTTCATATAGAGGTCAGTTTGATGCACTCAAACTAGGGAATAATGAAAATAAGGTCCGGTTGAAGACACTTAAATTTGGCTATCCACTATATCTTTGAGAGATCAATGCTAAGACACATTATATGACCTAAAAATAAAGCTATTAGCACTTAGGTTGGGCTTGGACATGCAAGAGGAAGATGAAAATCACATTTTCATAGTAAATAAACACAAAAAACTAAATACAGATTAGCAAACGACTACAAATTTATTTATTCACTAATCCAAGAGGTGTCAAATATAATTTTGATAGAGTCTCATCATACCAGCTTGAGGGATGCTCATCAATAGCTCTAAGGATATATTTATAGGAAAAGGAAGCAAGAGAGGGGGAGTTTTGATGCTAAAAAAGGGAATCAAATGAACTCAAATCCATTTGAAAATTTGTTATAATTACCCCCATAAATTAAGCTCATTCTAGCTTCCTAATTGATCTAGGTCACTACAATCCATTACATCATTATATTATTCTCTCAGTGATGCTCTATGGTGGCTACAATGGTGGGATCAAGTTGTTTTTCCTTTATCCTGATTCCAAATGGCTCATGCGTAGTGTGTTGATGTGTGTCAAAGTGGAGAGAGGAGTCACTTTCATGCAGTTGGATTTGGTAATGAAGATGTTAAATTCTACATGTATGATTTTGTTTTCTATGCCATCCACCACTTGTTACTCATGATGAAGACCAAATCCTCATATCTTGAAACTGACAGAGCTACACCATCTTTACTTTGAGTGATGGTTCATCGAGTTATGACTGTGTTTGAAAGATGAGAAACCCCTACCATATCTCATTTATCTACCCTTATAGAGTCTTGGTAATGCCATATAATCCAAAAATATGCACTCTTGGCCCAATCTAGATCATGATCGAGATTGGTTCCATTCATCCTTGCTTGCCTTAGTCAAAAACTGACTCTTTGACCTCTGTCTAAGTCATTTGGGCTCACCTTCATTTGATTGCCATCTAAAAATAACTTGGGTCATTGACCTCTTAACCCATCTCATTTTGTTGATCTTCTTGATGTGAATGATCATGATTCATATATCCTCTACCAGGATTCATGTACTTGGGCCACTTGTTGATTATGCTTTTGCACTTAGGGTTCATTGATATTGAATATATGATTGAATGTGAGCCATTTATTTTTATAGGCCATTTATCTTGTCTTTACCTACTCGTCATTATATTTGATCCAGGCACCCAAGATTTGGACACTTGTCAAGATTGCACTCAGTTTGGGACTCCTTTGATGATTTTTGAATGCAAATGGCTATTTAATGAGCTTAAATTTTGACATCTATGTAACCACATTTGACATCCACAAGACCATCACTAGGATATTTTAATTTCAATGGTTATTTTTTGGGGTTTGAATTAAACCTTTTTGCACCCATAAAATGACATCCATGAGAACATCAATGACGTTTGTACAACCATCAATATTTAGACTCCAATGGATGACTACAGAGTTTGAACCTTGATACTTACATGAATGTCACTCTGTTGGATCACAAATTTCCCTAGCTATCTCTTTCAGACATTTTGTTGGACATTTGTTGCAAGATTTATGTCTCGACCACTTTCTCCAAAGAAATTCATTTGCAACTCTTTTGCATTAGATAAAATGTCTGGGGAAATTATCATAGGATAATTCCTTGAAAGAATTAAGTCTATGTATTATCTTGGATGATTTATTATAGAAAAAATGTCTAATGGAATTCATGCCTTTGTGATCTCTATTTTAGACAAAATATCTGAAAGAAATAATTCTTAGTCTTTTACCTCGAAACAAATTCTTTGAAAGAATTCATGTCTTTAGGAAAATTGTCACAGATAATTTTATTGAAAGAATTTATGCCCTTGTACATTTTTTTTTCATGAAAAAATGATCCTTAGGAAAAGATTTCTAGGACATTTTTTTCTAAAAAGTGACCCTTCAAAACTTTTGCCTAGGACTTTCCTTAAAGAAAAGACCCTTCAGGAGTTTTGTTTTGGACAAAATGTCTGAAGAAATTCTTGATACTTAGCCAAAAAACCCAAATTAAATCTCCCAAAATAATTCCAACACTTCACCAAAGAAAGTGGAATAATTTCTTTGAGGGAATTCTAAATGCTCTAACACTTGGCCAAAATTTGAAATATTTGGCTGTGTAAACTTAGGTTTTTTTTGGACCTGTTCCTATAACTATTCATCACCATGAAAACTTGTTTGAATCCCTCCACTTTCAATGTTGAGCCTATTTCTAAGCCAACTTATCCACTTAATAATTAGGACCTTACTCATCTGTTTAAACTAGGTAGAAGCTTGGTATGTGGGCAAAAATGGCCAACATTTTTGGTGACTTAGTTAGCTTGACTAGCCTACTAGTCATGGAACCCAAAAATTAATCAAGCTTGCTTATGATGACTAATCAAATGAAAATCTACTTACAAATAGACTCTTCTTGACTTCTAAAAACACATTTTGGAGTAATGTGGGGGAATAACAACAAAATAAAAAAATAAAAAGCAACAACTGAAATAACAAACAAAACAACTAAAAAAATCAATGTGCAAAAGCACTTGGAGGAAAAGATAGACCTATCTATCTATGTATAAGGGGAAAGATATGAAACTAGTATCAGAACTCGAGATACCTCCCATTTATAGGGATGGGATGTCTCTTTAAATTTAATATGGAAAAATCAAAGGCATTGCTCTCTTTGTAACTTGTGATGACATAGGGTCCACTCCAAAGGCTGTCAAACTTGGAGTGTTTTCTTGGTTTTACATGGTCCTCATCCCATTTGAGGACTATGTCACCTTGTTGAAATATCCTTGAGGAATCTCTTTTGTTAAATGACTTATTCACTTGGTGTTAGTTCGACCACATGGTATGCATGGCATAATCCCTTATTTCTTCTAATTTTCTCCATTCATTCATCCTGACCTCCATTGCATCACTTTCTAAAAGCTCTAGTTGGTATGCAATATCCTAAGCTGGAAGCTTCAATAAAATTGGTAGCCTTGCTTCTCTTTCATATACTAAGAGATAAGGTGAATGACCAGTGGATTTCTTAGGAGTGATCTTATCATCCCATAAATTAATCTTCATCTTTGTATGCCAAGACCTCTGATTATCTTCCAGTGTTTTTTTGATGATCTGAATCAGATTCTTGTTAGTAGACTCAGCTAATTCATTACTCTATGGATAGTAATTTTATGAAGATGTTAGATAAATACCTTGATCAATATCCCATTCACATACCTTTGTACTTATAAATTCTAAATCATTATTTGATATTATAATGGAAGGTGCTCCAAAATGGGTGACTAGGCTCTCATAAAACTCAAGCACAAAATTCTCATTTGCTTCCTTCAATGGAAATACTTCCACCCACCTGGTGAAGTAGTATATATCTATCAAAACCTACCTAGGACTAGAACTATATGGATAATTAATCATGTCAATTAAGTCTAAACCCTAGTGCATGAAAGGTTATTCAACTTAAATAGGCTTCAGTGTCATAGTAGCTAGTTTCTATTTCCCTACAAACATTGCACATTTTTCACACTTCCTAACCCATGCATGTGCATCTCTGATTAAATTGGGCCAAAATTATCTAGATATAATGATTTTTACAACTTTGGTCCTAGCTACAAAATGGCCTCTAGAAGGACTATCATGAAATTGCTTGGGCAGCTTATCAAATTGGTTAGTTTCAACACATCTTAAGAGCATACCTCCCATGTCCTTTTTGAAGAACACTCCATCAATTAGAATGTATGGCACTGATTTTAGCCTAAAGTGCCTTCTTTGTGATGTACTCAAACCCACTGGACACTCTCACGTTTGAAAAAATTTGAGAATATAATGTGTCCAACTTGTAAGGGGAGTATTTTCAAGTCCATGCTAAGTGTCTTGGATTACCAAAACTATCTCTTTTTCTTCTTTCACATATTATACAAGATGTTCACACAATCATTTACCTTGGACTAGTTTCATGACCTTGAATTCAATGTCATACTCCATACACTTAGTGACCCATATAACTCTTTTTTCATTTAAGTCTCTATTGAGGATAAAATCCTTCACACTTGGATGATCTACCATTAGTATAATCTTATTGTTTGAAACTATATGCCTAAATTTATTCAAACTTATTACAAAAAAAAGTACATGTTTTTCAACATATATATACATTTCCTCATAACCTTCCAAAAATTGATTGAATAAAGCAACATGTTACTCCAGACCTTCATCATTTTATTGCATAAACATAGCTAAAATTACATCTAGTGTAGATAAGGCATACAAATATAATTCCTTATTGAAATTTGGATTTATAATTGTGGAGACATGAGATATGGCCTCCTTAATGGCCTCAAATATTCTCTTACCTTCTATTGTCCATTTGAACTCTTTGCCTTTTCTCAACATATAAGTGAGAGACTTGACTATATCTATAAAGCTTGGAATAAACTTCCTGATGAAGTTCATCTTGCCTAAGAAGCTTTGTAATCCTTTCTTATGTTTAGGTAATGATAAATCAAGGATTGCTTCTATCCTCTCTAGATCAATGGAAAGACTAGATTTGGACACCACATGCCCAAGAAGTCTTCCTTCATGCACTAAAAAAATGCATTTCTTTAGATTCAAAGAAACTCCAAATTGTTTGCATCTATAAAAAATAGCTCTCAAGTGCATTAGATGATCATTAGGATTATTTGAAAAAATTATTATATCATCAAGATAAACTAAACCCATATAATTCAAAGACCATGAAAATCAACATTCATTTCTCTTTGGAAGGTGGCTCCAACATTGGAGAGTCCAAAAGGCATTTTACAATATGCAAAGGTGCCTCATTTTATAGTGAAGGTAGTCTTATGCCTATCTTCCTTTTTGAATATGATTTGATTATATCCAGAATAGCCATCAAGCAATGAAAACCTTTGAGAACCTACCACCTTTTGTATAATTTGATCCATGGAGGGTAGTGGGTAGTGGTCCTTTAGGGACACTTTATTGAGGTCCCTAAAGTCAACATGATTTAATAGTTTTGAGAATATTGGTGTATTATTCCTAATTTAGTCAAAGGGTATGAGTAGTAAAATTAGTAAATAAATATGAAATAATTAACCTACTAATTTGTATAAATTTGATTATGGTATTAACCTTTCTAAAAATAGTAATAAGGGTTATAAAAACAAGACCTAGCTAGAAATTGACTGAGACAATTGACACAAAGTCTGGAATTCACTGTGTAGGACTGTGACACTATCAAAATTTAGGATCTAGCCTTCATTTTATGATTGGATAGGAGCATAAAAATAGGAAACTAGTGGCATCAATGATGTAGTCCACCTCTACTATTGTTGTATAGAATACTTGAGATTTTTAGGTTTTGTTCACTATGTCTGTGTGACCCTGATTATGAAGTTTCAACTGCCAAATGTCCACAAAAATCCCTATAGAGCATATTTTGTCTTCAAACCCTAAACTCCATGATGTTTTGAAAATTTTTGAGAAAGAGTGGGGGGGGGGTTAGTGTGTGTAATATGCACTGAACATGTATCCATACCCCTTATGTGGGCACATTGCCTACATACTAATAATTTGAAGATGTATCAAGCCATATGTAGTTCTCCCACTTAATGTGATTTATGCAATAGTGTATATGAAGATGCAAATGCTAAAATTGAGTGTGCTTGAGGTGTCTAGGGAATGGTGCAAGGATTTTAATGTGCTTGTAATAGTATTGGCTGGTTGTATGCAAAGAATAGGGAAGATTGCCTGAGTAGTCTTACTTGTATTCTTGTTTGCTTAGTGATAATTGCCAACCCTTTCCAAATAATCTTTGAATGGGATTTTATAGGGATATATTGGTCATGGGTTGAATGTGCTTGCATTAAGCTGATAAGGATAAGGATGGGGAACCAGAAGGAACTGACTATTGGGGCAAAAAATGCACTTGGATAAGAGTGCCAAAAGTGAAGAGTAGTGGCATCTACACTATTTTTCAGGTTGGGTGCTATTGTCCTTTGTTGATGGGACATGGGAGGATAGATTTATCATGGAAATATTAATCTGGTTGAGCTAGGTCTAGGTATAGAAGGCTACAAATAATTAGGAATTAGTAAAAATATGCCTATGAGGGTCATGATAGAAAGTACGAGGGACCTATGGGTTGGGTGTCATTAACCACACTCAAGTTACCAATTTTCACATTTTATATGAATACACAACACATAAACAAATCTCTCCATTCTTTTTCCTCAATGGCACATGGTTTACCACCCAAGAGGAATACTTAATTGGAAATATTATCCTAGATTCAATCAATTTATATAGTTCTCTTCTCATGAGATCCTCCACTCTTATATTGACAGGCCTTTGCTTATGCCTGACTGGATTGGCAGTGCTTTCTAATTTTATAGTGTGTTGTGCAGGCTTGGGGTCAAATCCCTTCAAGTATTTGTACTCCCAAGCAAATATATCAAAAAATTCTTGGCACAAAACAACAAATGTAGCTCTTTCCTCTATGGTATTGACCTTTCTTAGCTTTAGCAATTTACCTTTAAAGATCTCTATCTTTTCAAAGTGATCTTCCTTAGTTGAGATGTATGCTTTCCCTTTTCTTACTTGGTAATCTTCATTGAATATGATTTCTAATGTTTCAATCCCTTTAGGCAGCTTATTAGACCTTAGTTGTACTATCTGATCATCATATTAATTTTGGAACTTATCTTGATTCCTATGGTAGAATTATACCTCTTTCATTAGAAAACATATCATTTGATCATCATTATCAAATAATTTCCAACTCACCTCATTATCAGGTATAATTGGTATACATATAACCTTGACCTTATCTTGGCTTTGGTTTCCTTTGACTCATTCTTCTATCTCATATTGGGCACCAATGGCAACAATCCTATCTGCATGTTGGTTTGCTGCTCTTGGTATGGACTAGATATCAGATGCCAAGAAATCCTCCATGAGGTCCCATACCCAATTCTTATAAGATTTAAAATGGTGATTCTTGACTGCACTTATCCATTTTGCTTATTTCACATGAGTTCAATGTCACCCTTGACTTGGAGGAGCTTGACACCTCTCTTTCTTGCTTCTTGCAAACCATGCAAAAGAGGTTCATATTCAACTATATTTAAGGTACAACTGAATTGGAGTCTTGAAGTAAAATGGTATTTTTGACTTGAGGGTGAAATTAGAATGGATCCCACTCCACCTCCATTATTTAACCTTGATCCATCAAAGAACAAAGTCCATATACCATCCTCTTCTTGAGCAGTGTTAGTTAAGAAAGGGATAGCAATACCTTCCTCATCCATGCAATACAATCCTAAGCCTACCTCTTCAATGTTTCTATATGGATCAAAACTATGGTTATAAATTTCCCACTCATCCAAGTATAGATCTGAGATGCCTTCAAGATGATCATGGGGTTCTTATTTAATAACCTCTTTAACCTCTTCAAATATAACATAGTTGGTATTTGCAATATTAGGCATATAGGGTTCTAGGTGGGACCTGGAGATAGGCTCAGATATTATGGTGACTTTGGTTCCATATCTAGTTCTAAAAACCATGTATGACCAATAATATGACAAATATCCCCCAATATTTTTAGTAAAGTCCCTAGACAAGCATTGGACAAAATATGGAGGTAGGTCTACCACCATTACATCTTAATTAATGACATAATTTGGATAGGCTACTAATGTAATCTAAAGATCCTTCAAGATGCCTAATGTCTTAGTGGGGGAGCCATCTAATTGAAGACACCCTTTTCATTAGGCACATAATTGAGCCCAAGCTTATATGTTATGGTTTTAGGCATCACTGAGGTTAAAGCACTTGAATCTATCATGCAGTTGTGTACTAAATAATCCCCTATGATGATTGACAGATAAAATGAGGGGGATTAACAACCTTATAAGGGAAAACAACATTTTGAGATTGACTTGTGCTTGGAATTTTATTGGGAACCTAGCTAAGGGTTTGGTTATTGATGAAAATAATGTTCACTTTATCAACTATCTTTTCCACATGAGAAAGTTTGGAGAGCTCTTGTTAGAAAATATCATTTTGGCTTAAGATAGATAGAGCATCATACATAGACATAGTTACATTATCCTTCTTTAAGTGATCCACAACATTTAATGAATATTATTACCTTTAGACTGCACCTTGGAAGTAGGAGCATCACTTGGCATTTGAGTAACTTGAGGAACAAAGGGGGACTTCTGCTACTATCCATGAGGTTGGGGTACTTTTTGATTTGTATGAGCTTTAATAATTACATATGGAGAAGTAGGTTGCTAAATAGTCTATGGAGATGATGAAGAAATCTTAGATTTCCCCAAGTTATCCTCCAATATCCTCTTCTTAAGTCTTGTTTGAGATACAATTGGTTCATTTGTCCTTTATGAAGATTGTCCCATATTAGTTGCTACATGTTCAAACACATGTTCCCCTTCTTGAAAATTCATGCATATGCTATCAACTAGTGTTTTACCCATGCTTCCCTATTGTTGGCTTTGAGCTTCTAATAATGACATGGCATGCATGATGTCTTGACTCATTTGGGGGGCTTATGGTGGAGGAGGCATCATATCATGACCTTAGAATGAAGGAACATGTTATCAACCATGGTCTTGATATATGTCTCCAGTAGTGGCCATCACCATCTCATTTAATTGTCCCTCTGACTGTCATTGACCTTCTTGAGCATAATTGTTTTTAGTTGGCACAACTCTAGAATTACTTTGAGCATTAGAATTATATTGTCTTGACTAAGGATTATACCCTTGTCCATGTTGATTGGATTAATAGGGTGGCCTATTGTACTAATAATTATGATTAGTATTTTGATATGGCCTATATGGTGGGGCTTATTGCCTCTCCATTGAAACCAACTTATTGTTTTGAGCTTTGAGAAGAATCTCTATCTTCCCCAGTCTGTTAGTTTGATCACCTTCTATTTGACAAAATTTTGTTGAATCTAGAATCAAAGTAATAGTTGGAGTAGGAGGATATATCTCTGTAAAGAGAGGCATTGATGGCCTTGGATCCAACTTGCCTACTTGTATAAGATAATTTTTAGCCTTAATTGCTACTTCAAAAGATTCAGATAGAGTGTTCCCTCTCATGGATTGAATCATCATAGATACATTTGAATTGAGAGCCTTCAAATAGCATAGGAAGGCATAGTTGTGTGTAGTCTTGATTACTACAAGAATTATGTCCCATGTCTTCTGGAATCTATAGTTGAAATCCACCATGAATTCATGATTGAATCTCTTGATTTTTGTAAGCTACTCCATGAGTGAAAGGTGGTCACTCTTGTCTTCAAAGTGCTTGCATAGGACCTCTCCAAATTCATCCTAGTTATGATTGATGTAGGAGCCAATCCTTTTTACCATTGAAGTGCTTTCCCTTTGAAATAAGTTACTAACAACCTCATTGCTACATTTTCTTGATTCACATGATGCACTAAACATAGGATAGCAATATTTTCAATATGTTATATAGAATTAATTGCATTTTCTCATATAAAATAAGGAAAGGCCTTCAAAATTGAGACTCAAATATCATCATATTGAGTAAGATTCAAAAGACTACCACCATTAAATGGCACAAAGGCTTACCTTCTAGGAATAGTCATTTGAGGTATGGGATTTATAACAATGTTTAGCTAAATAATAGTAGCTTGAACATGAGGATTTTATGCAATGATAGGGAGAACAAAATGTGTGGGTGAGGGATTTGACTAAGAGGCTTTCTTATTCTTTATTGATTGGAAAGATAGTTCAAATAAATTTGTCTTTTTCCCTTTTGAAGAGGATCTTATGACAACTCTTGGAGGCATGAAAAATATGCAAATCTAGAAATGAAATTATGGAATTTACTACTATACTTAGATATGAAAAAATTATGCAAAAAGGTGGGTCCCACTGGGCATGTCAGAACTGTTAGCTATCTAGATAACACCCAATAGAGGTCAGATTTGTTCAAATCTAACCCATACTTGGACTAACATGGGAATTGTCTAAGGCAATGTGATGCCTATATTTAGACTCAACCTCTAGGATTTTTTATGAGGCTAGCTCCTCAGATTTCCTAATTTAGACCTTTATTTCTAAAACCTAAAACTGATTGGGATGAAAAGAGTCAATAAATTTGCATACAGTAAAACCTAATCTAACATGTGGTGATACACCATGAATTTATCAAATCCACTCTTGAAATCAGACTCTTTAACACACTAATGGATTATGAAAGAAGTTAATGCAGTGCTTACTATAGTTTCTATGCAACAATATTTCATATAGAGGTTAGTTTGATGCAGTCAGACTAGGGAGCAATGAAAATAAACTCTGGTTGAAGACACTTAAATTTGGTTGTCCACTATATCTTTGAGAGATCAATGCTAAGACACATTATATGACCTGCAAATAAGGTTGTTAACACTTAGGTTGAGCTTGGACATGAAAAAGGAAGATAACAATCACATTTGCATATTAAACAAACACAAAACACTAAATATAGATTAGCAAATGATTGTAAAGTGCTCTATTCACTACTCTAAGAGATGTCAAATATAGTTCTAGCAGATTCTAGTCATACTAGCCTAAACGATGCTCATCAATATATCTAAGGCTATATTTATAAGAAAAGGAAGTAAGAGAGAGGGCTTTTTGACACTCAAAAAGGGAATCAAATTAACTCAAATCCATTTGAAAATACAACTACCTCCACAAATTAATATCATTCTAGCTTCTTGATTGATCCAGGTCACTCTAGTTCATTACATCATTATATTATTCTCTCAGTAATGGTCCATGACAATTAAAATGGTGGGATCAAGTTGTTTTTACTTTGTCCTGATGCCAAACCGCTCATGACTAGTTTGTTGATGCATGCCAAAGTGGAGAGAGAAGTCAGTTTCATGCAACTAGATTTGGTGATGAAGCCATTGAAGTCTACGTGTCTATTTTCATTTTCCATGCCATCCACCACTTTTTACTCATTATGAGGACCATATCCTCATATCTTGAAATTGATAGAGCTACACCATTTATACTTTGAGTGGTGATTTGTTGAGTTATGACTGTGTTTGAAGGATGAGAAGCCCCTACCATATCTCATTTATCTACCCCTGTAGAATCTTGGTGGTACCGTTTGATCCCAAAATATCTATTCTTGGCCTAATCTAGATCATTTTTGAGCTCATATCCATTCATATTTACTCACTTTGGTAAAAAACTAACTCTTTGATTTCTATCTAAGCCATTTGGGCTCATCTTCATTTGATCGGCCATCAGAAATTGACTTTGGTCATTAACCTCTTGACCCATATTGCTCTATTAACTTACCTGATGTGAATGAACATGATCCATATATCCTCTACTAGGATTCATGTGCTTGTGTCACTTATCGATCATGCCTTTGCACTCAGGGTTCACTGACTCCTTGACTTGCTTATGTGTCATTGATCTTGAATCCATGATTGAAAGTGACCCATTGATTTGTCCAAGCTCATTATCCTATCTTTACCCACTCATCATTAGATTTGATTTGGGTGCCTGAGATTTGGACACTTATCAAGCTTGCTCTCAGTCAGGGATACCTTTGATGATTTTTGAATGCAAACAACTATTTCATGAGCTTGAATTTTGATGTTTGCACAACCATATTTGACATTTGTGTGATCATTGCTAGGATATTTGAATTTCAATGGTTATTTATCAAGGCTTGAATTTGATGTTCACATGCCCATCAAATAACATCTATAGGAACATCAATGATGTTTTCACGACCGTCAATCTTTGGACTCCAATGGCTGATTGCATAGCTTTAACCTTGACACTTGTGCGAACATCACTCTATTGGATCACAAATTTCCTAGGCTATCTCTTTCAGACCTTTTGCTGGATATTTTTTATGAGCTTTGTGTCTCAGCGACTTTCTCTCAATGAATTCATTTGTGACTCTTTTGCATTGGATAAAATGTTTAGGAAAATTATCGTCAGATAATTTCCTGAAAGAATTAAGTCTGTGTCTTATCTTGGATGATTTCTTGTAGACAAAATATCTTATGGAATTCATGCCTTCAAGGCCTCTGCCTCAAAAAAAATGTCTGAAAGAAATCATACTTAGTCTTTTTCCTTGGAACAAATTCTTTGTAAAGAATTTGTGCCCTTGTACCTTTTAATTGAACCTTTGTCTTCAAGCTTTTTTTTTGAAAAATGACCCTTTGAAATAAATGTCTAGGACATTTTATCTAAAAAGTGACCCTTCGAAACTTTTGCCTAGTACTTTCCTTGAAGAAAAGAACCTTCAGGAGTTTTGTTTCGAATAAAATGTCTGAAGCAATTCCTGATACTTAGCCAAAAAACATAAAATAAATCTCTCGAAGGAATTATAACACCTAGCCAAAGAAAGTGGAACAATTTCTTTGAGGTAATTCTGAATGCTCTAACACTTGGCCAAAAGTTGAAATATTTGGATAAGTGTAAACTTAGGCTTTTTCTAGACCTATTCCTACAACTATTCAGCACCATGAAAACTTGTTTGAATCCCTCTACTTGCAATGTTGAGCCTGATTCTAAGCCACCTGATCCAATTAATAATTAGGACCCTACTCATTTGTTTAAACCAGGCAAAAGCTTTGTATGTGGGCCAAAATGGCCAACACTAACCACTAGGTCTGTCTAGATCTGAGTGCCTCAACTCCCTTTGCATTTTTGGTTAGCCCCTTACCTCACCAGCATTGGGAATACTTTAAACAAGTTGATAATGATCAATGCTTCAAACATCTATTTTATTCATAGCACTTTCACATAGATATTTGTAATGATGGACACCTCACAAAAACACCTAGCCAACATCAATGTGAAAATTGATGACCGTTGTTCGATACAATCATTGGATTATGAAGGAATCTCATTCAGATGCCAAAAATGCTTTGGCATTGGACATCTGGGGGTTGCTCATCCTAGATCCAAATAGAAGACTATGGCTACATGGTGGATGGATGCACTTCCCTTGCATCGCACAATTATCTCTGACTTTAAGTTGCGTAATAATTCATAAGCAATAATACATGTCACACCCCTTTCAGTGGCTTCAAAATTATAAGTTATTAAAGATAAGGGCAATAAAGCTGGAAACTCTACCTCAACTGAGGAGGGATTAAGCAGTAATGGTTTTCCTCACTTAACTGAAGAATGGATGACATTCAAAAAAATAAGAAAGGATGAATAGATCCTCAAGCAACCCCTCGTTGATCAGGCAGATTGAAAAGGAAAGACAGTTCCAAGGAGGAAGCTAGTGAAAGGGCTTAGGCCCTCATATTGTGGCTTGTTGCCTTTATTGGTTGGTTTCATTTTTGTTTATTCTATCTATGGGTATCCCCCATATTATTTGGCCTCTTTCAATCTTGGTTTTGACCTCCTTGGTCCTCAAGTTTGAGGGATTGTTGGCCTCCTTATAATCTTATCTTTTTCATTTTCAATAATATACGTGAAGGATCTACCAACCCTTAATCACTTATCAAAAAATTGACTTCAAATATTTAGTAAAATAAAAATGACTATGAAAATATATAAAACTTTAAATACCTTTATAAAAATGATAATTTAAATGCCTTTATAATCCAATCATTCCCACAAATCTATTTATAATGCATTTAAATTTCTTAATTCAAATTATAAATTGATAATAAAATTGTAAAATTTATATTATTTATATATTAATTTTAATTTAAAACTAAATTTAAATGTTAAATATTATTATGATAAAATATTATTTTTAATAATTTATTTAATGATAAAGAATTCTAATAGAATTTTATAATAAAATTCTCAAATTTAATAATAAAAGATAGAGAATAACATTATTTAAAAATAAAAATATTAAAACTATATATAAAATTAGTTAATGAAATAGAATTTTATTATATTAAACATCTAAAGGATATAAATTAAATTAGCTGCAGTATTTTATGAAAATATAATTTTTTTAATGATATATAACTAAAATTAATTCAAGCATAATAATATGAGGGATCTCTCTAACTCTAATAACTATTTTTTTAATTAAAAAAAAATTAGAGTCCAATTTTTTTACAATGGAAAAGGAATAACCAAACATAAAAATAATATAAATTGAATATAGTATTGAGCTCAAGTGATAACGTTTGAAAGAAATAAAGAATAAATTTGTATGTTTAAATGATTAACATTTGAACTACGTTTCCAACATATAAGAAGGGTCCAAATTATATTTACAATTGAAAAATATTCATTCACAATTATATGAAATACTTATACATCCAATATAATATAATATAATATTTTTTACATGTTTATGTTATATTTAACGCACACCGAATAATTATATATAATTTATAATAAAGTTCCATAATAATGAAACAAAATAACTTTAAACATTTTTTAAAATAAAGTGATTATGAAACTATAATATTTTTAGTTTTATATATTATAATTAATCTTTTAATTTAAATACATAAAAATATAATTAATATATGGTTTCATTATTTTAATTTATAATTTAATATTTTATTATATAATATGTAAATTATATATATATATAATTTGATAGGGTAAAAAAACCAAATTTTATGGGAATCCTAAAATCACGAAAGTGAAATACAAAAAATATGAAGAGGTTAAACAACGTTCGTCCAACTAAAACATCACAAAACCACTAAACTAAACTAAAAGCAAGGAAAAATAGAAGCTAGAAACAAAAATTAGGAGGGAGGTCCCTCCAGTGGGTCTTTAACGTCCTCAAGATTTTATTCTAGGATGTTCTGCTTAACCTTTGAAATCTTAGCCCATGTGCGGTTCCCATAATCTTCAGCTACTTCTTCAAGAAAGATCATATGAGGTCACTTTTGTGCTTTGACCTATAAGGGAGTCTGCTTTGTGGGGACCACCTTGGGGAAACCTAGTGGGAGGGATCCCAAGTTCTTGGACAACTGTATGACAAGGGTCAGGGCTGGTTGAGAGGTTTGAATGAAAGACTGCATCATGGACTCGACCTGTCTATGCAGAGCATTCCAATCTTGTATGAGCTTGGCGAGGGCCATCCTTGCATCTTGCACTTTTGAGTTAAACTTCTCCAACTGTACTTTGTTCCTTTTCATTTCCTCAGTCAGAACGGCTTTACCCTTCTAGGTGGTCTTATCAGAAGATCCCACATCAAGGGAGATCGACTTAGGTTTAGGTATGAACAACTTGAGGGAGAGGTCATTGATAAGGGATTTGGAAAGGCTAGCCTAGGGGTACTCTCAGAAGGTCGATAGGATCTCGAGGTGGGCTTCCCTTTTGGGGAGTCCTCCTTGGTGTAGGATCCCCCTGGGAGGACCTCTTGATCGTGAAGGGTTTGGTTGTGTTTGATGAGGAGAAAGATCAATCCTTGGTGGAGGATAGGGTTAGTCTCATGCACTTGGTGAAGCAAAATGGTCCTTTCAAGAGATTTAAGTAGAAAGGAAGACTTATCTTATAACTAATAAAGTGATTTAGCAATACGAAATGGTGGGAAAAGATCAATGTGTATTGACCTTCGAGGGTCATATAGTGCGTAACTTGGAGATAGATTTCAGGCTAGTGACGAGAAAGATTTTCCTGTGGGAAGGTTTTCTTTTTAGTCTTCACAAAATCATTCATCCAGAAGAATCATTATAGCATCTCATGTTTCTTTGTTTGGTCTTTGAATGTCTTAGTCCCTTCATAGGACATATTGGTCGCTTCTCTAATGAATTCTTC
Organism: Torreya grandis; assembly: GCA_037957365.1. Lineage (NCBI taxonomy): Eukaryota > Viridiplantae > Streptophyta > Pinopsida > Cupressales > Taxaceae > Torreya > Torreya grandis. The sequence continues at coordinate 1,545,415 of JARHVA010001359.1, forward strand.
CATAACAATGATTCTTATGCCACGAATGGTCACCTTTCACATATAATATATTAAAATATTAAAAAATAGTGTATAATATTTATATTAATATGTATAATAATAATAAATTCTTATTACTAATATATATCATATAATATAATTATATATGAATATATTATACAATTAAATTCATATATATTAATAATTAATAATTATATATATATAATTATTAATTATTAATATATATGAATTTAATTGTATAATATATTCATATATAATTATATTATATGATATATATTAGTATATAATTATTAATTATTAATATATATGAATTTAATTGTATAATATATTCATATATAATTATATTATATGATATATATTAGTAATAAAAAATTATTATTATTGTATATATATTTATATTATATGATATATATTAGTAATAAGAATTTATTATTATTGTATATATATGAATATATTATACAATTAAATTCATATATATTAATAATTAATAATTATATATATAATTATTAATTATTAATATATATGAATTTAATTGTATAATATATTCATATATAATTATATTATACGATATATATTAGTAATAAGAATTTATTATTATTGTATATATTAATATAAATATTATACACTATTTTTTAATATATATATATATATATATATATATATAAATATATATATATATATAAGTAGGTCAAAAAGAGGGATAGAACAATAAACAATGAAAAAACTTTATAAAGTTAATTACATTTCAAGGCCTTTTAGGTGAAGACAAAAAATCAACATAAAAGAAGAGAAGATTTGAAGACTTTGTGAGCAGTCTTCCAGAACCTTAATTATCTTTTTGACATGCTATTGCTATGAGTGATCAACTTCTTTCCTAACTTAAGAGGATATTGAGTGCCCGATTGAGAGAGAGGATGGTTTTATTGATTTGATTTATGCTTTAGGGAATTGGCATGCATTTTTAAAATCCACATCTGTGTTCTCTTGTTGATATTGATTTGAGCTTCCAAATTGCTCAAGTTTGAGAGAGGAGGCCTTTCAGGATTATTATTACCACTTAAGAAAGACTTGAATGTCATTTTTAAGTTGCTATCCTTATTCACTAATCCCCCTTATTGAGAAGGTGAAAGCATTACTAAATCTCCTAAGGTAAAAATTGTGTCTACTTTATCATTATCATCTTCTTCTTCTATATCAACTTCTTCCTCTTATTCTTCTTCTAGGAGATATTCTTTACCAACATATTCTTTTTCTTCTTTTGTGAGATATTGTGAGTCTTGTTTATTAGGGAGTTATCAATCATTGAATTAAAAATGTCCTCAGAATAATCTCTACTTATAAAATGTTGAACTTATTACCCATACCTGAATTCAAAGGTTTCCAAGTCTTTTCCTTCTTCCTAATCCATTGCTTTTTTTTTGGTTCCATGAAACCTTTGTTATTTTGATCCAATTTTTTTTTGGTTTCTTAAACCCTCTAGAGTTTTGTTTTAGATTCTTCTTGGGTTCACTAAATCCATCATTATCCTGGGAGATGGTTGGACTTGGATCAGGGTAGTTTCTTATAAAATGTCCATGTGAATGGAAATTTATACATCTAAAAGGGACATTTTCACAATCTAGATCTAGGAGCCATTCTCTGGTTTCTAATTTGAATATAACCGCCAAAGGTAAAGGCTTAGAGAGATATATATTTATACAAATTCAAGTATATACTACTAAAATCCATATCTTGGTAGATTTTATTGTGAAAATATATTCCCTTTGTTGGTTGCCCACATGTCTAAAGATTTGTTCTTTATGTAGTTCTATTGGAAAATCATATAAACGGGTCCAAACTAGGACCTTACTTAGATCCTCCATTTTTGGGATGAAACCCTCTTCCCAAGGCTTCATGTATAATCCAACTCGACCCATGAACCATGGACCCAATTAAAAAATCTCATCCTTATGAGATGCATTTTCAAATATCATTTGAAAGAAACCATGGGGGAGGGGTTTTACCTAATTTGATGTCCTAACCTTCCAAAAAAAATTCAAACCACTTCTGAAGATCTACCACACTAGCCCAGAATCTCATAAATTTGTAAATCATTGTGCAATCTTTGAGAGGATTAGCAATGGTTTTGATATCATTATCTCTGACCTAAATGATAAGAATATAACTCATTATAGGGATGATTTCTTTCAAACTCAATTATGATTCTTCTTACTGATCCTTATTCCCTTCCTTTCTAGTTTGTCATTCTCCATGCAAAGTCTCTGAGATTTTTCCAACCATTATCTTTAACTCCATATTTGTTGATCCTCTTTTGAATAATTTGAAGTCGTGTCAGAATTTGAGGGAGAGAGCATTTTCAAATTAGAGATGTGTTATATCCCTACCCAATTGGCAAGTGTCAAGGTATCTATGGTTGACATTGATGAATTGTCAAATATGCATAATTGGTTACATTTCTAACATGGAGCAACTTGGAATCAAATGTGAATTGGTTATTATTGGTTTTAGATGATTTCTAAAAGTCCCATTTGGGCTATCTTACCTAGCAACAAACTACTTGGTTGACCAGTGGTCGTCTTGAAAAGTCATAATCTAATCTCATGTTCATACTTGTTGGAGGTTATGATAATAAATAGGCATTGTATTTAAACCTTGTCTTTGGACCTATAACTAGTTTGGACACTTATAATTGATTATTTATAACATTGCACATTTTCCCATTATTAGTAATATTACAAGTGTTAAGCTATTGTGGGTGGATGGTTATGACTTAACATGATCCCAGAACCTCAAGATTACAAGCATGAATTGGTGCATTCTAATTAAGGACCAAAGGTTGATTCCTTAAATAATAATTAATAATTTATTTTGGAAACTGATTTGTTATTATAAATTAATTAAGGTTAGATTGACCAAAGAGAAATTATGGGGCAAATGAATGATTATTAATGAAAAGTCTATTTCTAGACTCAAATACTTATTGCTTGGTTGACTTGTAACCCTAAGATCCTTATGGGTAGTTCTAGAAGGTTGCATTATGCCGTTCTCATCCATATTGTCTCCACATAGCTTTCGGAGCATGGCTTCACTTGAGAGGGGTGGTTGATGGTGCCCAAGAAAAAAAAAGGGGGCTTTGCTGGCAGCCAAAAGTAGGATTTTTCTAGCAAGTTTTTTTTCTCTGCTAGGCATTTTTACATTTCAATTTAAAAGGCGTTATGGAAAATTTTGAGTTTTACATTATAATATGGACTCACATATGCATATACATCTATGCACCTTCAACATTTAGCAAAGAAATTACCTTTCATTTGATTGTGTATTTCATTATTAATTGGCTTAGGGTTTTTTTGGTTCAATTTAAGGGTTTTGGTCATGCCCTAAATCGATTATATCAATATAATCCTTTTTATTTTTGTATATAGGTTATTAAATAATGGTATATTTGCATTACCAAGACATTGTGGGTTTTGGGTTTGAATCTGGTATCTAAAATCCCTCTATTCAAACTAAAAATCATTGTAAACTCATCCCATTTGGAGTGTGGTTAGATCTGAACACTATTGTTCCTTCTTTTAGCTTCGAATTTTTGGTGTTAAACCTAAGCATAACATTTGGGCTTGGAATTTCTTGTCAAACCAGTGATTTTGGGTTTTTGGTGTGAGCTTAGGTATTACAATATTTATTATTATGGACTTTTTTGTAGAGCAGTGTATATATTTTGGGTTATTATTTCATTGTGATCTTTTGCTTGTTGGTTATGTTTTGGGTCGAATGGCATTTGGGGTTTTTGGTGATGTTTGGGATGTTTGATGTTCTTTTATTTATGCATATTTTGACTTGGTGTTAAGGGTTTTTACGTTAACTGGTTTTATTTTACATTGAGTGTTTTGGCACTTTGGCTAAGTCATTTAGTTCTTTGGTATTACCATCTTGCCTAAAAAAATTTAAGAAATTTGACCCAGTTATTTTTTGGGGTCAACATTAACAATTTCATCATTTTTTGAATGCTTATTCAACTATTTAACTGGTTGTTCCTAACTATATGGAATAAGGATAAGATGTTTAGTTCCTTGTTGATATTATTATTACTTTATTAGGCTAGTTTTGAGCATAGTAATATCTTGTTGTAGATTGTCTAGTGTATTTTTGATTTGGTTATGGAATATTAATTATAACTCCATTCCATGCAACTATGAAAAGTTTTTAATGATCTAGTCGACCTTTTATGTCAATCTAAGGCATTAAAACAAATAGATTGCTTTCATTGTTTGATTTCTTGATTGATTTAGCTTAGCACGTATTAGTAAAGTTTTGGTGTTAATTTTATGTTTTTACTCAATTCATAATTCATGTAAAATTGGTTATAAAAATTGGGGATTGACATTTTGAGGAGTTATGAATGCTTTAATGGTGGTAAATAATGTTATTTTGTTGATTGTAGTATTTTGTTTTTGTGTTTTATGGACTGCACCTTCTTTAGTGAATTGGTGGTGCTCATTTATCACAAATCTATAAATAGATGCATTCAAAGATATTAAAGAATAAAAATGAAATCCTATCAAAATTAATTGGGTTGTTTCACCTGTAGGGGTAATGTGTGAATGTATGAATTTATTGATAAACTTCTTTGGACTATTGTAGCATGGTTTAGATGTTTGAATTCTTGTGTAGACCAAATAGGTCCATTCAAGAGTGTTATACACATCAACTTACAAAATGTGTGTTATTATTTTAAACAATAAAACTACATTCAATATTGATTCAAAGGCCCTTTATTGATTGTGGATGGTTTTTCCAGTGCCTAGGATGCATGTTCTTGGTAATATGTTATTTATCTTATTTTAGATTGCATACTCCAAGAAGTAAAATTTATGGCTATTAGATAAGTATGAGTAAATTATGCATTATGAGTTAGTTATGTGGTTTTAATAGTATGTTAGTATATCTATCTATAATTGTGCATGATAGTTACCTTCATGTACATAAGTGTTAAATTATCGTATTTTGATTCCTTGAAGAATTTGGTGGGACTATTGCATTATAGAGAGCTCAGATGTTACTAGATTATGTGTTATCTTTTCACTTTATTTCATGTAGCACGTGGATGATCTAAATATTTCAATATAATATTATTCCTTGCTAATCTAAATGTTCCACTACTAAGATTGTCTTTTGGTCTAGAATTAAGTATCTAGTTGATGTAACACAATTTTTTAATAAATTATTACTTTACCTCTCTAACCTTTTTAATGATGATATATTGGGAATAATGATATTCCATATATAAGGTAACTTCTCTTAGAAGGTAACTATTTGGTGCATTTTTGTTATTGGATTATTTAAAATTAATCTTGTTTGACCATATTACTTATTGGTAAGAGTACGAGTAAAGGTTGGTTATTCTTGCATTGATTTAAGGTTATGACTCCTTGATATTTAGATGAGTTATGTTGTAAGTAGGTAACATTATATGTTGTATTTGGATTATATTGAAAATCACTTTCTGGCTTAGTGCTCAAGATTTTCCATACTACGGTTTAAATTTATGGGTAAGAATGCATAATATGGAGGAAAATCAAATTTTTTAGTTAAAAGCTTACCAGTCTTTTGAATTTTATTTTTAGTGTCGGAAAAAGGTACTAGGGTCACATAATTTTGAAAATAGACCATCATCCAAAGATTGAATTTGTACTAGATTGTTGGATTTAATGTTGTTTTTAATTCCTTGTTAATAAAGTTATTATTATTGCATGTAGTATCCTTGTATGAACCTTTTATATATTAATACTTATTTACTAAAATTAATTTTTTATGCATTTATGAGGCACTAATTGTAGAAGTGCCAAGAGTGTACAACCTTGACTCTTTTGGGAGATTTTAAGGATTAATGTAATTTTGAGGATATAGGTGGTCTTATACGCCCTTATAGTTACTACATGTAACAGATTTGTTAAAATATGAATTACCAATAGTATTCATTGTATTATTATGGGGGGCATGAGGATGATTGATTCCCTATAGCCTCGTGTTAAATTTTAGGCCTCTAGTTTTATGGTTGCCTTTTGATTTAGCATGATGTTGACACCATAACATTCAGTTGAATGTATAAAATATGGTCTAATGAATATTGCGATCAATTTATTATTGATTTAGTAATTTTGGTTTTTAATGAGTGGTAGAATGTAATATAGGCTCTACCTATGTTTATTTTATATAAAGAGATAGAATGTTACTCTATCATAGAAAGAGAAAATTTTCCTGAATGGTTACTCATACTACAATTGGATATATATATATATATATATATATATATATATATATATATATGTATGTATGTATGTGTGTGTGTGTGTGTGTGTGTGTGTGTGTGTGTGTGTGTGTGTGTGTGTGTGTGTGTGTGTATACACACACACACACACACACATACATATATATATATATATATATATATATATGACTCTCTTTGATCATGAATGTAATAATTATTGGATTAATTTATTAATTAATTGTTAAGGATTCATTATAATATTAAGGAGGTCTAGTATGAGTAAGTTTATTCATGCATTATCCAATTAGCTCTCAACATTAACTATTGCATGGGTAAATTTCTAAGATGGTATGATGGCCTTGGGTTATTAACCAGTGTAATTTGAGGGCTATGAGGATATAATGTTGTATAATTCCAAGAAAGAAATTTAATTATTGAAGGAGGAGAAATTTAAAATGAATATTGTTATTAACATTAATCTACACCCTTAGAGAGAGTTCCTCAGGCTCCCTCTGACTAAGCCATAATACTGGGACAACCCCAGGTTATGGGTAACCTATGATGGGGCTGAACCTCCAGAGAAGGATAGCTTCCTCTTGATGGATCACCTAAAATAATATTGTCATAGGGAAAAAGGTTAAAAAGGGTGAAGGGATTGTAATAAAATTAAAAGGTGATGCACCAAATAAAAATGGGAAATTCCCATAATCTTAAACCCACACTAGATCAACACAAGACAATGCTAGCTCACACAACCTCACAGACCAGCTGATTGAATAAGTGTTTCATGGACTAGGTTTAGGTAGAACACTAATCTAGACCTATAATAGCTTGAAAACACCCTAAAGGAGGTTAGAAAGGAGGACAATGGATGAGAAATATTCTCTTTCACTATGCCATCATGCACAACTCACTCAACACAGATCCAAGGCAAGTGATAGGTAAAGAAACTCTTTTATTGCATCAAGATTTAATTCTTATAAATGCTTGATAGGGTTTAGCCTAATCAAGATGAGCATTTTTTGCAACATCTCATAGATTCCCCTGTTCTTCAAGATCAAAGAGTCCTTGTGAGAGTCTAGAATTTGAGAGAGAGCTTCTAAATGAGAATGAATGGGGTGATATATAGAAAGGGAGAAGAGATAAGGGGGAACATGTTAACCAAGATCAATAAATGAGTTACCACCTTTGAATGAATGCTCCGCCATATTTTTATTGAATCATGATAAATACATCATAGATAAGATAGATTTCATTTGTCCCAATAGTCTTTGAATCTTTTCATTGGCTACGTAATACACTAGAGGACAAGAAAGTGTCTATTTTATACATGATGAGTCATGATACTTTCAAAGAAGAAAGATCCTTAAGATTTGAACAACATTAAATCATCCACTTGCACTCTCTAATCTCCAAAATTACTCCTTGAACTTCTACGCCACCTTCCACTTAGCTTCATGTGAAGACAAAATATTCATATCTTGAATCTGACAGAGCCTTGATCATGTCTACTTTTAGTGGTTGTAGGTACCTATTTGTTGAGTTTGTGACTATATTGGAAGATGAGACACTCCTTCATAATCACATATCTGTACCTTTTCAATATTTTCACATAGGTCTATTATAGATGAAAACTAATCTCATTTACTAGTTTTCATATATCTATAACATTGATGAAAACCTATAGGGAGTATAGTCCTATCTTGAACTATATTAGGTTTAAACAAAATTATTCTACCTTTAAACTTTGTGGAAGCTGAGGACACATTATCTACACAGATCTTATTTAAAGATAAAGTGAACATAGTCATAAAATAATACTATGACCTCAAAATATGGAGCCTGTATGTTACAAATCTTCAAACCAGAGGTCATACTGAGCTTCAATGGTTCAAAACTTCATCATAACCATCCTAAATATATGAATATATTTAATTGATGGTGTTTGATTGAGAGCTAATGGAAATACATCCCTTTGAAAAATTGCTTTGGTTTGACCTAGGTCACATTTGTTCTCTATTAAAGTCTCCTAGCTTTGGCTTTTGATATCGACCATTGATCTTGAATCGGGCATTTTAGATTATGACATTTATTATCTTTGCATTCATTTGTGGGATCCTACTTTTAGCTTCATGATTTAATGCACTTATGCCACATGGGGGCCTTGCATTTAATCTAATCTCATTGACCCTTTGACCTCATTCACACTATTGATCTCATCTACTTAGTGAATGCATGTTTTTGATCTTTGTTCTACTTGATCAAATGCACATTGTTGGATCCTTTAGTTCACTAAGATTGTGTCACTTGTCATTGATGCATTCAATCTTAAGATCCTATGAATTTTGACTTGATGCTTTCCATTGATGTTTAAATTGATGATTAAATGCACTTTGTTGGATCTTTGAGACCCACTAATGTAATCCTCACCTACTTACCATTGGATTTTTGATTTGATCAAACACAAATCGTTAATCTTATTTTAAGCACTTTTTGACTTATTGACTTTACATGTGTCATAGATATTCTACCTGAGCTCCTAAGATATGACATTTGTTAGATTTTCATTCATCCTTAGAATATTTATACCCAAATGACTATTTTCCATAGCTTTAACCTGATGTCCTCATGCACATCTTACTCTGCTAGTTCAAATTTAAAGATTTATATCTTGAGATAACAAGCTCATAAAGATATAAAATTTGTAAAGCATGATTTAGGCATGAATAAATTAATGTCCATGTAATATTTTATCCTAAGAGGCCTCCTAAATGAACTTATGAAGTGTACAACCAGACTGACTTGTCCATTTTTGCATGACATTTGATGACGGTCTGGTCCATCTTTTTAACTTGGTCAAGTCATTTTATCATTTAGTCAATCAATAACTCTGCTTAGATGATATATCTAGATAGAATATTTATATGTGGGCCAATTTTGGCCAACATCCTTGAAGACTCATAAGGAAGAATGCATTCTATGCTTGAGAACCCAGACCAGTTGCCTTGTTTGATCCATTGGGCATGGAGTCATAAGCCTTTGCTCTTAGCTGACATGAAATGATGCAAAGGTTCCCCTATTTGGAACCTTTATTGAAACAACAAGGACTAAAAACAAAATAATAACTATACCCAAGGCACTTATTAAAGGGAACACATAATAAAATGGAAACTAACCTAAACAAAGTAAGGACAACTAACTTACTAAACAAATGTGCACAAAGTCACTTAGAGAAAAGCATGAAATATACTCTAATATATAAAATATTATACAATAATTTACAAGCACCTCCTTCTTAGGTCAAATGGAAAGCTTTGAGTATCATTCATTTGTAACAAACCAAGATGAAAGATACCTTGCTTTGGAGGTACCAAAAATGGTCAACCAAGCAGCTTGACGGCCAATCCTTTTGATGTGTTCTCTAATTGATGAAATGAAACAAACATGTCACCAATGTAGACATACTAGTCCAAGTATTCCAATATTAGTTCTTTTTGGACTACAAAATCACTTTCTTGATGCTATTCATCACCCTTGAGAAAGGCTTACATGAAGTCTTCATGTAGGCTCTTGGGAGCAACTACACTTGGTCCAATTGGTGGTTCAAAAAGACCATGTTCTTCCACCTTATGCTTGTGCAAATTAGGATTGATCATGCTTAGAGAAGCATGCTCATATTTTTTTGGAGGAAGGACATGTATCTTAGCCTCTTCAAACTCTTTGGTTATGGCATTGAACTGATGCCATAACTCTTGAGGCTCTTCACTAGTATGTTTCTCAAATTACATCAATTGAGCACTTGAGATGTCTCCTTCATAAAACCTCACTCAAGATTTCATCTTGTTATAAAACTATAAATGAGGGTCAATTTGACTATCCAAGGTCTAAAACATCACATTTGTCTTGTTTAAGGTTTGATTTACTTTCTTATAGCTCCAAACTATTAGGGATATACTCAACTGACACCTCATCTTGAAGTGGACCAATCTCAAGCACCTGGTTCTAATCCTCTTCTTGATCTATGTAGAATGGACCTCTAGTAGTCCATTCAAAGTATGCCCCATGTTCAGCTTGAGGTTCATCTTCTTCAGGCAAGTTTAAAACATTAAGATGATCCATTTCACTCAATAAATCTAAGCACAAATGTTGTCATTAATCTTCTAAGTTGGTTGAGCTGACCTTGACCTCCATAATAGGTTCGTGAAGGTTGTCCTCACATTTCTCATCAAGCTCCTAAAACTTGAAAGTTGAAACATGTTCTTCCCTATGAAGTGGGCTTCCTATCATGATTTATTTATCATAGAAACTTGCATTATCCTCCTAGCTTCATATCATGATTTATTTATCATAGAAACTTGCATTATCCTCCTACAGCTCACTTATGACTATAAGATTCTCCTCTATCCTTTTTAAAATAGGCTCTTTCTCTAAGAGGGATATGGTGGGAGGATGAATAATTTCACCTTTCTTGCAGCTTAAGAGGGTGTCCTTCTAGCTAAGTACTTTATAGGATCTTTTTGTGGCTCTTGAGGAACTACCTCAACTAACACCTCCTTCTTTATGCCTTTTTTAAATAATTTCCATGATGGAAATGAGTAGGTAATAGACACCTTTCCTTCCTTTTGGGTGGTTATAGGAGAGGGTGGCCTCACAAGTGAGGGCATGACATAACCAGGGTTGAATGTGTTGGAGAAGATCCATGATGGAATGGATTCATTCTCTTGAGTGGGGATGGATGTAGGGGTAGGAGAGGGAAAACTAATTGACTTAGGTTTTACATACTATTTCTCCCATTAATCAAACACTTTTTAAATGGATAATACCCACCCTTTCAATTCTTGATTCTCAACCTATGGATAGTTAGCTTCCTCAATTAGTGCTCACATATTCCAAAACTCTTGCAAGAAGATCCTTATCCCCTCCATGGGATGAATGGATAATTATTCACCAATCTTAACCCCCTCAATGATTTTCATGATTGTTTTGCCTTGGTCTATTATTGCCTCTCTAAGTTTTGACAAGGATAGACGTTGATAAGGTTGACTAGGGGGATGATAAGGAACTCTTGAAGGTTGAGTTTGAGGATCTTGGAGGGGAGAGGACATATGAGATTGATACAAATGAGCCTTTTTCTATTTATAAGATATCAACACACTGTCTACATTTTGGATCATGATTTACATCATTGTTATGTCCTCATTCCTATAAGATGACCACTATTCACCCTCATAAACTATCCATCTATTCTTGACCAACTAAAGATCACTCATTGCCTCTTGTAGAAGATGGATAGGGATAGTAGAATAAAAGTCTAAATCCTTACCAATCTCCCTTATCAACTCAATATAAACTGATAATGCTTGTTGACTCCTGACAAGGATGTAACAAGGTAAGCCTAGTATTTACAAGCAGAATTAAAGGACTAATTTGAATGAAAATAAGGATGACCTTGATCATATGCATGAGTGGAAGGAGGACAAATGCCATGATAGGTTTGATAGGTTATTTGAGGGCCACTTGGGGGGAACACATAAATATTATTTGCTTGATACATGTGATGTTGAAGTAGAGAATAAGCATATTAACCAAAAGATGGTTGATTATACATACTAGATTATGATGATTAGGCACTTAGTTAGGATGCTTAAACCAACTGATAGATGCTCAGAGTCACCATTGATGTTTTAACACTTGCCTCTAAAGGCTGATTGGATGAAGAGAACATCAAAACTCTTCAACAGTGAAAAATATTGTAAGTCCCATCAAGTGTGCTAGAAACTATTATTGGCATTAATTTTCACCCTTGGAGAGAGTTCTTTAGGCTCCCTCTGACTAAGAAATAATATTGGGACAACCCCAGGCTATGGGTAACCTATGATGGGGTTAAACTTATATATAAGGATGACTTCCTCTTGATGAATCACCTAAACTAATGTTGTCATATGAAAAAGGGTTATAAAGGGGGAAAGGGCTCCTAATAAAGTTAAAAAATGATGCACCAAATAAAAATGGGAAACTCCCATAAGCTTAAACCCACACTAGATCAACACAAGACAATGCTAGCTCACACAACCTCACAGACCAGTTGATTGTATAAGTTTTTCATGGACTAGGTTCAGGTAGAACACTAATCCAGACCTATAATAACTTGAAAACACCCTAAAGGAGGTCATAAAGGAGGATAATGGATGAGGAAGATTCTCCTTCACTATGCCATCATGCACAACTCACTCAACACAGATCCAAGGTAAGAGATAGGTAAATAATTTTTTTTATTACATCAAGAGGTAGTTATTACAAATGCTTGAAAAGGTTTAGCCTAATCAAGATGAGCATATTTTATAATATCTCAAAGAGTCCCTTGCTCTGTAAGATCAAATAGTCCTTGTGAGAGTCTAGAATTTGAGATAGCTTACAAATGAGAAAGAATGGGGTGATATAGAGAAAGGGAGATGAGATAAGAGGGATCATGTTAACCAAGATAAATAAATGAGTTTCCTCCTTTCAATGAATTCTCCACCATATTTTGATCAAATTAGGGTCAATACATCACAGATAAAATAACTTTCTTTTATCCCAATAGTCTCTGAATCTTCTCACTAGCTGAGCAATACACTAGAAGACAAGAAAGTGTCTATTTTGTAGATGATGAGTCATAATCCTTTCAAATAAGAAAGATCCTTAAGAATTGAACAACATTGAATGTTCCACTTTCACTCTCTAATCCCCAAAATTGCTCCTTGGACTTCTATGCCACCTTCATGTCTACTTTTAGCAGCTATAGGTACCTATTTGTTGAGGTTGTGACTATATTATAATATGTGACACTCTTTAATCACATATTTTCACCATTTCAATATCTACACATAGGTTTACTATAGATGAAAACCAATCTCATTTATTGGTTTTCATATAACTATAACATCGATAAAAACCTATAGGCTGTATAATCCTATCTTGAATTATATTAGGTTTAAACAAACCTATTTTGCCTTTGTACCTTGTGGAAGCCAAGGACTCTTTATCTACATAGATCTTCTTTAAAGATCAAATGAACATAGTCATAGAATAATATTGTAACCCCAAAAGATGGACCCTATATGTTATAAATCTTTGAACCAAAGGTTCATACTGATCTTCAATGACATTTTAACTTCATCATAGCCATCTTGACTATATGAATGCATTTCTTTAATGGTATTCAATTGAGATCCAATGGTGATACAACCCTTTGAAACATTGCTTTGGTTTGACCTAGGTTGCATTCATTCTCTATTGAAGTCTCTTGGCTTCGACTTTTGATATCAACCATTGATCTTGAATTGGACCTTCTAAGTTATGACATGTGTTAGCTCTGCATTCATCTGTGGGATCCTACTATCAAATCTCTAATTTAACACACTTACACCACATGGTGGCATTTCATTTAATCTAATCTCATTAAACCTTTGACCTTATTTACACCATTGATCTCATCAGTTTCATGAATGCATACCTTTAATCTTTATTTTGCTTGATCAAACGTGTATTGTTAGATCATTTATTTCATCAAGATCATGCCACTTATCATTGATGCATTCAATCTTAGGATCCTCTAACTTTTTGACATGATACTCACCATTAATCTTTGAATACATGATTAAATGTGCTCCATTGGATCTTCAAAACCCAATAATGTCATCATCATCTGTTCACTGTTGGATCTTTGATCTGATCAAACACTGACCATTGATCTTGTTCTAGGCACCTTTTGAATTATTGGCTTTGTGCATGTTATAGATCTTCTACTTGAGCTCCTGAGATCTTGACATCTATTAGGCCCACATTCATCCTTGGAATATTCGAACCCAAATGGTTATTTACCACAACTTTAACTTGACGTCCCTACACACATCTTACTCTACTAATTCAACTTTAAAGATCTATATCTTGAGATAACAAACTCATCAAGATAAAAAATTTGTAGAGCATGATTTAGGCATGAAGAACTTCATGTCCATGCAATATTTTATCTTGATAGGATTCATAAATGAAATTATGAAGTGTGAAACTAGATTGACCTATCCATTTATGCATGACATTTGATGATGGTCTAGTCCATCTTCTTCACTTGCTCAAGTCATTTGATCATTTGGTCAATCAAGAACTGTGCTTAGCTAATCTATCTAGGCAGAATATCTATATGTGGGCTAAATTTGGCCAATAAAATTTTTGATTATCAAAATAACATTGTGAGATGTATATAACTACCCTTTATATCTTATGAGGGATCACCTTATTGTTAAGGGTGGTACCTTATTACTATAATTTATTATGATTATAATCCTTTAGAGAATATTTTTATTTCCATTAATATAAAAACACTCTCATGAATTAAGTATCAATTGCTTATTATATCAAGAAGAATTCTTAAGGGAGATGAAGTGGGAAATTTTAATGGTTCCCATATTCCATAATATTTAAGGATTAAGGGTTATTATATACCCTAATCTATCTTTTATGTTAATTTGATAACATAACAAAGAAGGCCAAGATAACTATTTCATAGAGGATTGTGAAACTAAGTATGTTAATCTTCTTGGCATTGATTAAATAACTAATCTATGAATTTGGAGTTGATATAAATTGTCACCTTAGATTTGAATTTAACCCTAAAAGGCAATAAAGGACTCAAACTATAGTTTAAAAGGAATGGATTAATGGATACTTTAGTCTTGGGATGTTGTGTTGGGTTTGGTTATTTCCATTGTGATTCTCCCTTCTTATGGTTTATAATGACCAATAATATCTTGGTAAATGGAATTCTTGTTAAAAAAATGTGGGTTGGTTTGGGTTTGTTTCATTTGATATCAGAGCCTATGTTCTAAGGCTTTTCTATAAAATATTAATCAATTAAGAAATGCTTGATGCATATTGTATTTGAACTATGTTTTGATTATAGTAAACTAATTGCCCATCTATATGGGAAGTACTCTGATAGTAAATGTGAAGTACTAGATGACACTAGCTCACCTCAGAATCCTTTCGGATCTTAAATATTTCATGATAATAATATGTTGATCTCTATGGCCTTGGCTAAAGTCAGCCCTAACCAAATTCAAGTTATGATAAGGTAGATTTCAGTGACCTCTGGTTGACCTATATGGGTAGTTCAATAGGAGTTAACATGATAAAATTCCACTATTATAATTAAAGTTATTAATTAATGGTTAATGATTTGTGTAAGTAGACCATCATTAGATGCTCGGGATAATAAGTCCTTGAATTGATAAGGGTGTAACCTTAGTTTGGAAGGTTGATTAAGGAGAGAGTAGTTGATTTACATGGAAAAATCAATTAGTTTCCAAATTTTCATTGGTAAAGGACCATCTTGAGCTTTTAGATGTTAAGCATGAATGGTTGTTGACTACCATTGCTAGTCTATTGGATATGCAATAGTAGGTTCCACTATGCATGCATATATTCCATATAATCTTTAGTATGTTACAATGAGTGATGGGTGCAGCCACCATTTTGTCTGGAAAAATTAACATTGGAGCCTACTGGCTACATTCAAGTGCCTATGCTTCTGGCGGTACTAATGATTGCATAGGTATGAATCCCAAGGCAATTTTACTAACATTTAATTATTGAATATTAATGAAATATTGAATTATCAATTAAATAATTTAATTTGATATATAATTAGTGTGTGATCAATTAGGATGACTATTGTTATATCATGAATGATTTAAGAGGCAACCCCTTGGAAAAAAATAGTTAATCATTGATTTTATGTAGTTGTATTTCCTTTAAAAAAAATAGCTATGGTATGCAATTGTGTGACATTGTTATGATTGGATGACTCAAGATGAGTAGAATATCTCAATGGGTGTAAGTTACTTATGGTTGATCAAGGATGTTACAAGGAAAATCTTCCCTTGGAAGGTGTGAAACTAAACCTTGGTAAAGGTAACAATAAGTTGTTTCATGAAAATAACTATTTATGTTGGTGGTTGTATGTCCTTACATGGCTTATGTGTCACTATAAATGACTAGTTATAGCTATGCAGATTTAAGTAGTCATATGACCAGTTCTTGGGGAGCACATTTTGGTCCAAAGTGGTGGACTTGTAAGTAAGACCAAGAAAGTTTTCTAGATAAAACACTATTATAGTTGGCTGATTGCAACCATCATGTAACTTGATAGTGAATAAGTGTTATGTCTTATAATATTGAGGTGTTAGAATTTATGAATCTCAATTGAAATTAATGATTGTGGGAAACTATAATTTCCATGATAATAATATGAACTTCACCCTGAGCCTTGGCTAAGTCCACCCTTCCCAAGACCATGTTACGTATAAAAAATAACACTAGTCAACCATTAGCTTGTTTGGGCAGGGCAATTGGGTGACTGGTGATAAAATCTTACTATTGGGAACAAAAGGACAAATACCTAGTGTCTGATGATGGCCTGTTTAGATGATCCCTCATATGATACTTGAAGTATGGCATCCTTGGGAGGACTGATGGTGTGACTCAAGCCTGGAGGGCCAAATGGGAGGGGGGTGAATGAGGTTAACTTGCTTGGGCAACTTAGAATCTTTGGGGATCTCTTATTGATAATAGGTAATGTGAGCCATCTAATCCATGATGCATGAACATTATTGGTAACTTTTTGAATCTCATAGATATTGATGGCATCTGAACATTGGATGGACCAATGAGATTCATGGGCCTTTGTGTTTCACCTGTAAGTATGTTTAAATGTTGTAATGTGAAAATACCCTTGGAAATAAATTACCAAGACACTTGAATCAAGCATGTTTACCATAATCTATGTGATTTCCTCATTTTTTAAAACCCTACATGCTTACTAATTATATTAAACCATGTAAACTTATAACTTCTTTGTGACACGTGAATGTAGTTAGTTTTGTGGTCTTCCATATTTGTTCCCAATGTCAACATTATTGTATGAGTACTTCATTTAGATGATTGTATGTTGTTAACCATGGAACATGTGAATGGTGATAAATCACTTGTGTAAGGCAACTATCACTTCTAAAGTTAACTCTGCCAACTAAAATTGCCAAGGTGTAGTGTTGTAATGTATTATGTAACCATGTATCATTATACTAGCCATGAGTAATGATGTAAGTGTGAGGTTGAAGGTGAGAAATTACTATATCCGCATTGATTCAAGATTAGGTATGGTCTAGGAATTGAAGCCTCTTGTAGGATGAATATCCACTCTTCCCCTTTGCACAAGGTAGCCACCTAATTCATTCGAGTGTGTACACCATGAGTGCTACAAGTTGGTCATGGGATCTTCATGCATAATGGTTACCTTGTGGATTAAGTGTTACCTTACCCACCTCTTGGGGGTTATTTTAAAAACAACCCATGTGTAAATTCCTTGACATAGCCTTGTCAAGCACTAATTGGTCTCGTAAGTTATATTCTTATGCATTATAGTAAGGTTGTACTTGTTATAATGTAGGCATGTGTTGGATTGTAAATACAAGCATGTTATATATAAGTAATAGATACTTTACTATAAGAATATTATAGACTAAATATTTTAATTTTAAGGATGACTAGAAGGTATGGTTATGCTTGAAAAGAGTAATGTAAAGTCCTGATCAGGTAGTTTATGAATTTTAGAATGCTGTCAAGAGGTAAGTGCAGAATGATGGTGGGATTGGGATCCATGGAACCATCATGTGAGATCAAAAAATTAATGGAGAGTATGTTATAAGTCTTGCATTAGGAGTTACATGTGAATGCATGGGATGGTTTCTTTAGTGTTCATTATGGTTGGTGCAGGATGTTGCACTAATCCACAAATAGTGTAATTCTAGCTACTATGGTTGTATAGATTGTTGGTTGTCATTTTCACTTTGGGATGAATGAAAAAACTATGCATGGAGTATAATCAAAAGTGGTGGAATGACCACATAATAGTATGATTATTTCAATGATTTACATTTTTTGGTGAATGATATAAAGTTATGTGTGTAACATAACTAGATTTTGTGAAAAATGCCATACTTAAATGTGGAATATGATTTGAATTAGTTTTTTTGTGTTAAATCAAATGATGTTATGAAATTATTGATTAGTAATTAGGATTGAAGTGGTCAAGATATTTTATGTTTATGAAATAACTACCATGAAATTCAATGTAATTGAATTTCATATTCATATTTATAATGTAAATCTGAGCATGAAACTACTATAGTTTCAAGAAATTTGTTTCTAATTCTGAACCTTTTTGATGATTTAAGCCTATTAGGGTGAGTTTAGATTTCCACTTCTCCTTTTATGGCACTGGGATGATACCTTTTTAAGGGAGGGAGGATGTCATATCCTTATCCAATCGACAAGTGTTAAGACATCTATGTTGACCTAGGTTGCCTATTGTGATGGCTGACATTGACAAATTATCAAATATGCATAATTGGTTATGTTTCTAACATGGGGAAACTTGTCCTCAAAGGAGAATTGGTTGTTATTGGTTTTGGATGCTTGATAAAAGTCCCATTTGGGATATTCTTGCCTAGAAACAAACTACTTGGTTACCTTGTGGTTGTCTTGAAAAGTCATAATCTAATCTCATGTGTTCATCCTTGTTAGAGGTTATGATAAGAAATAGGCATTGTATTTTAAGCTTGTATTCAAACCTATAACTAGTTTGGACACTTATAATTGATTGGTTATACCATTGTGCATTTTATAATCATTGGTAATATTACAAGTGTCAAGCTACCATGGGTGGATGGTTATGACTTAACATGATCCTAGAACCTCAAGATTCCAAATGAGAGTTGGTGCATTCTAATTAAGGATCAAAGGTTGATTCCTTAAATAATAATTAATTATTTATTTTGGTAGTTGATTTGTCATTATAAATTAATTAAGGTTAGATTGACCAAAGGGGAATTATGGGGAAAATGAATTATTATTAATTAAAAGTCTTTTTTTTAGACTCAAATAATTATTGCTTGGTTGGCTTGTAACCCTAAGATCCTTATGGGTAGTTCTAGAAGGTTGTATTATGCCTTTCTTCACCATATTGTCTCCATGCAGTTGTGGGAGCATGACACCACTTGGGATGGGTTGTTGATGATGCCTAGGAAAAAGAGAGAGAGGGATTTGCTAGTAGTGAATAACAAGATTTTTTTGGAAAGTTCTTTTTTCTCTATTAGGCATTTTTGCATTTCAATTTAAAAGGCATTGTGGTAAATTTTGAGTTTTTTAATATAATATGGACTCATATATACATATACATGTATGCACCTTCAACCTCTAACAAAGTAATTACCTTTCATTTGATTGTGTATTTTGTTATTAAATGGATTTCATGTTTTTTGGTTTGATTTAAGGGTTTTGGCCATGCCCTAAATCAATTATATCGATCCAATCTTTTTTGTTTTTGTATATAGGTTATTGAATAATGACCGATTTGTATTACTAGACCATTATGGGTTTTGGGTTTGAATATGGTGTCTAAAATCCCGCTATTCAAACTAAAAATCATTGTAAACTTCTCCCATTTTGAGTGTGATCAGATTTGAATATTATTGTTCCTTCTTTTAGCTTAGACATTTTGGTGTTAAACCTAAACATAACATTTGGGATTGGCCTTTCTTGTGGAACCAACTATTTTGGGTTTTTTGGTGTGAGATTAGGGATTAAAATATTTATTATTATGGCCTTCATTGTAGAGCCATGTATGTATTTTGAGTTCTTATTTCGTTGTGATCCTTTACTTGTTGGATGTGTTTTGGGTCGAATGGCATTTGGGGTTTTTACCCTACCAGAACTCTATTGCCATTTTGGTGATGTTTGGGATGGTCGACATTATGTTATTTATGTATATTTGATCTAGTGGTAAGGGTTTTTACCTTAATTGGTTTTATTTTACACTAAGTGTTTTTGCATTGTGGCCAAGTCATTTAGTTCTTTGGTGTTACCATCTTGCCTACAAGATTTTGAGAAATTTGACCAAGTTGTTTTTAGGGGTCAACTATAGCAATTTTATGACTTTTTGAATGCATGTTCAACTGTTCAACCGGTTGTTCTTAACTATATAAATTAAGGATAAGATGTTTAGTTCCTTGGTGATATTATTATTACTTTATTAGGCTGGTTTTGAGCATAGTAATCTCTTTCTATAGATTGTTTGGTGCATTTTTGATTTAGTTATGGAGTATTACTTATGACTCCATTTCATGCAACTATGAGAATTTTTTTATGATCTAGTTGACCTTCTATGTAAATCTGGGGCATTAAATAAATAGCTTGCTTTCATTGTTTGGTTTCTTGACTGATTTGGCTTGGCATGTATTACTAAAGTTTTAGTGTTTATTTGATCTTTTTACTCAATTCATAAAATATGTACAACTAGTTATAAAAATTGGGATTGACATTTTGATGAGCCATGAAGGATTTAATAGTGGTACATAACATTATTGTATTGAATGTAGTATTTTGTTTTAGTGTTTTATGGATTGCACCTTCCTTGGTGAATTGGTGGTGTTCATTTATCACCATTCTATAAATAGATGCATTCAAGGATATGTAGGAATAAAAATGAAACCCTATCAAAATTAATTGTGTTGTTTCACCTATTGGGATAATGTGAAAATGTATGAACTTATTGTTAAACTTCTTTGGATTGTTGTAGCATGGTTTAGATGCTTGTTCTTGTGTAGACTGAAAAGGTCCATTCAAGAGTGTTATGCACATCAACTTGCAGAATGTATGTTGTTATTTAAAATAATAAAATTACATTAAATATTGATTTGAAGGCCCTTTGTTGATTGTGGATGGTTTTTCCAATGCTTAAGATGCATGTTCCAATATTATGTTGTTTATCCTATTTTAGATTACATACTTCCAAGAGTAAATTTTCTAGCTATTGGATAGGTATTAGTAAATTGTACATTATGAGTTACTTATGTGGTTTTAATAGTATGCACGCACGCACACACACACACACACACACACACACACACACACACACACACACACACACACACACACACACACACACACACACACACACACACACACACACACACACACACACACACACACACACACACACACACACACACACACACACACACACACACACACACACACACACACACACACACACACAGAGTTGTGCATGAAAGTTACCTTCATGTATAGAAGTGTTCAATTATCCTATTTTGATTCTTTGAGGAATCTAGTGAGACTATTGCATTATAGAGAGCTCAGATGTTACCAAATTATATGTTATCTTTTGACTTTGTTGCATGTAGCACATGGATGCTCTAAATCTTTCAACAGAAGATTATTCCTTTCTAATCTAAATGTCCCATATCTTTTGGTTGGAATTCAATATTTAGTTGATGCAATAATTCACACAAATTTTTTAATAAATTATTACTTTACCTCCCTAACCTTGTTGATGATGACATATTGGGGATAATGGTATTCCATCTACAAGGTAACTTCTCTTGGAAGGTAGCTATTTGGTGCATTTTTGTTATTGGATTATTCAAGATTAATCTTGTTTGACCATATAACTTATTGGTAAGTGTATGAGTAAAGGTTGGTTATTCTTGCATTGATTTAAGGTTATGACTCCTTGTTATTTAGCTAAGTTATGTGTTAAGTAGGTAACATGCTATGTTGCATTTGGATTATATTGGAAATCACTTTCAAGATTTGTGCTCAAGAGTTACCTTACTATAGTTTTAATTTATGGGTAATACTACATAATATGGAGGAAAGTCAAAATTGCCAGTTGAAATTTGACTGGTTTTTTGACTTTTATTTTTAGTGTAGGAAAAAGGTACCTGGGTCACATACTTTTGAAAATAGACCATCGTCAAAAGGTTACATTTTGTATTGGATTGATGGAGTTAATGATGTTGTCAATTCCTTGTTAATAAGGTTATTGTTGATGCATGTAGTAGCCTTGTATTACCCTTTTACATATTAATACTTGTTTTCTAAAAGTGATTTTTTGTTCATTTATGAGGCACTAAATATAGAAGTGCCAAAGGTGTACAACCTTGACTCTTTTGGGAGCTTGTGGGGGTTAATATAATTCTGAGGATATAGGTGGTATTATATGACATTATAGTTACTAAATGTAATGGATTTGTTTTTAAAATATGAATTACCAATAGTATGCATTGTATTATTATGTGGGGCATGAGGATGATTGATTCCTTATAGTCTTGTGTCAAATTTTGGGCCTCTAGTTTTATGTTTGCATTTCGATTTAGCATGATATTACCACTATAGCATTTGGTTGAATGTATAAAAGATGGTATAATAAATATTGTGAGTAATTTATTATTGCTTTAGCTATTCTGGTTTTTAACCAATGGTAGAATGCAATATAGACTCTACCTATTTTTATTTTTTATAAAGAGGTATAATGCTACTCTATCTTGGAAAGAGCAAATTTTTATGAATGATTGCTCATACAACAGTTGGATTTATATATACAACATATAAACTTATATGAGTCTATTCAGTCATGAATACAATAATTACTAGATTTATTTAATGTTTCATTTTTGGGGATTCATTATAAGATTAAGGAGGTCTAATATGAGTAAGTTTATTCTTACATTATCCAATTAACTCTCAATGTTAACTACTGCATGGGTAAAATGTTAATATGGTATGATGGCCTTGGGTAATTACCCTGCGTAATTTGAGGGTTCTGAAGATATAATGTTGGATAATTCCAAGAAATAAATTTAAGTATTGAAGGAGAACTTCCAAATGAATACTTTGATTATCGGGATAACATTGTGAGATGTATGTAACTGCCATTTTTATCTTGTGAGGGATAACCTTATTGCTAAGGGTAGTATCTTATTACTTAAGTTATAGTGATTTTAATCCTTAAGAGAATATTTTTCTTTCCCTTAATGTGAATTCACTCTCATGAATTAAGGATCAATTGCTTATTGTAGCAAGAAGGATTCTTAAGGGAGATGAACTTGGAAATTTTAATAGTTCCCATATTCCATAATATTTAAGGATTAAGGGTTATAGTATACCCTACTATCTTTTAAGTTAATTTGATAACTTGGAAAAGAAGGTCAAGATAACTATTTCATAAAGAATTGTGAAACTGGGTATGCTAATATTTTTGGCATTGATTAAATAACTAATCTATAAATTTGGAGTCGATCTAAATTACCATCTCAGAGATGAGTTTAATCCTGAAAGGCAATAAAGAACCCAAACTATAGTTGAAAAGGAATGGCTTAATGGATACTTTAGTCTTGAGATGTTGTGTTGGGTTCGGATACTACCATTGTGATTCACCCTTCTTATGATTCATAATAACCAGGGATATCTTAGTAAACATATCTCTTGTTAAAAAAAAATGTGGGTTGGTTTGTGTTCGTTTCAAGATGTCCAACACTGACATGATAAAAGGTAAACCACTAGTCAGTGTGAACACCTCTCACGAGATGCCATCAAGATTTTTAAGAATTTCCTTTAGGGTTTTATGTTGAGCATTAATTGTTCCCTTTGAAAGCCCCAAAATGTCTTTCACATCCACCAACAAATCCTATATATACACTATGTTATATATAATATAATTAATTATATTTATATTATTGATATTTTATATATTAATAATATTTATTATTTTATATAAACATAAATATTATAAGATATATTAAAATAATTTTATTTATATATATAATAATTTCTTTTTACTATAATAATTATAAATATAATTATTATACTATATATCATTGTTTTAATTTATTATTTAATACCATATTATCTAATGTATAAATACAATATATTAAAATATTAATGATATAGTATAATATTTATATTAATTTATATATGATGATAAAATTCTTATTATTAATATATATTATATAATATAATTATATATGAATATATTATACACACACACACATATATATTAATATATTATTAATAATAATAATTTTATTATTATCATATATAAATATAAATATTATAGTATATATTACTATTTTAATTTATCATTTAGTATAATATTATATAAGATATAAATAAAATCTATTATTATTATTATTATTATTATTATTATTATTATTATTATTATTATTATTATTATTATTATTATTATTATTATTATTATTATTATTATTGTGTTAGAGAGGCTTAGGGTGCTAACGTAGGTTGGGGTGGCTGGGTAGGCATAAAGTAGATAGTAGATAATAGTGCTTTCCATGCAGACTCGGTTCAGAAGGAGCTCGAGTCAGAGAGCCAACAAGTTAGAAGCATGGATGAGAGGTTGCCCAGATCAACAAGTTAGAGAGAGAGGAGTAAGCAAAAGACAAAAGTTAATAAAAGGAAGATAAGAGAGTAGGGGGAGGTTTCACAAGATGGCACCAATCGAGAGTAAAACCTAGCTTCATCCCATCACAATAATGCATCAGAGTGTTGTAGAGGTAGACACTTATACACCTTAGTTTAGGATGGAAGAAGGTGGATTCAGAGAGCTGATCAGATAAATATTTACCAATACAAAGGCAAAGAGAAGGTAGATGGTGAGAAGGAGCATGTTAGGTAGGACGCTAGTAAAAGAAATGTTCGTTTCAAGGACGTTGGGCCTATTAAGAAGCAAATCTCCATTAAAATCAAAGAAGTGAAGAATGGTGATGACTTGTTAAGTGGTAACTCATCAACATCTATGACCAACAATGGCATCAATCAAGGCAACAAGTGGATGGAGAATCTTCATGATTTGTGACTAAAGGAATATAGGGCATTAACAAAACTGTGACTAGTATAAAGAACTTCTTCCTCAAGAAAAATAATGAGAATAGTGAGCATCAGAGATAGATAGAAGCATTGTTGAGGAGATTCCATAAATTCTTCATGGCTCATTACAATATGATTGAAGCAGTAAATGACAATTTAATCCATATTACAAATCTCATTGAAAATAACAGGATAAAGGAGTGACTCCGCATTCAAGTGTTAACCATGATCTAGGTTAATACGAACAAGATTGAAGGCATCCAAAATATTTTGATTGGAATTACGAAGGACACAACAAACATAAAGGTGCATTTGCATCATTGGCACTGTGTGCACAACCGTACAACCCAAGTTATCCATCCAGTGGAGGAGACAACAAAATAAGATAACTAAGGCTTTCTTCCTTATAGGTGATAGGGTGATTGAGTATTTGTAATAAAACTATTTGGTTCTTTAAATGGAACTAAGGATAAGGTCATCTTATTTCGGATTTTCTTGACTCTAATTATGTACTTGACAATCTTCAGGCAATATTTTTTTAATTACAAATAATAATTTAATTATAATAAATAGATTTATATAATATTAATAATTAATTAATTAATTATTATTAATCTACTAACACTAATATATATATATATATATATATATATATATATATGTATATATATATGTATATATGTATATATGTATATATGTATGTATACATGTATACATACATATATACATATATACATATATATATACATATATAGATATACATGTATATACATATACATATACATGTATATACATATATACATATACATGTGTGTGTGTGTGTTAGTAGATTAATAATAATAATAAATTAATTAAATATTAATATTATACAAATCTATATATTATAATTAAATTATTATTTGTAATTAAAAAAAATATTCACTGAAGATTGTCGAGTACATAATCAGAGTTAAAAAATCCGAAATAAGACGACCTTATCCTTAGTTCCATTTAAAGAACCAAATAGTTTTATTACAAATACTTAGTCACTCATTGCATTATTATCCTCATATATATAAATATAAATATTATCCTATATATTATTCTTTTAATTTATTATTTAATATAATATATGGATTTAATAATAATAATATTATTATTATTATTTTATATATCATTGTTTTAAATTTATAATTTAATATCATATTATATAATATATTAAAATATTAATAATATAATATAATATTTATATTAATATATATTAGTAATTATTATTATTATCATATATATAAATATAAATATTATACTATATATTACTGTTTTAATTTATTATTTATAATAATAATAATAATAATTTATTATTATTATTATTATTATTATGGGGTTGGAGAGACTTAGGGTGCTAATGGAGGTTGATGTCGCTGGGTAGGCATAAATCATATAGTGGATAATATCGCTTTCCATGTGGCCTTAGTTGAGAAGGTGCTCGAGTTAGATAGCCACCAGATTAGAAGTGTGGGTGAGAGGCTGACTGGATCAACAAGTTAGACGAAGGGGAGTAAGCAAAATACAGAAGTTAATAAAAGGATGGTAAGAGAGCAAGGGTGGTTTGATAAGATGGTGCCAACCAGGTGTCCAATCCAACTTTGTTCCATCACAATAATGCATCAGAGTACCATAGAGGTAGAAACTTTTACACCGTAGTCTAGGAGGGCAAATGGTGGATTCAGAGAGTTGATCATATAAAGATTTGCCAAGAAAAAGGTAAAGAGAAGGTAGATGGTGAGAAGGAGCATGCTAGGCAGGCTGCTAGTAAAATAAAGGCTAGTTTCAAGGACATTGGGCCTATTAAGAAGCAAATCTCCATTAAAATCGAAGAAGCAAAGAATGGTGACGACTTGTTAAGTGGCAACCCGTCACTATCTAATAGCAACAATGTCATCAGTCAAAGCGACAAGTGGATGAAGAATCTTTATGATGTGACTAAAGGAATATAGAGCATTAATGAAACATTGGGCATTATAAACGACCTCTTCTTCAATCAAAACAATGAGAATAGTGAACATTAGAAAGAGATGGAAGTATCATTGAGGAGATTTCGTGAGTTCTTCATGGCTCATTACAATATGATTGAAGCACTAAATGATAATTTAATCCATATTAGAAAACTCATTGAAAATAACGGGATAGAGGAGAAACTCCACACTCAAGTGTTAAGTATGATCCGGGTTAATACAAATGAGATTCAAGGTATGCAAAATATTCTGAGTGGAATTGTGGACACAACAAACATAAATGTGCATTTGCATCACTGGCACTATGCGCACAACCACAAAGCCCAAGTTATCCATCCAATGGAGGAGATAGCAAAAGAAGATACCTAAGGGTTTCTTCCTCGTAAGCGATAGGGTGACTAAGTATTTGTACTAAAATTCTTTGGTTCTTTAAATGGAACTAAATATAAGTCATCTTGTTTTGGGTCTTCTTAACTCTTGGTTATGTACTTCACAATCTTCAAACAATAATAATAATAATAATAATAATAATAATAATAATAATAAATAAATAAATATGTATAATATTAATATTAATATTTAATTAATAAAATTAGACATATGTCTCAAACGGTACCAAACCAGTGCAATAGCCAATCTTGCTCGCTTGAAATTTTGCCAAAACCCAATACCCACAAAGACTCCAAATCCCTTACTTTTTATCCTGCTTTTATTCTTAAACCAAATTGTTTTTGAAAAAAAGTGTTTTATATTAAATTAGACAGAAATTAAATTTAATAATAAAAAAATTAATGTAAAAAAAATTGAAAATTTAATAAATTAATTATGACTTGATTAGACTTAAAATATTTATCCCTGTGCAACAATTTCTTAATTGCACTAGTTGATTATTGTTAATATTTTTGTACAATGACGTCAAGCTAAAATAATTTTAGCTGTTAATTACCTACTCTTTTTTAAACATTCTAACATTAAAACTTATTGGATTTATTAATAATTATAATTGTTCCGAACTGCACATCTGATTTTTTAGGGTTGCATTGTCAGAGTCGAAAATGGAACCAAACGGCAGAATTGGTTCAGAATTGCTGACTTTATTACCAAAATTACAATGTGTAAATGTTAGGCATAGATGATGATATAAAAACAATATAGGTTGGAGAGAGGAGTGAGGGATATAATTTAGTTTGCAAGTTTAAATTGTCTTTTTGAAAGTTTTTATTTAGTTTTTAATTTTTAGTTAGTATTTTATGTTTTAATATATTATAGGTTTTGTTATTTTATTTTAATTCGTTTTAAAATTTAAAATTTTTGTTTTTATGTTATTAATATTAAGTTTATAGTTTAGTTATTAATTTTTGAATTTCATTTTTGTTAAAAGGTTATGTTTTTATTTTTATAATTAATTATTGTCATTTCAAGAATTAATATATATTTAAATTGTGAAAAAAAAAACATATTTAAATAGTTGTATTTTATTTTATCTCTGTTAATATTTTAAAGGTAAGGTATGTTCAAGTTTGAATTTTAAAATCGAAGAGTATAAAAGAAAATATTGAAGAGAATATGGTCGACAATATCAAAGACAACAATTAATGAATGACAAAGGAACAAATACAACAATGTAATGATAATGAAAGAGAAAGACGTGAAAAACGTACAGTAAAAATGATCCAAAACTCGAAAGCTTTGGTTAAAATATAATTCAGAAATAATAACAACATAATTCAAATAACGTTGTCTCTGAAAAGAGATGTTTTGTTGAATCAAAATTGCAGACCCAAACATATGCCTATCTCTGAGAAGAGATGTAGTATTACTCAAGATCGCAATACAAATATATGCCTATCTCTGGGAAGAGATGTCTGCGTTCACATTTCGGGTTACCCCTTCATTTATACACTTGAAAGCATGGGGTGGATGTGAAAGGTCACCAATCTCGAAGGAGATTGAGTGGTTCGACTTCCAAGATTTAAAACAATACAGAGCTCAAGGAAATAACGGGTGAAGATTTAGAACACTACAGAATTCGAAAAATTCACTGTCACCCGACAATTCGACGTCCAAGATTTAAAACAATACATAGCTCGAAGAAATAACGGGTGAAGATTTAAACCAATACAGAATTTGAGGAATTAATTGTCACCCGAATTGTCGCCTGGATCATTCCTCCCTCCTTGAAAAGCAATGGTCCCCATTGCGTCAATGTTCCCCATCAGGTGTGGTAGTTGTGTCTTGATTTGATTCCCGATGCATACTTGGAAGGGACTATGATTTATGAAACTGTGTAGGCCCCGATCGTTCACCATTTCTGTCTGACCATCAGTCTGTGGATGGAGGGCCGTGAACTTCTTCAGCTTGGTATCTATTTGTTTATGTTGTTGTGTTGTTTGTGTAGTCAGGGCTGTAACATCGGCCCTTTTGGATCTCTATGGCTTGACCACCATGAGAACAAATTTCTTGGCACTAATTAGAGAGATAGATGTAGAAGGTGGTACTTCTGGTACCCTGTAGCGCCGTGTTCCAAGAGTGAGAGTGATCCTTCTAGTTCTTGATTCATATATACCATGTCGATCATACATGAATGGCTGACCAAAGAGTACATCACAAACATCTAGATTGACCACATCACATAAGACCTCATCTTGGAAAGGTTGCATTGCATATGAGAGAAGACATTGATGGGTGACACAGAGGTTTCTCCTTGGACTCAACCATCCAATACTTTATGGTTTTGGGTGAGGCTTCATGGACAGATTTAGGCTTTTCACAACATTAGTAGAGATTAATTCTTTTGACTTCCACTATCAAGAATGAAATGCAGAGGCTTACCTTTCACCCATAACTTAGAGTGAAACAACCTTTCCTTGTCATCTAGCATCTCGTCGTGTGTCTGTGATGAAGCAACAATCGCTTCAGGAGCAACATCTATAATTTCTTCTTCAACCTCTTCGACTGCAGGGTCTGTATGAGGTAGAGCAGTAGATGTTGAGGATTGTGACTCAGAAAGCAGTGATTTGATAGCTCGACATTCTTCTTTGGAGTGAGTTCCAGATTTGTGATAACCACACCACTTCCCAGTCTTTCCTTCCTTTTGCTTCCAATTTTGGCCTCGTGTTTGACCTTCTTTGTCACTTTTCCATTTTGAAGACTGATTCTTTATATCCATTATTCCATGCTTCTGCTCAATCTTCACTACGAACTTGTATGCCTCACCGATGGTTTCCAAATTGAAGAGTTCCATTTCTCCCCGTATGTACCATTGTAGTCCGCCACGATATTTGAGAACCTTGTGTTTCTCACTTTCTTGGATGCCTAATCTCGCAGATAGAGAATGAAAAATGTCAGTGTAATCTTGAACAAATTGTTCCTTACCTTGGCGAAGTTGCTGCCACTCTATGTACAGATCATCATATACTCCGATGGGATAGTATTCTTTTTTCACTGCTTCCACAAAATCATCCCAGGTAGGTTCCACCTCAAGGCCAATGACATTTGTACTAAACCTCTTTTTATACACTTCCCACCAGTTTTTCACGGGCAATGATGATTTCAAAAGAGAAAAAGTGATATTTTCTCCATCGGTGAACTTATTTACAGAGAAGTAGGAAGACAGTTAATCCAACCAATTTTATACTGCATCAGCATTGATTTTGCCTTCAAATGTAGGAATATCAAAATTTCCCTGAACTTTGAAGGGTGTTGGGGCACTGAAAGGACGTTCCCTAGATGAGGAGCCAAGAAGTGTAGCTATGGAGCCAAGTGTTTGAAGAATTTGGGCAAATTGCTGCAGCATCTGCGCTTGTTGTCGTTGGAGGGCTTCATTCACCATTTCCTTGAAAGGATCGGATGTCTCGGTGTCGTCCGCCATTTGAAGTCGTTTGGAGCGAATATGTGGAAAGTTTGGAAGCTCTGTTGTTTCCCACCCAAGTTTCCTGTAATTTGACCTCGTCATCGGGATCATACACTCTAAAAAGACAAACCGCTCTGATACCACTGATCCAAAAATTGAAAGCTTTGGTTGAAAGATAATTCAAAAATAAGAACACCACAATTCAAATAACGCTATCTCTGAAAAGAGATGTTTTGTTGAATCAAAATTGCAGACCCAAACATATGCCTATCTCTAAGAAGAGATGTAGTAGTACTTAAGATCGCAATACAAATATATGCTTATCTCTGGGAAGAAATGTCTGCCTTCACATTTTGAGTTATCCCTTCATTTATACACATTTTGAAAGCATGGGGAGGATGTAGAAG
Organism: Torreya grandis; assembly: GCA_037957365.1. Classification (NCBI taxonomy): domain Eukaryota; kingdom Viridiplantae; phylum Streptophyta; class Pinopsida; order Cupressales; family Taxaceae; genus Torreya; species Torreya grandis. The sequence goes on from JARHVA010001359.1 coordinate 1,576,717, forward strand.
GTCACCAATCTCGAGGGAGATTGAGTGGTTCGACTTCCAAGATTTAAAACAATACAGAGCTTGAGGAAATAACGGGTGAAGATTTAGAACACTACAAAATTTGAGGAAGTCACCCGACAATTCGGCGTCCAAGATTTAAAACAATACAGAGCTTGAGAAAATAACGGGTAAATATTTAAAACAATACAAAATTCGAGGAATTAACTGTCACCTGAATTGTCGCCTGAATCAAAAAACCCCCAGTTGAAGAGTTGGAAGCAGAAATGAGAGAACATACCTAAGAAATGATAGCATATCGTGCATAGACATCTGAAGATGGTCAATAAAGATTAAGAATAATGCAAAGAAAAATGCATTTGAGTCAATTCATAGAGGAAGAAAGAAATCAACTACAAGAACGTAATTGTGAAACAATGCAAAAACATCATTAAACGAATGGTAATGTTCATGCTAGCTCCGAAGAAGTGAATTCAATGACCATAGAAAGTATGTTACAAATCCCAGATCACAGAGAAAGAAATGCAACAGATGATGATGTCGAACATAATATACAAAACACAAATGATAGCAGTGGACATATTGATGTGGATTTGAAGACACTACAAATGTTTTTTCACCATTGTTTAGAAAAATTAGGTTTGTCAAGTATGTGTTATATATGTCAAAAAAGTTATCTCAACATCAATATATCTCAAGTGCATTACATATTGATTGATGAAATGAGTTTCATTGGAGAAAAAACATAGATGCACGACTTCGTCAAGCATTCCCTGAAAATGCAAACAAGAGTTTTAGAAATATATCGATAATTTTAGTAGGAGATTTGGGCCAACGACCACCTGTGAGTGATAAATTACCGTACAATAATAATAGACATAAAAAATATTATGGAAAAAATTCAAAATAATTGTTACTCTGGGTAAGATAATTATTATGAATTGCGCATGTCATACTTGCGGGTGCTACTAGCATATATATTTTAAATACATCTATCTAAAAGACGCCAAGAAATATCAATCTCGTGACACTTATCTAACCTACGTCACAATATAAGTATCTCAAGAGTAATATCTCTCAACATCTTTTAGATAAATGTATTTAAGATATCTATACTAATTTATTATTTAGTATAATATTATATAATATATAAATATAATATCCACTTCCTCTAAGATGGAGCTCCCAAAGGACGGTTTTGGAAATGGCAGTGACGGTTGCAGCGGCGGCGGTCGGTATGGCCTACAGGAGCCTCGCAAGTGTTTCGTAGCAGAAGTTGGACGTGGGCAGAGGGGAAAAAGACTGGGTCAGGATCTACGACAGGCATGATCAAGGCCAATGACGTTGAGAGCGGGTCAGGGGCTGGGGATGGTTTGAGGCTGGGTGATGGCACGACTGTCTCTATGGAGGCGCCATTGAACAGGAACCTGGTTTGCCCCGAATGTCTGAATGGTTCCAACGCCTATGATTCCTGTGGGGATTTTTTAAAATCAGCTATTCTTCACTCAAACCCTAGTCTTTATTTACAGCTGGTCCATAGGAGTGTCCTCCCTATCCTTGATGGCGTGGAGAAGGATGGGCACACTATCAGTCCAAACAGGTGTTGGATCCTGTAGGGAAATCTTATCCTGCCTTTAAGTGGGATTTCCTTGGGGATATCCCTTTGCTCTTTTCTAATGGTTCACCTATTTTAGAGATTAAAAACGAGGCTATTTTATCCATTGATAAGGATTCTGGGTGCAAAACCCTTATTTGCAGATGTATGAGGAAACACACTTCTTGGAAGGAGCTCTCTCACTGGTCAAAAGCAGTTTGGCCTACTGTTTTAGAGGTTTCCCTTTCTTTGCTTTCTAATGGCTTCTTTTTGCTCCTTTTTCAATTGGCACAGGAATGAGATTTTATATGGAATAACGGACCCTAGTTTTTTTTGGAAAACATGGTGTGTTTATGTGTCCTTGGGCTCCTTTCTTAGAGCCAACTATTTCTTCGATCACGAAGGCTCCAATCTGGGTTAGTTATACAACCTCCCTTTGGCCATGCGAGATCTAAGGCTACTTCAGTGGTTGGTCATGAAGCTTGGGGATTTTGTCTGTGTTGATCAGGACTTGGGTGCCCAACATAGATTTGTAAGAGTCTGTGTCATGATAGTTTTTTCAAAACCTTTACATCATTTTGTCAATATTTTGTCTTCCCAGGGTTCCAGGACGCAGTTTGTCAACTACAAAGGGTTGCCTTTCGGTTGGTTCAAATGCAATCAGCTTGGCCATAAAGTGGAGTGCCTGAAGAATCTTAGTTCAAGATTTGGCTCCCTGTGAACAATTTTTAGGATTTCGTTACTCGTTGTAGCCATTCCCAAGTACAGGGCAATAACTCTCCCTGGCTCTCTGAACCTGGTCAAGTTTTTCTCGGATAAGCTTGGAGCTTCTTCAGTAGTAGGGAAGGAATCTCAAGTGGCCCAGGGTTTGGTTAATAAGCCCATTTATCCATCACCAGCGGTCGATTTGGAGTTTTGGCCACCGAAGTTTAGCAGGGTGTTCAGCATACTTGCATTAAGCAGATTTCTCCCTACAGCAAGCAAGAGGTCATTGATTTTCAGAATTTGGAGGATTTCCATTTTTGATTAGGTCATCTTCAGCTGGTAGGAGAGGCGCAAGAAAGCTTCCGAGCGATGTTGGTCTGATTTCAGAGGCAAAGGTTTCTTTTTAGGTAGGTGGTCAAGAAGAGATTGATGCATCCTTTCAGACGGAGGCAGATGGGCAACTCAGTTCCAAAGAGGTTTTATCTCTTACTCAACATTATTGTTTGCTGTCAAAACCAAATTGTGGCAAAGGGGTAGAAACTCAGTTGTGGAACGTATGTAACTGGAGGCATTGCATTCCATCTTTAGTGGTACTCAATAGACGATGGAATCCCTTCTCTCCAATAGGGGAAGAAGAATGCTTGTGGTCTACTGTTAAGAGCTCGTGTTAGTTTCCTTTGACTTGGCATAGATTTATATGTGGTCTTGCTTGGCCTTGAGTGGTGTTCCATTATGGTAGCTTCTTGTTTTGATCCTCTTGCTTTGTTTTTTGTCTTCGAGTTATGGCTTGACCTTGACCGTTTTTCTTGGCTTTTTTTTTTTTTTTGGGATTGGGCTCCTTTTTGTATTCCAAATTTGTTTTAACATCGATCAAAAGCTAATTATCAATAATAATAATAATAACAACAACAACAACAACAACAGAGGTTGAGGTCATTGGGGTAGGCATAAATCAAACAATGAATAGTAGTGCTCTCCATGCAAACTTAATTGAGAAGGATCTCAGTCATAGCCAGCAGGGGAGTAAACAAAAGATTAAAGGGGAGTAAACAAAAGATAAAAGTTAATAAAAGGACAATAAGAGAGCAAGGGGCAGTTTCAAAAGATGGCACCAATCAGGGGTCCAAACTAGCTTTGTCCCATCACAATAATGCATCAAAATGCCGTAGAGGTAGACACTTCTACACCACAGTCTAGGAGACCAAAAGGTGGATGCATAGAGCACATCAGAGAAATATTTACCAAGATAAAGGAAAAGAGAAGGTAGATGGTGAGAAGGAGCATGTTAGGCAGGGCACTGGGAAAAGAAAGGCTAGTTTCAAGGATGTTGGGCCTATTAAGGAGCAAATATCCATTAAAATTGAAGAAGCAAATAATGGTGACGACTTGGTAAATGGCGGCTCGTCACTGTCTACAAATAACAATGGCATCAATCAAGGCAACAAGTGGATGGAGAATTTTTGTGATGTGACTAAAGGAATACATGGGATTAACGAAATCTTGCCCAGTATAAACAACCTCTTCCTCAAGCAAAACAATAAGAATAACGAACATCAAAAAGAGATGGAAGTATCATTGAGGAGATTCTGCGAATTCTTCATGGCTCATTGCAATATGATTGAAGCAGTAAATGACAATTTAATCCATATTAAAAATCTCATTGAAAATAACAAGACGGAGGAGAGACTCCACACTCAGGGGTTAACCACGATCTAGGTTAATACAAACGAGATTGAAGGTATTCAGATTATCCTGACTGGAATTGTGGAGGACACAACAAACATAAAGGTGCAATTCCATCACTGGCACTGTGTGCACAACTACAAAGCCCAAGTTATCCATCCAGTGGAGGAGATAGCAGAAGAAGATAACTAAGGCTTTCTTCCTCGTAGGCGATAGGGTGACTCATATTTTTAATAAAACGGTTTGGTCCTTTAAATGGAACTAAATATAGGTCTTCTTGACTCTTGGAACTAAAACTATTTGATTATTTTAATTATAAATAATAATAATGATAAATAAATAAATTTATATGATATCAATATTTAACTGATATATATATATCATCATATATATATTATTTAATTTAATATATTAATATAAATTATAATATTATATAAATATAATTAATCTCTCACACAAAATAATAATAATAATAATAATAATAATAATAATAATAATAATAATAATAATTATTTAATTTATATTTTATATATCATTATTTTAATTTAAAATTTAATATCATATTATATAGTATATAAATTTCATATATATATATATAATTAAATTATTATATATAATAATTAAATATGAATATTGGTATATGCATATAATATATATACACAATAATAATAATAATAATAATAATTATATATATATATATATATATATATATATATACACAATAATAATAATAATAATAATAATAATAATAATAATATAACTCCCTCATTCATGGGTCAGTGGTGTTGTCAAAGGATGTAAAATGAGTAGGGAAAATGGATTGGGGGTCGCTCCCAAGGATGTCCAAATTAAACTTCGATGGCACCACGTGCAGAAACCCAGGGGCATTGGGGGTTGGCTGTGTCATATGGGATTGTGTTGGCTCACTTATCAAAGTAACATTTAAGAAATTGGTGGACATAATTAATTATGAGGCAGAGGTCCAAGCCTTGGTATTGGGACTTGAGATGGTGATCCAGTGTGGGATCGAGAGAATTGTTATCGAGGGTGACTTGATGGTCATTATTCAGGTACTAAGGAATGGGAATGCAGGGTCATGGAATGTTGATCCAAGCAACATTTTAGGGGATAATTCGGGGGACGGTTCTACTCCAATTGGTGGTAGAACTTCCAAGAGCGATAACTTTTGCACCGTAGCTCTGTTTGACTTCCCGTTTGAACTATTGAAAAGCTAAGAATAAGGGGAACGCCGTGAGATGGCATTGAGCTTTGCTCGGTGAATTTTGACCCCCGAAAATCAAATAGAAGTGCCCCAAATTTCAATTTTAGTATTACAGTCTAAAAAATAGTAAGTTTTTAAAAATATTAATTTCTTGAATTTTGTATTATTGTAATTCATGGAAGTCAAACCATTTCATCTCCCTCAAGATTGGTGACCTTTCACATCCTCCTGCCTTCAAAAATATGTATAAATAGATATGTAGCCCGAAAAGGAAAACAAACATTCTTTCTCAGAGATAGGCATATGTTTGGATTTGCAAATTTGATCAATAAAACATCTCTTCTTAGAGATAACATTATTACAATTGTGTTGTTTTTGTTTCTTGAATTATCTTTCAACCAAAGCTTCTGAGTTTTAGATCACTTCATCCTTATGGCAAAGGCCCTAGGAAGACAAAATATCTAAAAGATGAAAACAAGATACAATGGATTCAAATGACAATTGAAGAAACTGCGTATTCTCGTATGTAATTTGTGGATAATACAATGCTCTTGACCCTACCAATGCTGCAAAAGGTCAGATAAGTAAGGTACCTATTGTGCATCTACGAAAAACATTAGGACAATCAATAAATATAAGAAAATCCAAGATCATCAACATCTCTCCTAATATTCAATCTTTCCTTAGTAGGACCCTGGGATTTGAAAAGGCATCTCTCCTAGATAACTCCTTGGGCTTCCCACTCTTTAAAGGCAATGGAAAAAATAATTTCTAGAATAAAATCACTGAAAATATGAAGAGGAAGTTAAGTAGATAGAACACCAAACATCTAACATATTCAGGATGGATAATTCTCATAAAGACGGTATATCAAGCTACAACCATTTACTAATTCTCTATTTTATAGGATCCCTCAGGGACCATGATCAAGATGAATAAAATTATTAGAAACTTTCTTTGGCAAGGCTCAAGGGAAAAGGCTAAATTACCTCCCCTCGCTTGGGATAAAATCTATAAACCAATCTCTCAAGGGGGTGCTAAAATAAGGAAGCTTAATAAAGTAAACCTAGACCTCGTTGCTAAATTAGTTTGGAGAATTGGAGCTAATACCTTTGAAAGATGGAGTGAACTATTAAGAGACAAATACCTCGATGAAAGGAATTTGAAAAGAATATTTAAAGCGAAGTAACTTCTTCATGGCTCTAATATTTGGAATAGGATAAGGGAAGTTAGAGAGATTCTTTTGAAATGACTATTCTGACAAGTTAGAAATAGGGAAACAACAAACTTCTGGATGATAGATGGATCACCTATAAGCCCTTGAGAATGGAACTAAATTTTGATGGAAATAGATAAGAAAGTATAAGACAATGGGGGCATAAAGTGAAATATCATTGGATTGAAGATGTAGAGCTAGACCATAAGACCTTCACTTGGAAAACCTTCGAAAACACTGAAGGAATGTAAAATGAATCCTAGAAGATTATAAATGACATCCTTCAATGCTTTTAGATTCCCTGGTGTTTGAAAAAAGATTCTTTAAATTATAATAGAAATGGTTTGGGGTTTACTCATTGAAGTAAGGATATGAATCCCAAATGGAAACCCAACCAATGCTTTTGAAAGATATTTATGAAATAAAATATGGAGCTCTTGGACAAAGGCAAAAGTTTTTTTGTGGTTGGCCATGCACATGCAGACTCTAACTTGGGAGAACCTAAAAAATAAAGGCTTCCACGCACTGTCGTGATGTGTCTTGTGTTATAGCAATGAAGAGAACGCAAAGCACCTTATTCTCTATTGCAACTATACCTGGGGCTATGGAATAATTTTATAACAAAATTTAACTTGAGTTGGAATCTGAATTAAAATCTCATAAATCACCTCAAAGCATGGAAGTCTAATAAGAGATTAAACATTTTAAAAGACATATGGGATATAGGACCAAGTATTCTAACCTGGAAAGTCTAGATATAAAGTACCACTAGAATATTTGAGGATAATGTCAGGCACAAGTCTTGAGAGAAAGCTTGGATGGAAATTTAAGCTAATATTAATCAGGTTGTCTTATCTTACAAGCAATTTAAGAACAAGGAGGATTATCATGAGGAAAATAAATCCTCCAAAATTGGGGAACGGTTAAAAAATTATATGATATTGAGAAACCAAGCAATAAGCAAAAAAAATAAATGACAAGGAAAAACGTAAAATGGTCCCCTCTGGAACAAGTTTGGCTTAAAATTAATTTTGATGGGGCATCAAAACATAATCCTAGGAAGTCAGAGGTATGGGTTGTAATAAGATATCATAAATTTCAAGTGATAACCTACAACGTCATCTCTACAGAATCAATACTAACAATACAATGGAATCCAAGGGACTCATTCTAGGGATGAAGTTGGCATTAAAAAAGAAAACATCAAGAAAATCATTACATAAGGAGAATTGTTCATGGTCATCAAAGCTATGTTAAATAGCAAAAAAATAAAGTTGAAAATGAAAAGGATAATTAAATAAGAGGAAAACTTCATAACCACTTTGAGGGAGTGAAATTGAACCATATCTTGAGATAAGGAAAACAAGCAATGGACTAGCTAGCGAATTTGGGCTTACAGTGCCATTCAAAAGACAATAAAGGAAATGTGATAAATATCTAAGCAAACAAGGAGATGGAGGAATTAAAGAAAATAATAAAAAGGAATGTATAGTGTCCTAATTAAATTGCTTGGGACTACACTGAGTAAGAAAGGTGGGCAGGCATGGAAGGGAAACTTTCCATGCAACAAAGGATGTAATCTTAGCTAGAAGATTTAGTATTTTTAACAATTGACAACTTATTGCAAGTGCATGCATCATGCATGCAAGTCTTTTTTAGAAAATGTGCTTAGTAGGTAGACTTGCATGTGAAATCCTTCAACATACTAAAAGAACACTTATTCGTTTTAGAAAGCGTGTATATGTTAGATTCTCAAGGTGTGAGATTAGAAAGTTAGATTTTTTATAATAGTTAACTTGTTGTCTTTGTAAACTATTTTTTGGTAATTCTTATTATCAATAAAAAAATAATTATATTAAAAAAAAATCTTAATATATATAAATAAAAATATTATACTTAATATATTATATTGATTTAGACAACACTTCAGGCAATGATCCAGGAAACACTTTAGGGGACAATTCGGACAACGGTCCTACACCATTGGTGGCATAACTTTCGAGAGCCATAACTTTTGCACCATATCTTCGTTTGACTCTCCATTTGAACCATTAGAAAACTAAGAATAAAGAGAACGCCGTGAGATGGCACGAGCTTCACTTAGTGGCTTGACTCTCGAAAACCAAATGGAAGTGCCTCAAATTTCAATTTTAGTAGTGCAGTCTAAAAATAGTAAATTTCTAAAAATAGTAATTTCTCGAATTCTGTGTTGTAATTCGTGGAAGTCGAACCATTCATCTCCCTTGAGATTGGTGACCTTCTACAGCCTCTCCTTGCCTTAAAAAATATGTATAAATAGATATGTATCCGGAAAAGGAAAATAAGATATCTCTTCCCAGAGATAGACATATGTTGTATCTGCAATTTTGAGCAATAAAACATCTCTTCTCAGAGATAACATTAATATACATGTGCTCTTGAAATATTCTTCAACCAAGACTTCCGAGTTTTGGATCATATATAAAACAATAAATTAAAATAGTAATATATATATATATATATATATATATATATATATATATATATATATATATATATATATTTGCTAGGTAAAGAGGGTTTGAGGGTCCCTCACCCATTTTATTAACAAAAAAACAAGATTAAAAAACCTGTAACAAAACGGGACCAAAAAACCAAGGACTAAAAAGGTCCGAAGAACAGTGCCCAAAGGGTAAAACAACAAATGAGAATAAGAAAATAACCAAAACCAACCAACCAACCACCACCCAAAAAACATGTTCGCGACCAATCTCACCATAGACCATAACGTATCATCACAACTGCCATCACCATGAAAACCCTATGATGCACCACCAACCACTTAGCCATTACTACCATGCCCCACTCCACTACCCTTTGGCCCATGCCAACCATCATCTCTACCACAAAACCAAATAAACTTGCATGCCCTTCGCCACCACTTATAACACCTGCAGCTAAGTCAGACCCCATCAGCGCCATTGATTTACACCTCCATCATGGCCTACTCACATGTTTCATGATGAAGTTTCCCCAATCATGGATCCACTCTTATACTAGCCAAGAGATCCCATATGGGGGTTGAGGCTTCCCTTCATCTTGTAAGAGGACCTCCTACCAAAACCACTAGGCCAGCTGAGGGAGGGGAGTGTGAGTGCCAAAAATCCGTGCCAACAATTTCACTATTGTTGAAAGCCCAAGATATTTTTGACCCCACAGAGCCACCACAATTTATGCCATTAGTTTGTGCAGAGCCACCCAACCCAACATCGGTACCCAACTATAAGATGGACCAAGGTTTTAAAATCTATTTCAAATGATCCAGTAGATTTCTGAATTTATCTTCAACATCCCTAAAGGATCTCAGTGGAATCACCCCTTGGCCCACCTGCTCAAAGAAAATCTAAAAGCACTTTTATTCTAATCATAATTACTCCACTATAACTTCCAACTCATCTCTAAACTGCGTTTGGATAAGCCTAATTTCCATTGCCACTATCAATTCTTTATCCTTAGAGACTATAAGCAAGTTCCCATAAAGGCCTACACAAAATGAATTGAACTTGACCCTATAAATGGCCTTTATAAAAACCATTCCAATGACCTCCCTGATAGCATGTAGGACATTGCCCACCTCGATGATGAAAACTTTCTTTAGCATGTTATTTGAGATGTTTCCCTCAAAGGCCATCTCATATTTTCTAGCCTTGACATGAAGGAGAGGTTTGTTGAGTGCCACCTAAACATATGATCCATATTCATCACTGTCTCCATGTTACCCTTGTTGTTTCCACTCCAAACAAATTTCGAAAGATTTCATTGCCCTTAGGAGTAAAACCTTTTGTCATCGCACTAGCACATCATGAAAGCATGGGTGACAACCTAAAGGGCATGGGAAAACACACTTCCCACACTTTTATAGGCCACCATTCATTAATGACACTCAACATATTCCATCCAAATGCAGACTAATAATGAAATTGCATACGTTTGTCCATTGACCATGCCTCTCAATCATTATCAGTTATTAAATCATCTAATTGGTCTATGCCTCTATTTACCAATACATTTACCACCTTGTTTACTTCACGAAAGTAGTGATTGGCTTCTCAATAATTTAGGAGTGTAAGGACATCCTATACATGGCTAAGAATGTTCTCCACATTTGATCTGAGCAACATTTCAGGCAACAATTTGGGTGACGGTTCCATCCTAATTGGTGGCAGAACTTCTGGGAGCCATAACTTCTGCACCATAGCTCCATTTGACTCCCCGTTTAAACCATTGGAAAGCTAACAATAAGGGGTATTCCATGAGATGACATGGATATTTTCTTGGTGGATTTTGACATTTGAAAATTAAATGAAAGTTTCCTAAATTTTAATTTTAGTAGTGCAGTCTAAAAATAGTAAGTTTCTAAAAATAGTAATTTCTTGAATTTTGTATTATTTTAATTCATGGAACTCAAACCATTTCATCTCTCTTGAGATTGGTGACCTTTCACATCCTCCACCTATCTTCAAAAATAGGTATAAATAGATATGTAGCTTGAAAAGGAAAACAAACATCTCTTCTTAGAGATAGACATATATTTGGATCTGCAAATTTGATCAATACAATATCTCTTCTCAGAGTTAACATTATTATAATTGTGTTTTTCTTGTTTCTTAAATTATATTTCCATCAAAGCTTCTGAGTTTTGGATTAGTGATATCAGAGCGGTTTGTCTTTAGAGTGTATGATCTTGAGGATGAAGTCAGATTACATGAAATTGGGGTGAAAAATAATAAAACTAATAGACTATCCACCTATTCACTCTAAACGACCTCAAATGGTGGACAACACCGAGACATCCGATCCTTTCAAAGAAATAGTGAATGAATCTTTCCAATAGCAAAAGCATAAATGCTACAAAAATTCAACTAGATTCTCCAACAAATCTTGATAGAAAATTCTGGCTCTTCATCTGTAACTCCACATCTTTTAGTGCCCCAACACCCTTTTGATATCCATACATTTGAAGGAAAATCAATGATGATGTAGTAGAAAATTAGTTGGATTAATTATCATCTTATTTTTTTGTCATCCTATTTTTATGTAAATAAATTCACCGATAAAGAGAAGATCACTTTTGCTCTTTTCAAAGAATCATTGCCTGTAAAAAATTGGTAGGAAGTGTACAAGAAGAGATTCAGTGTGGATGATATTGGCCTTGAGATAGAACCTACTTGGGATGATTTCATAGAAACTATAAAGGAAGAATACTACCCCATTGGAGCATATGATGATCTGTATATAAAGTGGCAACAATTTTTCCAAGGTAAGGAATAGTCTGTTTAAGATTACACTAACAGTTTTCATTCTCTATTTATGAGATTGGGCATCTAAGAAAGTGAGAAACATAAGGTTCTCAAATATCGTGGTGGACTACAATGATATATACGAGGAGAAATGAAACTCTTTAATTTGAAAACCCTCAGTGAGGCATACAAGTTTATGGAGAAGATTGAGCAAAATCATGGAAGAATAAATATGAAGAGTCCACCTTCAAAATAGAAAAGTGACAAAGAAGGCCAAACACGAGGCCAAAATTGGAAGAAAAAAGAAGAGAAGACTGAAAAATGATGTTATTAACACAAATCTAGAACTCACTCTAAAGAAAATTTTTGAGCCATCAAGTCCCTACTTTCTGAGTCACAATCCTCAATATCTACTATTCTACCTCATACATACCCTGTAGTCAAGGAAGATGAAGACGAGATTATAGATGTTGAGATCAATGACATCATTGTTTCATCACAGACCCACAAAGAGAGGCTAGATGCTAAGGAAATATTGTTTCACTATAAGTTATGGGTGAAAGGTAAGTCTCTGCATTTCATTTTTGATAGTGGGAGTCAAAAGAATTTAATCTATGCTAATGTTGTGAAAAGATGAAATCTATCCATGAAGCCTCCCCCAAAGCCACACAATATTGGATGGTTAAGTCTAGGGAGAAACCTCCCTATCACCCACCAATGTCTTCTCTCATATGCAATAAAACTTTTTCAAGATGAGGTCTTGTGTGATGTGGTCAATCTAGATGTTTATGATGTACTCCTTGCTCATCCATTCATATATGATTGACATGGCATATATGAATCAATAACTTAAAGGATCACCTTCACTCTTGGAAAATGATTCTACAGGGTATCAGAGGTACCACCTTCTACATCTGTCTCCTTGATTAGTGCCAAGAAATTCATTCTCATGGTGGTCAAGCCATAGAAATCCAAAATAGTCAATGTTGAAACTCTGACTATATAAATAACATAACAACAGACAAAAATAAATACCAAGCTAAGGAATTTCACAACCTTTCCATCCACAGTGTGATGGTTAGATATAATGGTGAACAATCAGGCCCTGCACAACGCTATAAAGCATAGCTCCACAAAGCATAGTCCATTCTAAGTATGCATCGAGAGTCAAATCAAAACACAACTGACGCACTTGATGAAAAATATTGATGCAATGGGGACCATTTCTTCTCAAGGAGGGAGGAATGATTTGAGCAACATTTCAGGTGACAATTCAAGGGATGGTTCTACCCCAATTGGTGGCAGAACTTCTAGGAGCCATAACTTTTGCATCATAGCTCTGTTTGACTCTCCGTTTAAACCGTTGGAAAGCTAAGAATAAAGAAAATGTTGTGAGATGGCACAAATATTTGATTGATGAGTTTTTACCCCTAAAAACCAAATAGAAGTGCCCCAAATTTTAATTTTAGTAGTGTAATTTAAAAATAGTAAGTTTTTAAAAATAATAATTTCTCAAATTTTGTATTATTGTAATTCATGGAAGTCAAACCATTTCATCTCCATCGAGATTGGTGACCTTCCACATCCTTCTCTTATCTTTAAAAATAGGTATAAATAGATATGTATCCCAAAAAATAAAACAAAAATCTCTTCTCAAAGATAGACATATGTTTGAATCTGCAAATTTGATCAATAAAATATCTCTTCTCAGAGATAACATTATTACAATTGTGTTCTTATTTTTTGAATTATCTTTCAACCAAAGCTTCTGAGTTTGGATTAGTGGTATCAAAGTGGTTTGTCTTTAGAGTGTATGATCTTGAGGATGAGGTTAGATTACAGGAAGCTTAGGTGAAAAATAATAGGACCAACAGACTATCCACCTATTTGCTCTAAATGACCTCAAATGGTGGACAACATTGAGACATCCAATCTTTTCAAAGAAATGGTGACTGAAGCTCTAAAAAAAAAGCAAACATAAATGATAAAAAAATTCATCCAAATTATTCGATAAATCTTGATAAGAAATTCTCACTCCTTATTTGCAACCCCACATATTTTTAGTGCCCTAACACCCTTCAAGATTCAAGTGAATTTTGATATCCCTATATTTGAAGGCAAAATCAATGCTGATGTAGTAGATAATTAGTTGGATCAATTATCATCTTATTTTTCTATAAATAAATTCATCAATAAAGAGAAGATCACTTTTACTCTTTTGAAAGCATCATTACCTATCAAAAATTGGTGAGAAGTGTACAAGAAAAGATTCAGTATAGATGATATTGGCCTTGAGACAAAACCTACTTGAGATAATTTTATAACAGCTATAAAAGAAGAATACTACTCCATTGGAGTATATGATGATTTGCATATAGAGTGGTAACAACTTTCCCAAGATAAGGAATAATCTATTTAAGATTACATTGATATTTTTCATTCTCTATTTGTGAGATTGGGCATCTAAGAAAGTGAGAAATACAAGGTTATCAAATAGTGTGGTGAACTACAATGATATGTATAGAGAGAAATGGAACTCTTCAATTTAGAAACCCTCAGTGAGGCATATAAGTTGATGGTGAAGATTGAGCAGAAGCATGAAAGAATGAATACGAAGAGTCAGCCTTCAAAATAGAAAAGTGACAAAGAAGGTCAAACACGAGGTCAAAATTGAAAGCAAAAGAAAAGAAAGATTGAGAAATGGTGTGATTACCACAAATCTAGAACTCCTTCCAAAAAAAGTTTTGAACCATCAAGTCTCTACTTTTTGAGTCACAATCCTCAACATCTACTGCTCTACCTCATACACATCCTACAATTGAAGAGGATGAAGAAGATATTGTAGATGCTGAGCCTAATGTCATTGTTGCTTCATCAAAGACCTATGAGGAGAGGTCAGATGACAAGAAAAAGTTGTTTCACTCTAAGTTATGGGTGAAAGGTAAGTCTTTGTATTTCATTCATGATAGTGGGAGTCAAAAGAATTTAATACCTACTAATGTTATGAAAAGTCTAAATATGTATATGAAGCCTCACCCAAATACATACAATACTGAATGGTTGAGTCTAGGGAGAAACCTTTGTGTCACCCACCAATGATTTATCTCATATGAAATAAAACATTTCCAAGATGAGGTCTTGTGTGATGTGGTCAATCTAGATATTTATGATGTACTCCTTGGTCATCCATTCATGTATAATCAACATGGAATCTATGAATCAAGAACTTGAAAGATCACCCTCACTCTTGAAACATAATGCGACAGGGTACCAGAGGTACCACCTTTTACATCTATGTCCCTGATTAGTGCTAAGAAATTTGTTCTTATGGTGGTTAACCCACATAAACCCAAAAAGGTTGATGTTTTAACCCTGACTACACAAACAACATAAAATAGAAGAAAATCAATACCAATATGAGGAAATTTATGACCTTCCATCCATAGACTAATGGTTAGACATAAATGATGAACAATCAAGCCCTGCATAGCTCCATAGAACATAGCTCCACAAAGCATTGTCCATTCCAAGTATGTATTGAGAACCAAATAAAAAAATAATTACCACACTTGATGACAAATATTGATGTAATGGAGACCATTACTTCTCAAAGAGGGAGGAATGATCCAATCAACATTTTAGGTGATAATTTAGGCATGGTTCTACCCCAATTGGTGGTAGAACTTTCAGGAGCCATAAATTTTGCACCATAGCTCTGTTTGACTCCCCGTTTGAACCATTATAAAGCTAAGAACAAGGAAAATGTTGTGAAATGGCACAAAGATTTGATAGGTGGGTTTTGAATCTCAAAAACTAAATAAAAATATTCTAAATTTTAATTTTAGTAGTGTAGTCTAAAAATAGTAAGTTTCTAAAAGTAGTAATTTTTTGAATTTTATATTATTATAATTCATGGAAATCAAACTATTTCATCTCCCTCAATATTTGTGACCTTCCACATCTTCCTCCTACCTTCAAAAATATGTATAAATAAATATGTATCCTGAAAAGAAAAATAAACATTTCTTCTTAGAGATAGACATATGTTTGGATCTACAAATTTGATCAATAAAACATCTCTTCTCAGAGATAACATCATTATAATTATATTGTTATTATTTTTTGAATTATCTTTCAACTAAAGCTTATGACTTTTGGATTAGTGGTATCATATTAGTTTGTCTTTAGAGTGTATGATCATGAGGGTGAGGTCCGATTACAAGAAGTTTGAGTGGAAAATAATAGAACCAACAAACTATCTACCTATTCACTCCAAATGACCTCAAATGGTGGACAACACTGAGACATCTGATATTTTAAATAAAATGGTGAATAAATCTCTCCAAAAATAGCAAGCACAGATGTTACAACAATTCACCCAAATTCTCTAACAAATCTTGATGGAAAATTTAGGTTCCTCACTTGCAACCCCACATCTTTTCAGTACTCCAACACCCTTCAAGGTTTAGGTGAATTTTGATATCCCTAAATTTGAAAGAAAAATCAATGTTGATATAGTATAAAATTGGTTGGATCAATTGTCATCCTATTTTTCTATAAATAAATTCATCGATAAAGAGATCACTTTTGCTCTTTTAAAAACATCATTTTCTATAAAAAAATTGGTGGAAAGTGTACAAGAAGAGATTCAGTATGGATGATATTGGTCTTGAGGTGGAGCCTATCTGAGATGATTTAATAGAAGCTATAAAGGAAAAATACTACTCCATTAGAGCATATGATAATCTGTATATAGAGTGGCGACAACTTCACCAAGATAAAGAATAGTCTGTTCAAGATTACACTGAGATTTTTTATTCTCTATCTACGAGATTGGGCATCCAAAAATTGAGAAACATAAGGTTATCAAATATCATGGTGGAATACAATGGTATATACAGGGGAAATGGAATTATTTGATTTGGAAACCCTCGGTGAGGTGTACAAGTTCACAGTGAAGATTGAGAAGAAGCATGGAAGAATGAATACGAAGAGTCAGCCTTCAAAATCAAAAAGTGACAAAGAAGGTCAAACATGAGGCCTAAATTAGAAGCACAAGGAAGGGAAGACTAAAAATTGGTGTGTTTACCACAAATATGGAACTCACTCTAAATAAGAATGTTGAGCCATCAAGTCGCTACTTTCTGAGTCACAATCCTCAATATCTATTGCTCTGCCTCATACACAACCTGTAGTCAAAGAGGATAAAAAAGAGATTGTAGATGCTAAGCTCGATGCCATCATTGCTTCATCACAGACCCATGAGAAGAGGCCATTTGACAAGAAAAAGTTGTTTCACTCTAAGTTATGAGTGAAAGGTGAGTCTCTACATTTCATTCTTGATAGTGGGAGTCAAAAGAATTTAATCTTTATTAATATTGTGAAAAGCCTAAATCTGTCCATGAAGCCTCACTCAAAACCATTCAGTATTGGATGGTTGAGTCTAGGGAGAAACCTCCTTGTCACCCACCAATGTCTTCTCTCATATGTAATAAAACCTTTCCAAGATGAGGTCTTGTGTGATGTGGTCAATCTGGATGTTTATGATGTACTCCTTGGTCAGCCATTTATGTATGATCGACATGGCATATATGAATCAAGAACTCCATGAGATGACAAAGAGATTTTATTTATGGGTTTTGACCCTCGAAAACCAAATGAAAGTGCCCCAAATTTCAATTTTAGTAGTGCAGTCTAAAAATAGTAAGTTTCTAAAAATAGTAATTTCTCAAATTCTATATTATTGTAATTCGTGGAACTCAAATCATTTCATCTCCCTTGAGATTGGTGACAATCCACATCCTTCTCCTGCCTTAAAAAATAGGTATAAATAGATATGTATCATGAAAAGGAAAATACATGTCTCTTCTCAGAGATAAGCATATGTTTGGATTTGTAAATTTGATCAATAAAATATCTCTTTTCCGAGATATCATTATTACAATTATGTTGTTCTTGTTTCTTGAATTATCTTTCAACCAAAGCTTCTGAGTTTTGGATCATGAAGAGATAGTGGAGATCATATTTTCTTGATTGAGACACCTAGATGAGGAGAATTACCCTTATTATATCCATTAATCATCATTAAAACTTGGCAGAGGAATAATAACTCTGAATCCATTTTCTACATTCTTGACTGAACCTAAATTTTTAGAACATTTTGTCCAAGAAGGACCAATTAACTTTGTCATAAGCCTTAGAGATGCCCAAATTTATCAACATTCTTTCTCTCTTACTAGTATACATGGAATGAATGATCTCATGAGCAATGACAATGCCATAAATTATTTGTCTTCCTTTGAAAAAGCCTCCTCCTTCCTCTGGGATGAGCTTAGGAAGGATTATTTGAATTTGATTAGCAATGATTTTAGATATGATTTTGTAGATGGTCTTATAGAGGGAAATCAGTCGAAAGTCCTCTTGAGCTCTACTTTCTAATTTTTTAGGGATAAGAATGATGAATGTGGATTTGAATGATTTTATCATTCCTCGATATTCATTTGATTCATGTACCACTTCCCTAATTTATCTCTAATAAGATCCCAGAAGTGCTGAAAGAAGAGAGAATGAAATCAATTCGAGCTTGGGGATTGATCTTTTCTCATCTAAAAGGCTGCTCTCTTGACTTATTCAAGAGAGATGTTCTCCATCAAATTATTATTATTTGACTAAGTGACCAATTGAGGGATTTGTCTCTATAATTATTCTTTATCTACTTGACTATCCACATTATTTTACTTCAACATATCTTCCCAGTATCTCACCATATATTCTTTAATTTTCTTAGGTTTTTCTAGGCTAGTGCCTTCTAGGGTTTCTAATTTTTGAATAAAGTTTGTCTTCTGATTCTGCACTATAGATTAAAGAACTTGTATTCTGATCTCCCTCCTTCAACAATATTACCTTAGATTTTTGTTTCTAGTAAATTTCCTCCTTTTAAGAACTTCTTCCAGATTCTTTGTTATATCCTCCTCTTCTTCCAATAGATCTATAACTTTCCATTATCATCTCTTAAATCTCTCCACTCTTCTTTACTAAATATTTTTTGACTTGAAATATATTTATAAATATGAGATGATTCCATTTATTCAAGGAATTTTATAGATCTCTAAGTTTCTAAGAGAATAAGTACATCTTGGTCCCATATCTATTATTTAGGGCTTTCCATTACTTGATCAAAAAATAATTGAGATTAAGATGCTTAAGCCACATTTTCTCAAACTTAATGGAGCTTTGAATGGATACTCATATTGTGTAAGATAAAGGGATATCAACCAATGATCAGAGCCTGAAGTTTTGAGCACCTTAGTTTCTAGTATGTTGTTACCTTCTATCCAATTTCTTGATGACAAAACCTATCAAGTCTATCCATGATAATATCTGTGAAGATATTTGTTACTCCATGTGAACCAACCTTATTTGATTTTAATAACCCATAATTCTACATTATCTATGAATTTATGGAAGCTAAATTAGTTCTTATCTCTCGTGTTTCCTCCCTTCTTTTCAAAGGCATCCATTATAGTATCAAAGCCATATGATCCTAAAAGCATTCCCATATGTTTTTATTTTAACCTCTATATTTTTTTAGGCTTGTTCTTTCTCTTCTTTGTTATGGGAACCATTTATATTCATCAAAAAAATTTGTGTTCTGACCTTAATGAAACTACTTTGAAAATAAGATACTAATTATGGACATCAATGATTTCAATATTGATTGAGTTAGAATCCCATAATAATACCATTCCTTTTATCGTACCTATGGCATCACTCACTGCCATTTCTCTTCTGAGACATCTTGACATACCTTTGCCGTGTTCTGACAAATTTTCTAGTTTATTTTCTTATAACATCACTATGTGTGGGTTATACTAAGTAATCAGTTGCTTCAATGTTCTATTTTTGGAGGGGGCATTGAGACCCTTTATATTCAAAGAGATTATCTACATTAAGGGAGATTATTTTGCTTGGTTCTTACCAAGAGGGTATTTACTTGAGTTTGGGTCCCTACTCTAATGGCTTCCATTTAATCTTCATGTCTCTTTCTCTTTTAACTAGGTCTCCCTCTCCTCTTTCTAAAGTTTCCTTTTGGATTTTAGATTCGGAGTTTATAAAATTCCCATGCTATCATCATCCATTTCTAAGTTTGACTCTTCTTCATTGTCTAATCTTGTCCAAATTTCCTTATATTTTTGGCCTTCTATTATGTTTTTTCCTTGAGGATGGTTTATCTTTTGTTGATATGAGTTTCTAGTGCTTGAATCTTTGGTTAGATTTTTGGGGTCCTCTTTGAATCCATTATCTAGTGTGAAATATTCCATCTCTATGTTGTTTTGTTTCTCCCATGGCCAAGCTTTTAGGATATATTCTATGCCTTTGTTGAGGTGGTTTTCTCATTGGTGGATTTTTTGCTATCTTTGGACACATATTTTTTAGCCATTTTATTCTTGTTCTTAATAGTGTACTTTATTTTTGTCTTGACAAATCCATATGAATATTTTTCAATTTCTTTAGGTAATTTATTGGTGGTAATATCTTTATATAGTTTTGGACATTCTCTAATGATATTATCATATTCATGGTAATGTTTTCAATAGAATGGGATACTATCATAGTCTATATCTTATACCCACTCCATTTATCCTGCTTTCAGAGTGATGTTCTTAATAAAGGGTTGTGTAAGATCTAGCTTGACAAGTATTCTAGCATAGTTGGATAGGACTTTATTATGATATGATTTTTGATATATCAGCAAGGTTATCGATAGTATTAGCAATGATTTCAAATACATACTTAGACTAGAATTATTTCGGTAGAGCATGCATTTAGATCTAGACATGTGTTATGGTTGGGAGTTCCTTTGTCAGCTTGAAGGTTGTATGTTAGTGTTTCATGAAGAGACCCATGTTTTTGAATAAATAAGGCCCTCCTCCAAAATAATGGATTAAAAAATCTATAGAGCTTAAAAACACATATCTCTCTTCAATAATTCACAAATCACATACATAAATCTCTACAAATCATTCTTCTTTTATTAATTAACCTTCATCTACAACAAATCTTCATATTACACAAAACTTGGCCACATCATGCCAAGGAGTCTCTTCAAAGATTACACTCTTCAAAAAATCTAGCTTATAAATGAAAAAGATCTCAATTAGTTTATATAATTACAAGCATGAAAAAATAAGAGAAAAATCACAAAAAGAAGCCCAAAAATTATCCCTCCTCCACTTGGAGGGACAATTCATCAGTAGGAAAAGTTGCTCCACAATGTGCTTAACTTTAGTTTTCACCCCATAAATATGTGCCACTCAAATTTGTCTCCCACTCCACATGTGCATCCAAAAGTTAGTGGATCTCCTTTTGACAAAGTTTAGTCCCACTTACATGTGCATCTAAAATTTAGTGGATCTCCTTTGAACAAAGTTCAAACCCACTATCATTAGTTACCACATGGAATTTCACTCCACTTCTATAATAATAGTCAAAATCAAGTCCTCACATATGCCTTGTAGGAATATGGTGCCCCATACCACCTATGATACATGAATAGTGTTGGTGACACCTCATCAATGAATAGTGTTAGCATGAATAGTGTTTTTGACACCTCATTAGTGAATAGTGTCATCATGAATAGTATTGTGACACCTCATTAGTGAATAGTTTCCTACTACCTCATGAGAATGAATAGTGACCTTTTTCTCTACACCATTCTCCTTCGATTAAAAGCAAATAAGTTCTTGTGAGTTTCTCGGATTGTTCTTAAAACATTGTAGGATCACAAAAACATGAACACATGAATATACCACTCTATTTTTGGTTGATGTAAGATTTAAAAAACCCTTGGATGTTATTTCATTAGACACCGAGGTTTTATAATGTGATCTCCTCATGACATGGATGGGGTAAGTGGTAGAACCACTCTTTTGGTCATAAAGAGTAATGACCACATCATCCCATTCTAACACAACAAAGAGTATAGTTTCTTGTTTTCCTTTTTTATCCTTCATTTTCAGCTCCTACTTATTGGTTTTTCTCCTCTTCTCATCTCTATCTTTGTGGGATTGCACCCACCATGAATTGTCCTCCTCTACCAAGATGCTTTATCATGTATCTCATCCTCCCATGTGGGCTCAAACCCACCATTATCCGACCACCTCCACCTAAATTACTCTTATATTTATTCACACATTGTTCGACCATCTGTTGGATCACCCACACCATCACATATCACCATTTGTAGTTGCTCTCTCATGGATGTAATATTATCTATCACCCCCAATATCATCACAACTGAATAATCAACATACACATGGATAAACACATCATGGAAAATAAGAGTTACCTCAATCATGTCCACCACTTCATCATGCTCTAATGGCATTTTGTGAAACTTGTCTTTGTTGCTCATAATATTCTCACAAATTTATCCCACAAGATGGACTCCTAAAGGCCCATTCTCAGCAATCTTCATGATTTTCCTCCCCTCATTATTATTCATATGTTCTTATTATTCCACACATGGATGGTCTACAACATGCTTTCCTCATATGCATTTACCTACACTTCAACCACTTCTATTGTTTCTTTCATGGAAACCTTCAACTCCTCTTCAATTCTAGCATGCTTCTCATGCTCTTCACTCTCACTATGGAATCTCAACATTTCCATATCATCTACCTCATAGGTTGTCCTCTCCTCATCTATACTTTTGATTTTAGCTCCTTCACATGGATGAATCTTCTCAATAATCTCCTTGTGTGCACTAGCTTGCACAACCTCTACATCTAATTTTTCTTCAAAAGAAACACACAACTCTTATTAGATGCAACTTTCATCCACATTTAACTTCATCAACTTTTGCCCATCATCACCTAATGGGTCTCCTTCATTTTCTTCAACAAACATCACATCTACCTCCTCCAAAGATTCCATCTTGGAATCTTGTAACACTATTTGGCTAATCTCTTCTTTCACATGCATATATTCTTAGATGCCTTCCTTTTCAATCTGTAACTCTACATGGCTACATTCTTCACTCTTCTGTAACTCTTCATGGCTAAAATCTTCTTCATTCTCCCATGCGGATAGTTTTCTCTCCAAAAAATCCACTTTTGTGTGTAGGGAATCTATTATGTCCCACATCTCTTATTATTCTTATTTAGTTTTAAAATCTTCAATTTTTGCATCCACCATCATATTCAATTGTTCTTGAATTTTATTTAACATCTTTTTCCATTATTTCATTTATCTTCTTTCCATATCTTACACCTACAATTAACTCTCCACAAGACTTGAACTTGCTTTGATACCACTTGATGAATTAAAAAATCCATAGATCTTACAAATACATAGCTGTCTTCAACAAATCACAAGTCACATACACAAATCTCTCACAAATCACTCTTCTTCTATTAGTCAACCTTCATCTACAACAAAGCTTCATCAAGCTTTCTTCATATTACACAAAACATGGCCACTTCATGCCAAAGAGGCTCTTCAAAGCCTACAACTAAAGATTACACTCTTCAACAAATCTATCCTACAAATGATAGGATCTCAATCCATTTATAAAATTGCAAGCATGAAAGAATGACGGATAAAACACAAAGAAAGCCCAAAAATTCTCCCTCCTCCACTTGGAGGGACTATTCATCAATAGGAAACATTGCTCCACCATGTGCTCCACTTTAGTTTCCACCCCAATAATATGTGCCACTCAAATTTGTCTCCCATTCCACATGTGCATCCAAAAGTTAGTAGATCTCCTTTTGACAAAGGTTAATCCCACTTACATGTGCATCCAAAAATTAGTAGATATCCTTTGGACAAAGGTCAAACCCACTATCACTAGTTACAAAATAGAATTGTGCCCCACTTCCATAATTATAGTCAAAATCAAGTCCCCACATGTGCCTTGGAGGAATATGGAGCTCCATGCCATGTAAGATTCATGAATAGTGTGGGTGACACCTCATCAATGAATAATGTTAGCATGAATAGTGTTTGTTACACCTCATCAGTGAATAGTGTCCTACCACCTCATGAGCATTAATAGTGACATTTTTATCCACATCACAAATACTTTATCTATGTTTGATTCATTAGTGAAGATTCTTATGAATTACCCTTTATGACATGTTTTCAATTCACACTCTCCATTCATCTTCCAATTTATTATGGTCCATGCATGCAATTGCTTCAAAGTTAATTGTGATCCTATAAAATCAACCTTATACCATGCAATCCAACTATATTATTCCTAATTTCTAATACATATAGCATGGAAATTATATTTTCTGTAGCAGTTTCCATACAAGTTCTTCTAGCTCCATTTTATGGATCTTAGATCTTATTGCCAACTTCCTTCTTGAGGCATTAATCTATCTTTGAAATTGAAGTTGTTGCTTTGACCACCATTTATTTGAAGGATGGTTTTAAGTTAGGGGAGGGAGATAAATCCCCCTTGGAAGAATCATCCTACCAATCAATCTAGTCAACCTTATACCATGCAATCCAACTATATTATTCCTAATTTCTAATACATATAGCATGGAAATTATATTTTCTGTAGCAGTTTCCATACAAGTTCTTCTAGCTCCATTTTATGGATCTTAGATCTTATTGCCAACTTCCTTCATGAGGCATTAATCTATCTTTGAAATTGAAGTTGTTGCTTTGACCACCATTTATTTGAAGGATGGTTTTAAGTTAGGGGAGGGAGATAAATCCCCCTTGGAAGAATCATCCTACCAATCAATCTAGTTCCTTGTATGTTTTGATTAGCAAGAAAATGCTAAAATCCCAGAAGAAAAATGTTCATACCCTACCTGAGCTCATTCTATCTCCTTTTGTCTTTGTTATTTGCTATAATAATAATATATTTTATAATATTAATATTTAATTAATATACTATTATTAATATATTAATACTAATATATATTCTATATTATATTATATTAATAATAATAATAATTTTTTGTTAGATAATCACTTTTAACCAGAGCCACGAACTAGATCTGGGGCATAACAAGGGGGTCCAGTCCCCAAGAACCACTAAACCAACATAAAAAACTACCACCAACCATAAAAACACTAAGTCAACTCAAATGACCATATCTAGCCTACAAATGCCCTATGAGATTCGAATCTAGGTGGGTTCGTCCACAACTAACCCACTTTACCAACCCTTCTACATCTCATTGGCTAAAATATTGGGTATAAACATTTTTATAACCAAAATGCCTAAACAAACAGTGAATGTGATGGGTGTCATTTATCCCTTTATTTAACCAACTTTTCTATTGATGTCATTCAAACCAAGGGTAGCATCTAAAGCTATCTATAACAAGGTTTATAGTTATAGGTCTTATAGAAATGGTTTGGGGGGTGTTGATCTTCTGAAATGTAATCTAATCTATTCTATAAAAGACCTTTTTATGAAATAAGGAATCACACATACATAATTAAAACACTCTGTACTAGAAATGAAAGTAATTTAATCTTGCTGAAATGAAACACACTATTGAATGATAAGCACACTGTTGAAAGGAAAACACACTGCTTTGAAAAATTGAATTTAATCTAAAAAATTGAAGATAATTTCCTATAGGTTATAAGACTAAAATACACTTGTAATCACTAAAATTGTAAACACATTGGAAACATAAAATACTGTATAAAACATGTTCTTAATTCCTAAGGACAGTGGGTCCTTGCTCGTCTTGGTAATAGGAATGTAAATAAACTCAGTACTTACAAACTATAGATATATTCATTAATTGATCAAATCAGATTACATGAATGTAACTGTAAATTTTATTACTCTATTGAAATATCAATCGAGCAATTCAATATTAACTCTTT
The DNA here is from genome assembly GCA_037957365.1 of Torreya grandis. Classification (NCBI taxonomy): domain Eukaryota; kingdom Viridiplantae; phylum Streptophyta; class Pinopsida; order Cupressales; family Taxaceae; genus Torreya; species Torreya grandis. Next base: position 1,602,282 of record JARHVA010001359.1, read on the forward strand.
CTAAGACATAAAGATCTACCTATATATAATGTTACAATTGCATACCCCTAGATCTTAGTAGCTAATATTCTTCTATCAATTCAAATCTCTAATTCAAGTGGATCTTAAGATAGGTGATTGATGGTTACAACAAAAAGAACCACCCATTACAAAATCCACTAAGAATCTACTAAGAATACCTTCGTAGATCTATTGGAAAAATTATCTATAAAAGACTAATGATAAATATACAATGACTAAAATATCAAAAATATATTTATAGTAATACTATAAATAGAAATTGAACAAAAAATTCTTTAGGTATTTTTTCAAAAGAGGAAAATATAAATCTTCAATATTGTAGATTCAAGATTTAGACTGGGAGAGGCCATAACAACTATGGTAGAGTTTATAGCTTTATTTGTGAAAGTCTAGAATAGTCTGTAGTGGCATGCTTCAGGGGTCTTCGATGTTGAGGAAGTTTGTATCAAGTCCACCAAGATGGTAATGATGATAGAATGCTTCAACAGAAAGTGGAATCCAGTTTGAACGAGTCTACAGCTACATATTGGGTGAGTCTATTGCTACTGAACAAGTCCATAACTAGCTCTAGAATAGACTGGGTGAGTTTGTAGCATGCTAGATGAGTTTGTAGCTCGCTAGATATCAAAATAATTCATATGGGTTGCCTTGAAAAATCATCAAAAAGGTATTTATTCTCTATATACTACTGTATTATTTGTATACATAGAAAATTGAGAAACTAAACATTTAAAGAGTTAGAATAAAGTGACAAAATAAGTAACTTAGACTTTAGTTGTACTAAGCAAGATAAAACATCTATTTACTACATTAAGATTAAATATAAACCTAAGATCTTTGCAATGTTCAATCCAAAGGAGAGGTAATTGAATAAAGATGAAATAAAATAATGGTAAAAATGACTCATAGTTTGTACTCGTAATTTCTCCCAGACTTTACCTTTTACAAGTCCCTTTTCAGAATTAGCTTCTTATCCCCTCATGATTATAATTTTGTATTGTAGGTGTTGGTTGAGTTCATACACATTGAATTCATCAGCCCAATGGTTATCTTATGTATTGATGAAACCATTATAAGTTTGCACCATCTATTTCTAGATCTAAAATTGATTATCTGCTTGAGGAACCCATTTGTGCTAAGGTGGAATATGAATAAGGAGTAGTGGTATGAATATCATACCTATCCACATTTGTTCTCCTCTTGAGTTGATGACATAAAAAATCATGTATATTATTGCTTGTGATCTTTATAGACTCCATCTCATATTAGTTGGAGACATGACCTCCCTTCTTTTTAATGAGACGTATCCCAACATCCGACACTGGCTATAAATGCTAAATCAAAATGTTGTCTAGTATACAAATCAAAAGAGATAATGTGATTATACAAAACATATAGATAATAATCTTTGATATTTTTATTTATTAAATAAAATGATCTAAAGTTAATTAGTAACATTTTTTCACTAGCAAAAGTAGGTCTGATGCATAGTCCTGTGGTCTTTGATTTTAATAATTATTCATCATGCCTTGCTTTCTATGTCAATTTATTTTTTTACGTGGAGAGAAGAGCTCTCAACTTGACTTCTCCCACATATATGTTAACCATGAATTTATTATAATCCCATAATATCATGTTGCATAAATATAATTCACATAATAAAATACTATTATTTTGGGGTAGAATCTTGAAAGATGTTAAAAAACATAGGGGGATCCTCAATGTTATAGGGTAGCTCATATGATATTTTGAGTAACTACCACTTATAGAATTGGTCATGTAGATACAAAATGTAATAAGGGGAAAGAACTCTACCAGCTAGAAGATGTTCCCTTATTTGACAAGCAACCTAGAGATTGACATCAACTTTATGGATTTGTTACTTTTCCCTATCTAAATATTCCTTGAATGCCTATTTTTATTTTTCTAAAGTTTTATTTTGTTCCTTGAGTTCCTTGAACTCTAAACAAACTTGATTCAAATTATCTAAATAATCAAATTGAGAGATAATGGTTTGGGAACCCTAATCAACTGAAGGTTTGGAGGTAGATGAAACATGCTCGAAAAGTTACTATTAGAGAGTTAAGGTTTGTTACTGAGAGTTTTGAAGTTCATGTTTTATAAATAAATTATCTTCTTCCAAGTCAGTGATATATATCCATGAGTCTTCTATCTCCTCATCAAATTGAGTGAATTTTTCCTCAAGCATATTGATTTCATTTATATGATCCAAAGCCTTATTCTTAAAATTGTCTAAACCTTGAGTTAAAGAGGAATTAATAAGGTCCTTACTTTAAAATTGATCCAAGAGGTCAACAATATCCGTAGCGTGTTGTCTTATGATGGCTTTAGCTTAAGAGAGTGCAATAATGAGCTACGATTTTGGATCCTCTATAGTACTGGAATATTTTTCTTCCTTAGATACCATAAGGGTCTTTTCATTATTTAATATAGGTCTAGTGTCATGAATTGGAGAGGAAGGAGAGGCTGCTACTTCCTATTCTAGAATCTATTCTATTGATATGTTTTCTTCCTCAATGTCTTACTCAACAAAAACTTCTTCTATTAATTAAATAATTGTTGTTGTGACTGGATCTTCATGTAATGGTGTTGTGTTTGCTATTGCTAGTAGAGAAAAAGGAGATTTTTTATGTACGTTATCAAGGGTTAAAAATTCATCTATGTCTTCATCATCATATGATATTATCAAATTTATTCACCTTCATTTAGTCTATATAGGAGAATTGGGTTCCCTCAAAGGATTACCCTTCTTTGCTTGTGATTGTGGAACACTAGATGCTTCAGGTGCCTATGTTGTGCTTGCTGAAGGAATATTTGTATCCTCAAGGGTTAATTGAGACTTTGAAGCCCTCAGTCTTATTTTTATCTTGGCTAGAATTTATTTAGAGCTCTGCTCAGCCACATGTGTGGCCTATGATTTGGTTTGTCTCCTTTTAGTATATAAAACCCTAACCCTAGAAGAGGAAGATTCTACTTTTATTTTTGGTGTTTCTTTAGAGGATTTTAGAAGAGGTGTTGAAGGCTAATTGGTTTTAGCTTTACAAAAGGTTTTCCATGTTGCTTGACTTTGTTGTATAAAATGATATTGTATAATCAAATGGATGAGGCCATAGTGGCAAGTTGGAGTTAACCTGTTGGTAGCTAAAACTTGAATGGTTCCATACATGTACAATGGTAGGTTGACTCTATGTTGGGTTTGCTTTTGTCCATATTTTAGGTGAAGGATGATCCTCATGGATTCACAACCCATAACACTAGATTGTCCTTCACATATAAAGTATTTCATGACCCAAAAACTAACAAACCTCTAGGGTTCTTGTAGGGTTTCTTTGCTAATTCCTTTTGATTTTCCTTAGTAATCATGTATGCATGTTATAGGTAGTTGTTCATTGCCATTAAATTGTGTAATAAACTCAAAAAAAGGGGTTCTTCCCAATAACCTCTTACCTTCTTCATTGATTGATGATTTTTTTATGATTATTTTGTTGGAAACTAGAATTGTGATAAGCTGAAACATGGTGGAGTCTTCTTTCAGGTGTGCAATGAACTCCTTGATTAAATTTTCATCATATCCCTCAAATTTTTGTAGAAAAGGGAGCCATCCAAATTCATCAAATACAACTACAAAGATGTCATCCTTCATTAAACCATTTATGGAGTTGGGTTCAAACCTCTTTTTCTATCACATGGTGACTGTATCGATTCTTTGGAGGCAGGAGTTAGTCTGGCAAGTGAGAATAATAGTGGCAATGAAAACACAACTCATAGTGAAAATTAAAAGATTTAAAAATGGTATGGTTATGAATACTATCTTAGCAGTTGTTGACATAATCTGAAGCAATGATGATACAACATGGGGAAATTTAGTGAAACTAACTTAAAAAAGATTTGATATTCCCCCACACTTATTAGACATGTGTTTCAACTCCCATGATATTATGATATAGAGTGCTATGAACTAGGTTGGTAGATAGTTCATGCGTATGGATAAAGTTGATATGACACCTTTTCTCTTGTTTGTATTTTTACTCATTAATTTTCCATGTCACTAAACATTGTTATCATGACCATTATTTTGATGTTTTGTAGGATGTCCTTGGGCTAAAGTTACTCAAACCACCTCTTCATGGTGAATATGTAAGAATAAAAATAAATTATACCAACCTAATATATATAAATAAAATACTTAACTTACCTAATCATACTCATAGTCTTCGCTCTTTTCCTGCCACCAATTCTAAACATAAAACAAATGCATAAGTTATTCTTAGGAAATGTGTGAAAATAAACACAAGAGTGAGATTATTGATTAGAATAAATTGATAAAAAATTGAATAAAATTTATTGTTATCTAGTTTTATCTATTTTTTATTTTTCCCTTGATGAACCATTACTGGTTTTCAAGTCAAGGCTCTTTCTTCAATGCATAATCATCCAACAACCTAGTTTTGTGATCAGCATTGTCAATAGCATCCTAATTTTTTTTTCACTGTTGTTATATATATATATATATATATATATATATATATATATATATATATATATATATATATATATTACTTTTGGAAGAAGGAAACCAAGGAGTGGTCTCCTTCTTCTTTTTGAAGATTATACCATGAAGGAGTTTTTATCATGGAAAAACTAGGTTCTTCCATAGAAACAAATTCATTTTTGATGTTTTGAAAAAATTCCTCCTTGTTAATAGGCTTATAATATAGTTTAAATCTATGCCCATTTACAAATAAAGTCTTTTGATTCCCATCTATTGGCTATAGTTGTATTGATCCATTCTCGAAGACTTTTTGTATTTGGTATGGGCCTAGACATCTTGTTCTCAATTTTCCTTTGAATTGTTGAAACTTGGAGTCAAACAAGAGTGATTAATCCCCTTATTGAAATTTTATGTCTTTGATATGGGAATAATATCATACTTTTATCTAGTATTGCATCATTTTTGTCTATTGTAAAGCTTCCATCCTCATCTCATCAAGCTCATTTAGTTAGAGGATCATATCTTATTGTGCTTTATCTAAATTAATACCTAATTTCATTGTTGTTTTTAAGGTTTATAATTCAAGATCAATGGATATTAAAGGATTCTTATCATACAAAAAATCATAAGGTGAAAATTTGGTGGTTGTATTCTAAGTAAATTTTTAGGCCCATACTTCTTTTGGTACTTTGGTTGCCCAATCCTTTCTACTACTACTAATTATCTTGGTTAGAATGTTTTCTAGCTACTTGTTAGTAACTTCTACTTAACCATTGGAATGTTTATTGTAAGGGGAGAATTTAATATGATTGAATTTGTATACTTATATGAAATTCTTGATCATATTAGACATAAATTGTGGTCCCTGATCTAAGACTATCTCTCTAGGTGCACCAAACTGTTGCATGATCTTAAAATATAGAAAATCTACTACCACTTCTATAGAAAAAGACAAATCTTAGACCTCAACTCACTTAGTGACATATTATGTACATACCAGGAGTTTTTTCTTACCTTATAATGGAGGATTTATAGGACCAACAAAGTCTATTACCCACTTTTCTAATGGTTCTAACACTACTTGAGGATGAAGGGGCATCTTTACTGATAGTGTAAGTTGTCCCATCCTTTGACATGGATCACACTATATGATGTAATTTTTTACTTTATTGTGAAGGGATGGCCATTAATATCTCTATTGGGATTTTATGTGTGGTACTCTTTACTGAATAATGACCTCTTCCTGGTTCATCATGATAAGCTTTAATGATGTCATTGGCTTCATTATCTGCTACACACCTATGAAAGACATGATCATGTCCATATTTAAATAAAATGTCATTAATCCACTTAAAATAAGATATTTATTTGATTAAATGTTTCCTTTATTTATGAGTGAAATGAGAAGGAAACTTATCTGTAACCAAATAGTTGTTAGTATCATCAAACCATGGTAATTTTACTGAAACAACAAATAATTGTTCATCTAGAAAGCAATCTTCAACTGATTCCTCATCACCTATAATGTTTATTATAGATAAAAAGTATGCAATCACATTAAACTTACTTGGTTTATCAATAATGGTTATACCAAGTTCTTACAAAAGTAATAACCACCTTATAATTATTCCTTCTACTACATGTTTATTCATGAGATACCTTATGGCTGAATGGTCTATGTATATGAAGACCTTAGAACTTATAATATAGTGTTTGAATTTATTGATGGCACAAATCACAATAAATAATTATTTTTATATGGTTGTATAATTTTATTCAGTAAGTGTGAGATTTTTGTTGATATAATAAATAACATACATATGGTCATTTTCATCCTTTTATTCTAGAATCACCCCCATTGCATAATTAGATGTATCAGTGTTGATATGGAAAGGTTTTTCACAATTGGGTCCTCTCAACATTAGTGAAGAACTTAGTTTCTCTTTAATGGTTTAAAAATATTTCTAACAATCACCACTCTAGACAATTCACTATCCTTTGCCAACAAAGCAAACATAAGAGCAACAATTTTACTAAAGTCTTCTATAAAATGTCTATAAAAACCAACATGACCTAAGAAGCTTTTAATATTAGTTTGGTTTTGAGGGTCAGGGAGGTTAGAGATTACTTCAATTTTCTTAGGAACCACTTGGATTCCTTTGGTAGAGATGTGGTGTCATAGTACTATGCCTTGATCTATCATCATTAAGAATTTCTCATGACTTAGTGATAGTTGGTGTTCTTCAAATCTAATTATGACCTTATCAATATTGTGTGAGGCTTCATCAAAGGTGTCTCCATGAATAGTGAAGTCAGCCATGTAAACTTATACAAAGTCATTAGTCAGATTATAGAATATGGCTAAAACTGCTTGTTGAAAAGTAGTTAGAGCATTACAAAGGCCAATTGGTAAGATTCTATAGTGTTTCCCATTGGCAAGTGAAAGAGGTTTTGTTTTGATCTTCAATTTACACTATTATCTTATTATATCCACTAAATCCATCTAGGAAAGAAAAATATTTTTTTCCTACCAGATTATCAATCACTTGATCAATAAAAGAACGAGGGAAATAATCCTACATAATGACTTTGTTTAGCTGTCAGTAGTCTACACACACTCTCTATTTTCCATTTTTTGGGTACAAATACTAGTGAAGAAACCCATTGGCTATCTAAAATGGGATAAATGAATCCCACATCTAATAATTTCTCAATTTCAATATTTACTATATCCTTTAATGTTGGGTTTATTTGTCTTTGTGGCTATCTAACTAGTTTGTCTTGATTTGTGTAAATGTGATGGGTACATACACTAGGATGAATTATTCTCATGTCTATGTAGTCCCAAGTAAAATATTTGGTATATTTTTCTAGGACATCAAAAACCTTTACTTCTTGATCATGGTTTAACCAACTATTAATGTTCCATGTTTTTCTTGTTAACACCATAACTTGTTTGGTGTTAGTATGGATAGACTCTAATTGTTTGAATTACCTCATTAGGGAGTTAAGAGGACATGGATGGGGTAATAACTTATGAAATATAGTTCCATTTTTAAAAAATACATCTCCTAAAAGAATGATTTTGGCTAATGGATAATGAAACGTAATTAGAAAATTTATTGGTTTTTCTCTTGTCTAATTCCAAATACTTTCATAATGGTCTATGGTTATATGTTGAATAATAAATATTAGAATTATGCTCAAATAATGAGTTCATAGTAACTAGTATGGTTAAGTCCATAGCTGATGGACTAGCAAAGTCCATAGCCAACAATATTGCATAGTCCATAATTCATGGACTGGTAGAGTCTGTAGTCAATAGTTTGGTAGAGTTTGTAGATGATAGACTAGCTAATTCCATAGCTAAGATCATAAGGATAGTGGCTCCTTCCATATTTTTTACTAACTCATCAGTTAATTCTTCCATTTATATTTGTATAATTATCATGACTAGGGATTAAAGATTATTCTTATTTATTTCCAGTTCATCTACCCATAAATTTTTAGTGTAATCCATTGAGGGTTTTGTAGGGGCTATAAAGATATTCATTTTGATTTTAGACCATTTGAAATAGTCATATGCCTTGATTTGTAATCTATTAATGCTACTATAGTAGCCAACTAGGGTCTTCCTAAAATGAGGAGGTACCCTAATTTCTTGGTTTGGGGTTACATCACCATAAAATCTATTGGATGCTCCCATTACTTAATTATTAAAACAACATCCTCTATAGTTATTTGTGGTTTAGCAACTGATTGATTATCCATTTGGAGAATGGTGGAGGTAGGATGCATTCCCATAAAGGATAGCGTTTGTAGATTATCATTTGTCATTACATTAATTACTATACCTAGATCTACCAAAACATTGGGTATGTCTTTTTTCCCTATGGTTATTGTGATGAATGGACTACCTAGGTCTATGTATTTGGCTAGAATTAATTTTCTTGCTAAAATATCTGTTAGCTTACCATCTACATGTATGGTCTTTGGGTATTGTTTCTTTCTCCCAAGTGTCTTGACACACCAAGTTTTAATGACTCTAGTCAATTTTAGAATATCTTTAATAACTTGTAATAAGGGTGACTCATTGTTCAATTTTCTTAGTTCTTGAATAAAATTAGATTCTTGATTATTCTCAACTTATTTTAGTGTATTAGGAAAATGAATTTGTAAAAGAGCAATAACATGTTCTTCTATCTTCTCTATTTATTTATCTAATTCATCTTTTAAGATTGTGGGCTAAGGTGGATCTATTTTTGGCTTTTCATCAGGTAGTTCTGAGATGGTGATAGGAGGTTCTATAATCATCCTACCTGATCTAAGATAAATGTTCATAAATTCATTATCTCCTACATTCATAGTTTATCCTTGTTTATTTACATAAACAAGGATTGATAGTTTATTCTTAGGGTTAGCCATTGGTTAAGCAAGTAGTTGTGGCTGATCAACCTATTTTATAAGTTGAGTGACAGAGGGTGCCATCAAAGCTTGCTATGGTGGAAACCTTCTTTGGGGGTTAAAATATGGATTAACATTCCACTATGTATTTCCCCATGGTTTTGATTGTGGTTGGGGCATCCATGGTTTTTGAGGCATCATCTAAGGTTGAAACATCATTCATTATTTACTGGTCCATGATATATGTACTTGTCCCCACATTGGTTGAGGTACCTACATAATCCAAGGTGTCATCCATGGATTGATTAGATTCCTTAGACCAAACTAACCTTGGGTTTGGTTTTATGGAAATGGATTCTATCTTTGAATGGAATTCAGGTCTTCTATGGGTTGTGTATTCTGCTTCAATTGGCTTTTTAAAATAGGGAGATGAGTGCAATGGGTTATGTCATGGTATTTGCTATCACATGTCCCACATATATTTGTTTTATCTAGAGGAAATTATTTGATAGCATGTTTTAACCTAAATTTTGGGATATATATGGTTAATGATTTGGCTTTGGATTGAAGGCCATCTAATGTAGTATTCAACTAGACCAAAATGTCAGTTTTCAAATTAACAAACTCCTCCATCAATTAACTAACTTCATTGGATTTACCTAGTTTTCCTTTCTTGATGCTTAATTTTGTCCTAGATTAGGTAGTTCACAAGTCTAAAATATGGTGAAATGTTAACTTTACAATATCTCCTCTGCCCATCAAGTTTAGAGCATCTCTAGAGTCATCATATAGTATTTTAAGGAAGACCATTTTAACTACTTCTTTTATAAATGGATAACCATTGGGTTTGTGAGAAAATGTGAACCTATCCAAATAATCCTCTAAAGTTTCATCCTCATTCTATTTAATATTAAATAAGTACTGTTTCTTATCCCTTACTCTATAGTAATCTTGATACTTATCAAGAAATGTGGTTTCCATGTCTCTCCATGTATTAATAGAGTCACCTGGAAGGTCCATGAACCAACTCATGGTTTCCTCCTTAAGTGTAGAAGGAAACGATTTGAGTTTTTGATTATCAGTTGTATAATTATAGGTCTGACATAAAAATTTGAACTTAAACAAGAATTCATCTAGATATTATAAGGATTTGCCCTTAAAAGTGGGTATATTTGAAAGTGAAATGTTCTTCATAGAGATTTGATCTACTGGATCTATGACTATAGAAATGGAAAATATTTTATCTTGTTGCATCCTATTCTCTTCGGTATTTTACACATTCCCTTTATTATTAGCCATGGTTTTTATTTCTTATTCTTCCCAACCTTTGTTTGAGATCCAATTTATTTCTTCCTCTTGATATTACAAATATTGAGGTCCAATACATACTATTCCAGACAAAGTATCCTCAAGGTTAATTCTTCCTATAAGAGAAGATCTCTCAAATGTGATTTTTACTCAATTTATTTGTGAGGATGAACCTAATTCTGAGGATAAATCAAAAATATTCTCTAAGAATTCATATCTCTTAGTCAAAGAATTTATTCTTTCCTCCTCTGGTCCTAACTTGGGATCTTTAGAGATGAACTATCCTTTGACATATCTAGGTTGGTTCTTAAATCTAAGGAATTTATTTTTATTTATTTTTTAATATTTTTATGATTTTACTGTAGATAAATAAGGGTTACCTTAATAACACCTAATTATCCCTAGAAATGGTGCCAAAAATGATGGGTGTCATTTATCCCTTCATTTAAATATATTTTTTGTTAATGTCATTCAAACCAAGAGCAATGTTCAAATCTATTTGTAGTAAGGTTTATGATTATAGGTCTTAAGTAAATGGTTTGGGGGTGTTGATATTCTCATCAAGTAATCTAATATATTATGTAAAAGACTTGCTTATGCAATAAGGAATCACACATACAAAATTAAAACACTCTATGATGGAAATGCAAGTAATCTAATCTTACTAAAATGAAACACACTGATGAATGATAATCACACTACTGAAAAGTAAACATATTACTAAAAGGTAAACACACCACTAAAAGGAAACCACACTACTTTGCATAATTAAATTTAGTCTAAAAACTTGAAGATAATTTCTTGTAGGATATAAGACTGAAATACACTTATAATTACTAAAACTATAAACACATTGAAAACATAAAATATCATCCAAAACATGTTCCTGGTTCTTAAGTAGAGTGGGTTGTTGCTTTCCTTGGGAATATGAATGTAAATAAAATTGATACTTACAGACTATAGATATATTCATTAATTGATCCAACTAGAATACATGAATGTACCTTCAAATTTTATTAATGTACTAAAATATCAGTTGAACAATTCAATAACTTCATTCTTTCTAAGACACAAATATCTGCTTATATATAATGATATAACCATAGATCCCTAGATCTCAATAAATAATCTTCTTCTATCAATATAAATATCCTAATTCTAGGGGATATTAAGATAGGTGATTGATGGTTAAAATAGAAAGAACCACCCGTTACAAAATCCACTGATAATCTACTAAGAATACCTTCTTAGATCTATTGGATCAATTATCTATAAAAGACTATTGATATATTATATATAGTAATACTAATAATATTAATTAACCAAAATTTTCTTCAGGTATTTTGTCAAAATAGGAAATTATGAATCTTCAATACTACAGGTTTAGGATCCAGATTGGGAGAGTCTATAACAACTCTAGTAGAATCTATAACTTTGTCTTTAAAAGTCTGGTAGAGTCTATAGTGGCATGTTTTAGGGGTCGTTGATGCTAAGGAATTCTATAACAAGGCCACCAAGCTAGTAAGGATGATAGAATGCTTCACTAGAGAGTGGAATCTAGTTTGAATGAGTCTATAGCTATAGACTAGGTGAGTCCATATCTATTAGGTGAGTATGTATCTAGATCTAGAATAAATTGGGTGAGTTGGTAGCATGCCAAATGACTCTTTAGCTTGATAGACATCAAAATCCTTCATATAGGTTGCCTTATAAAATCATCAAAAAGGTATTTATTCTCTATATATTGTTGTATTATACATATATACACAAAATTGGGAAACTAAACATGTAAAGAGTTAGAATAAAGTGATAAAATTAGTAACTTAGACTTTAATTTCACTAAGCAAGATAACACATCTATTTACTACATTAATATCAAATATAAGCCTAAGATCCTTGTAATGTTTAGTCTAGAGGAGAGGTAATTAAGGAAAGATGAAAGAAATTGATGGTAAAAATAAGTCATAGTTTGGACTCATCAAAATGAACTCAACATGACTAATGTTTTACCCGACATGAATCCCGTTCACTCTAGCCCACCTAAATTTTTCAAAATTGCCTTTCCTTGTTCTTTAATCAAGATCTGGGTTGATTGGTGATCTTGTTGGTGATGTTATCTACAGTTTCTCCATAGACATGATAGGAAAGGGACATGTAGATCTACCTTTTCCTCAAGATGATGGATCAATTTCGGAGGCTAGAGTGCTTATCGTTGTAGATCGGGTTCCCTCTCCTCTTCACGATAGTCAAGGTGGTGAGCTCCGAAAGTCACCTTTTATTGCAAGTGTTTTATCTCCCTCCATGAACCCTCCTAAGTATAGGTCAATAGATAATGCAACAGTTAGTGGGGAAGTATCTAAGACAACTAAATATTTTTTTAGAGATGATCATAAATCCTTTGAAAACCCTCAAATATCAGTCTCTAAAATCAGCTTCCACTATTCTCTCTCTGAACCTAGAAAATAATGCCTTT